>JAXQQM020089365.1:0-349718 GCA_034641835.2 Pinus albicaulis | reverse complement strand
ATGTTTTATTTTAGTGTCTTGTTGATATGAAGTCCCGAGTGATGCAATGCTGTGATTTCGTACATCGCATATCGCAACGGACGATTGTTACATATACCACCACAAATGTCACCGCCGATGTTGCGATGCGATGTGGTCCTCACATCCATCGCACATCGCAATCGCAATTACGCCATCCGCCCATCCACATATGTTTCCACCGAGTTTTTATCGCCGATGCAATGTGCCGATACTGATAGCGCTCAGCGCTCAGCGCGGCATCGCACCATCGCAACATCGCGCAAGCGCCATCCGCCAAACCATTCATTCCGCCGATCGCCGATCCGATGTGGTCCCACTACCACGTGGGCCAATCGTGTTGATTCACATTCGTTTTTAGCATGAAATCACATTCACCTTTTGGTACGCAAAGATTTTATAGAAACGGGTTCAGTTTTGATTTGAATTCCGATGGGGCCCAACAATGGCCTATCAGAATTCGTTCACGCTCATTTTGAGCTTGCTGACGTAGGGGCGTTTTGAAACGCGAAAAGAATCCAATCAAGCTGATTTGAAGATTTGAAGTCCAGGTTTAAAGTTTTATGTTTTTGTTTAAATGTAATGTTACGGGGGCAGTTCAAAGGTTTTCAAAAGAAAATAGGGTGCCTCCGTAGTTGACCAAGTGATCATACGTTGACCACACATCAACGTTGGAGGATCACCGTGGCAACACAGCATAGATCAAATGTACCCAAGGGAGAGTGCCTCCGCAGGGACCCATAGGAAAGGGTTTCGCATATATTTTTATATAGTTTGTTTTATGTTTTGAATATGCCATGCCATAGATAAAGTAAAAGATAGAATAGTAAGGTAATGTTGTTAATTGTTGTTTTACACAGACAGACTATGTATTGTTATTCTATAATGCCCGAAGGCAGACAGAGAGACGTAGACGAAAGTTTATAACGTTGTGTCTATAACAGCTAACCACTGTAAAACCAGAACTTCATTCTGAAGATAGAATCATCATTTTGTAATAGCTTTTTTTGTTTAGTTAATAAAAAGAAAAGTTTGTGCCATCTCTGTCCAACAATTGAAATTTTCATATTGAATCTCTGTATTGTAAGAGGAGACTCTTTGTTCTCCCCGTGTGTTTGGAATATTCAGAAATTCCAACATGGTATCAAAGCTTATCCAGGCTCTTTGAAGGTGTCAATGAAGCTGAAGGAAGAAGGAAATTTGTTGCAACAGTTCTCCAGCAGTGTGAAGGCTCAGCAGAAGTTAAAGTCCAGGTATTTCTAAAAAAAAATCAGAGTTTTGTTTTGTTTAAAAGAGTGCAGTCCTCAGAGACATAAATTTTCTTTTAAAGAAGGAAAGACAGTTTGTTTAAGAAAAACACAGTCAAGTTTATTTCAAAGTTTAGTCTGTAAGTTATGGCTGGACCAAGCACCAGTATGAGTATTGGAAATACTCAGCTTCCACAATTTAATGGGAAGAATTATGATGATTGGGCCATTACCATGAGAGCCCTGTTTGCCTCTCAGGATTTATGGGAGTTTGTAGAAGATGGTTTTGATGAACCAGTTGATGAGCAAGCCTTTAATTCCTTAACACAAGAAGAGAAGGATTTATTGAAGAGAAATAAGAAGAAGGACTCTAAATTCCTCTTCTATCTCTATCAAGCAGTACATGACAGTGTGTTTCCAAGGATAGCAACAGCTAAGAGATCTAAGGATGCATGGGAAACTCTTAAGATTTCCTATCAAGGTATGGAGAAAGTGAAGACAGCAAAACTACAACTGCTGAGGAGAGATTTTGAAACTCTCTATATGAAAGAGTCTGATAACATAGACTCATTCTTCACACATGTGATTGGATTGGTCACACAGATAAGGTCTCATGGAGAGACACTTGAATAAATAAGGATTGTGGAGAAACTATTGAGGAGACTACCCTCAAGGTTTGATGTTATAGTAACCACCATTGAAGAGACAAAGGATCTCTCAAAGTTCACAGTATATGAACTTCATGCATCACTTATGACACATGAACAAAGATTGGGGAGATCAGTAAACCCATCTTTGGAGCATTCCTTCAAGACCCAGATGCCTTTTGGAAGAGGAATAGGTCAAGGCAAAGGAAGAGGAAGACGTAGAAGTCAAAACAGAGGAGGAAGAAACAACCCTTCACATTCACATGGAAGGAGAAATAGTCAGAATCACAACCAAGGCCAAAGTAGCAGCCAGCAAGGTGGACACCAACATGCTCATGGATAAAGGTATGAAAAATCCAATGTCCAATGTCATTATTGCAAGAAATATGGGCATTATGCCAATAAGTGCAGGAAAAAGAAAAATGACATGAAAAATAGGCAGAATGCTAATGCAGCAAAAGAAGAAAAGAACCCAAATAATGTGCTGTTAACATGTAATGTAGCACAAGATAGACAGGATGATGTATGGTTCTTAGATTTAGGCTGCAGTAATCACATGTCTGGAAACACAACAATGTTTTCCAATCTTGATGAATATATTAAATCTAAAGTAACAACAGGAATTGATACTAAGATATCTATCAAGGGAAAAGGTAGAGTAAGTATCCATGCAAGAAATGGAGAGCAGAAGTTTGTGCCAGATGTATACTATGTTCCTAGCTTGAAATGTAATCTTTTGAGCGTTGGACAACTCATTAACAAAGGTTACAATTTATTCTTCAAAAATGATGTCTGCAAAATAATGGATATACCTCCAAGCAAGAAAGTTATTGTTGAAGTGCAAATGACCAACAATAGAATGTTTCCACTTAAGCTAAATGTAGATTTGAAGGGAAAGAGAAATAATGTAGCAACTGTAACTCAAGATGTCTTTCAAAAGGAAGTGAAAGATGAGAATTGGTTATGGCACTTGAGATTTGGACATCTCAATTTGGGAGGATTAAATTTGATACAAAGAAAAGGAATGGTAAGAGGACTACCATTGATTGAGAAACCTGACAGCCTATGTGAAGGCTACATCTTTGGAAAACAATACAGAGAAAAATTTCCATTAGGAAAGAGAATAAGGGCAAAAGCACCCTTAGAAATTATGCATTTAGATTTGTGTGGGATGATGCAAACATCGTTAGTTTCATGCAGCAATTACATGCTGACCTTCATTGATGATTTCACAAGAAAAGTATGGGTTGATTTCTTGAAATATAAAAGTGAAGTGTTTGAGAAATTTTGCCACTTTAAAGCTCTTGTATAGAAACAAAGTGGGTAGCATATCAAATTCCTCAGGACTGATAGAGGAGGTGAGTATATCTCAAAATAATTTCTGCATTCTTGCAGAGAAAATGGCATACACAAACAGTTTACCACAAGATACACACCTTAGCAAAACGGTGTTGTAGAAACGAAGAATAGAACCATCATGGAAATGGTGAGAAGTATGCTAAAGGAAAAACACTTGCAAAATGAGTATTGGGAAGAAGCTACAAATTGTGCAGTATATATTTTGAATAAATGCCCAACAAAAGCAGTGTTGAACACAGTTCCAGAAGAAGCATGGAGTGGCAGAAAACAAGGAGTCACCCACATGAGATTTTTTGGATGTGTGGCTTATGCACACATTCCAGATCAGCTGAGAAAGAAGTTGGACAGTAAGGGGGAGAAGTGCATATTTCTTGTCTATTGTGAAGAGTCCAAGGGATATAGATTGTATAATCCATCCACAAAGAAATTTTTTATAAGCAGAGATGTTCAATTTATAGAAGAAGAAGCATGGGATGGAAGCATTGAGAAAAAAGTCAATGTAAAGAACTGTTTGTCTCATGTTGAATATGAGGAAGATGTGGCTGAAAAGAACACCTCATCAGTAGCACCACCTCCACCAACACAAGGATAGCAAGGGACACCACAAGCAGGAGTAAGAACACCCTTGAGAAGAAATGAAAGTGCTTCTCCAAGCACACCACATGAAGCAGATTTGAGTGCTTCTTCAAGCACAAGTACACCAAATGAAAGAGGAACTAGATTCAGAAATTTAAATTAAATCTATGAGCAAGAAGCAGCAAATGAAGGTATGAATTCCTTATTTGCTTTATACTGTCATGTTGAGGATCCTATTCATTTTGAGGAAGTTATAAAAGATAAGAAATGGATAGATGTAATGGATGAAGAAATTAATGCAATAGAGAAAAACAATACATGGGAATTGGTTGATCTCCCAGAAGGTAAAGAAGTGATTGGAGTGAAGTGGGTATACAAGACCAAAAGCAATGCTGAAGGTAAGATAGAAAGGCACAAGGCCAGACTTGTTGTCAAAGGATATAAGCAGCAGCATGTAAGAGATTATGAAGAAAATTTTGCACCAGTTGCAAGAATGGAAACAATGAGAGCAGTGTTGTCCATAGCAGCACAAAACAAATGGAAGGTTTACCAAATGGATGTAAAATCAGCATTCCTAAATGGATTTTTAATGGAAGAGGTTTATGTTGAACAACCTCTAGGCTATCAGAAAAAGGGCCAAGAGCACAAAGTTTGCAGATTGAAGGAAGCTCTTTATGGGATGAAGCAAGCACCAAGAGCATGGTACAGTAGGATAGATTCCTGTCTACTGGAGAATGGGTTTGAAAAATGTGAAGGAGAATCCACATTATACATCAAGGAGAAATATGGTAAGATGCTGATTGTTGTTTTATATGTTGATGATGTGATATTCATAGGGAATGATGATTACCTCATTGAAAATTTTAAAACATTCATGAAAGATGAATTTGAGATGACTGATATGGGATTGCTGAGATACTTCTTAGGAATAGAAGTAGAGAAAAATGAAAATAAGATTTTTATTTCTCAATAAAAGTATGTAAATGAAGTTTTGGCAAGATTTAATATGCAGGATTGCAAGGCAGCAATTACTCCCACAATAATGGGATTGAAACTCAGCAAGGATGACAGCAGCAAGGATTTTGATCCTAGTTTATATAAAAGCATAGTTGGTAGCCTTATGTATTTGACTGCAACTAGGCTGGATATTATTGATACAGTTAGTTTGATTTCCAGATTTATGGAAAGGCCAAAGGAGTCACATTGGCAAGCAGCAAAGAGAATTCTGAGATATGTGAAAGGAACTAAAAGGTACGGTATTTTGTATACTACTTCAAAAAATTTAGAATTAATTGGTTACACTAACAGTGATTGGGTTGGAAGTATAGATGACTAGAAAAGTAATTCTGGTTATGTTTTTTGTATGGGTTCAGGAGCCATTTCATGGGATTCTAAGAAATAGCCTATTGTAGCATTGTCTACAACAAAGGCATAATATGTGGCAGCTACAGCAACAGTGTGTCAGCAGTGTGGATGAGAAGAATGTTGAGGAGTTTCTGTCAAGAATAGGTAAAAGGGACAGTGATTTATTGTGATAATAGCTCAGCTATTGCATTGTCAAAGAATTCTGTGTTTCATAAAAGAACTAAGCATATAGATGCAAAGTTTCACTATATCAGAGAATTGCTGAACAATGGAGAAATTGTTTTATAGCATTGTAGAATAGAGGAGCAATTTGCAGACATTCTGACAAAGCCATTGGGGCAAAAGAGTTTTGAATATTTAAGAAAATGCCTGGGTATGACTGATAACCCAGCAGCTGAATCTAAGGGGGAGCACTGAAAATATTAAATTCACCTGCAAACTCCGTGCAGATAGAAACATAGTACAAACAGGGGGAACAAAAGATTGAGTGCACATCTTCATGTATTTAACAGGAGATTAAATAAGACCATAAGGAAGTTTTTATTGTTGATGGACCGAAACCACCATTACAGAGAGGAATTTATGTTTATGGGCGCAGCTATCTTTGCAGAGGAGAATTGAAGGAAATCATGGTTCAAACCACACAACAACAGTTTTATTAAAGAACAGTCTTTTCAGGCTTTTAAGCCCTCAAAAACCAAACAACCAAATTTTGTTTAAACGTGGCAAGTCCTTTTTAAGTTTTGAACTGGGCCACGTCATCTATGGTATCCACTAATCATCACCCATCGCAATGTTTTATTTTAGTGTCTTATTGATATGAATTCCCGAGCGATGCGATGTTACGATATCGCGCATCACATATCGCAACGGACGATTGCTACATATACCACTGCATATGTCACCGTCAATGTTGTGATGCGATGTGGTCCCCACATCCGTTGCACATCATAATCAAAATTATGCCATCCTCCCATCCACATATGTTTCTGCCGATCTTTTATTGCCGATGCGATGTGCCGATGCCGATAGCGCTCAGCACTCATCGCGGCATCGCACCATCGTAACATCGCGCAAGCGCCATCCGCCAAACCATTCATTCCGTCGATCACCAATACGATGTGGTCCCACTGCCACGTGGACCAATCATGTTGATTCACGTTCATTTTTAGCATGACATCACATTCACCTTTTGGTACGCAAAGATTTTATATAAACGAGTTCATTTTTTATTTGAATTCCAGTGGGGCCCAGTAACGACCAATCAGAATGCGTTCACGCTCATTTTGAGCTTGCTGACGTAGGGGCGTTTTGTAACGCAAAAAGAATCCAATCGAGTTGATTTGAAGATTTGAAGTCCAGGTTTAAAGTTTTATGTTTTTGTTTAAATGTAATGTTACGAGGGAAATTCAAAGGTTTTCAAAAGAAAAGAGGGGTGCCTCCACAGTTGACCAAGTGATCATACGTTGAACACAGATCAATGGTGGAGGATCACTGTGGCAGCACAACATAGATCAAATGTACCCAAGGGAGAGTGCCTCTGCAGGGACCCACAAGAAAGGGTTTCACATATATTTTTATATAGTTTGTTTTATGTTTTGAATATGTCGTGCCATATATAAAGTAAAATATAGAATAGTAAGGTAATGTTGTTAGTTGTTGTTTTACACAGACAGACTGTGTATTGTTATTTTGTAATTCTCGAAGGCAGACAGAGAGACAGAGAGGAAAGTTTATAACATTGCGTCTGTAGCAACTAACCACTATAAAACCAAAACTTCATTCTAAATATAGAATCATCATTTTGTAATAGTTTTTTTTTTGTTTAGTTAATGAAAAGAAAAGTTTGTGCCATCTCTGTCCAGCAATCGAAATTTTAATATTGAATCTCTGTGTTGTAAGAGGAGACTCTTTTTTCTCCCTGTGTGTTCGGAATATTCAAAAATTCCAACATTAAATTACATTTTTGATAATGGAAATAGATTCAACATTACTCATTTTATTTTTTTTGTATTTCATATTAAAAAAAATTCCAAGAGTTCTTACTATTTAACATTCGACATCCTCCCAGTGAAGATAAATTCATCATGGCCACCAGAACACCAAATTTCTAAAACATTTTGTGTCTCATGCTCATTGTTACAGTAGACCCTAGCCAAGTGTTAATTTGTAGCAGCTGCATCCATCAATCTAAACTTGCCTATTACCTTTACTCAGAAGCAGACAATATTATTGCAAAGTTAGCTCAGACTAAATTGGAACATAATTGTAGCAGTGGTAATAAAATTATCCTTTCCATGGCGTAATTACTTTGTTTTTTTGGTATTATTATTACAGTTGGGGCCTATGCACACGCATCACAGCAAAACTCTTATCTGGTTTGAATGTTGGAGCTGCTAGTTTAGATATTTACAGGAATGGCGGGTGCTTTGGCATATTTGGAGTTTGGACGATTTGCAGATAACCATTTAGACACTAAAAAATACCCACACCTTGCCAGATCCACACCACTGCGAATTATTTTTCAGTTACATGACAAAGTCCTTCCATGTTGACCTTATTTCAATTAGAATTATTATTCCCAATCTAAAAAAATTCAATTCACCTCCAATCACAAGACTGAGTTCTGAGCTTCTATAATCATTCTCTTTGTCTTTCATGACTTACTAGGGGAAAAGTGTATCAAAAAGTAGTTAAAATGTAAGTTGGTAACTGCTACATTTAATATTACAAGCTTATATTATTTAATTATCATTAAATTAATTGATCAAACAAGATGAAGATATTTTTAAAAAAATCTAACATATTTCTTTCTTTGAAACAATAAGTTACTCATGATTTATGAATATTAAGTCTTGTCAAAATATACAAATCATAACAGAGATTTATTAGGGGAATTTTATACGAAAAAATTAGTTTTTAACCATAAAATTTGAAATGGTGAGAGTCATGAACGCCCCATGTTGTTAAAGATGTAGCAACAATGTTGTTAAAGATGAAGCAACAATGTTAAAAAAACTCAAATGCTAGATGTCAAATTTGAAACTCAAATTTAACTCGATTTTCAAGCAATCGTGAATTGGCTTATACTTTCAATTCATTCCCATTTTCAAGCAATCATGAATTGGATTTTACATTCAATTCAATAAACCATTTTTTTCATTGGTACTTTGAAATATTATTTTGAAGTCCTGAAAATATAGCACTCCAGTGTCTCTTGAAATATTATTTTAAAGTCCTGAAAATATAACACTCCAGCGTCTCCGACAAAAGATCAAACACTGGGATTTTGAAGATTTTAATTAGAAATATTTTGTAAAGGAAGGTCTAAAATCTATTACACTCTAGCATAGCTTTAAACAACAATGGAATAGTTTATTTATTTATTTTATTAAGATTCACTACACAAAATAGTAATTAATTCAATAATTAAACTTGGAAAGCTTGTTAATTTAGATCTGTCTATATGCAATGTAATATGCAATAACCAACAAAGGTGCAACCTTGGTTGGATTGAAACATGATAGCTCCTCCTTACCTTTCTTCAAAAATTCAACAGTGAACTCTTTTGCTTTTTCCAGACCCATGAGCTTAGGATAAGTAGCCTTTTCACTAACCAAATCCTTTCCTGCAGTCTTCCCAATTTCTTCCGACGATTTTGTGATACCAAGTATGTCATTCACAACCTGATACAAAAGCCTAAGTGATGGGTAAACCTTCGAATTCTCTCAATTTTGTTGGAAATTAATCTCAACCACCGCAGTAAATGAACTGGCAGCAACCATACCTCAGTTAATGTTTTCCACGTTGCAGACTGCGTGTGCAGAGAACAAAAGACAATTAACCATTCCCCAACAGATTAAATAAATCAAAGTCAAATAGAATTTAATACATGGTTATTAAATGAGCATGGAAAAATATTTAATCCACGAGCTATGTTTAGTTCACGCAAGTTCTGTAATGTCCAGTAAATGATGTCCGCCCATGCTTTGTATTAAATTTTGTTTATCATGAATTAAATTTATTAAATATATATGTGTTTATATTTTACATATGATTCACTAAAAAAAACATTAATTAATTCAATAAGTAAACTAAGTCATGGCCATGAAAATTTGTTAATTCAGTTCTGTCTATATGCAATGTAATTTGCAATACCCAACAAAGGTGCAACCTTGGTTGGATCGAAACATGATAGCTCCTCCTTACCTTTCTTCAAAAATTCAACAGTAAACTCTTTTTCTTTCTCCAGACCCATGAGCTTAGGATAAGTAGCCTTGTCACTAACCAAATCCTTTCCTACAGTCTTCCCAATTTCTTTCGACGATTTTGTGACACTGAGTATGTCATCAAAAACCTGATATAAAAGCCCCAAGCGACGGGTAAACCTTCGAATTCTCTCAATTTTGTTAGAAATTAATATCTAACACCATAGTAAATGAATTGGCAGCAGCCATACCTCAGTTAATGTTTTGCACGTTGTGGATTGCGTGTGTGCAGAGAAGGACAAGTTCCGAGAAAAGGAAAATTACCCATTTCCCAACAGATTAAATAAATCAAAGTCAAATAGAAGTTAATACATGGTTATTAAATGATCATGGGAAAATATTTAATCAGCAAGCTATGTTTAGTTCATGCAAGTTCTGTAATGTCCAGTAAATGATGCCCACCCATGCTTTGTATTAAATTTGGTCTGTCCTAAATTAAATGTCTTAGATAAATATGTGCTTAGATTTTACTGTGTGTTACTCCGCAATTTTACTGTGTGTTACTCCGCAACCCTGGTGAATGTAAATCCAAGTAAGAAGTCTTGCTTTACTTGTGAAGGAGCTGAAACTTCCATATGTTAATGTATTCATGTGTTCAATTTTTAATATAAAGTTTGGTTAGTTGCGATATAGTTCTGGAATTTTCACGTATGTGTTTTACCGCAATACTCTGTTTTACTCTATTTGACAGTGAGTAAAATTAGTTGATTATATTTGCTCCTCTCTATAGTTGAGATTTTAATCTCCACCACTCTGTATTGAAAAGATGAATCATATGATTTTATTTCCGCAACTATATGGTATGGATTAAGTTATTTTCTGCAACTTTGTGTAAACCTCAATAAATGTGTTGTCTTGGTTAAAATAATTTCTGCAACTCTGTATTGAAAAGATGAATCATATGATTTGATTTCCGCAACTGTATGGTATGGATTAAGTGATTTCCGCAACTCTGTGTAAACCTAAATAAATGTATTGTCTTGGTTAAAATAATTTCCGCAACTCTGTGTGAACTTCGTGCGTTGAAGGAAAAGAATTTTTCCCCTGTGTCTTTCAAAATTTCTAACAAATTTCATCTTCTGAAGCACCACCAATGATGGTCCCACAAACTGTCGAGCACTCCAAGAGCACTAAAGTCTTGTGAATATGAATCCGTTCAAGAGTCTCAAGGTCAATAGAAGCATCCCGCTCACTCACAAGATATACAAACTGGCCACCCAGAAGCCCTTGAGAACCGATTTCTCTACCTAATTCAGACACCACCCTCAAAATACGATCACTCCCCACTATTTTTCTTGTGGAGACTGCAATGTGCTCAAAAGAAGTGAATGAAGTGCATCCCATGCAAGAATAACAGTGTCTTCACCGAAGACCACATGGTTTGTAGGTTTACCTCGGTGAAAATCATCATTGTCCATGCAAGGCAAGTCATCATGGATGAAAGACATAGTCTGGATCATCTCCATTGCACATGCACTTGGCATGACCAGCTCCTGGGTGCCTCCCACAAGCTTATAGGTTGCAATGAAGATAACAAGATGAACATGTTTACCTCCTGCAAGAATAGAGTACCTCATGGATTCATGTATTTTATTGGGATAAGTCAGTGGGATGGCCTTATCCAGAGCATCATTCACTGCCATTGCCTTGGAAAGCACATACTCCTTGAAATCGAAATCAAATTCAACTACCTTCTCCACTTGATGAGCCACATTACCCCGCTGGACAGCTAAGGATCGAACTGATTATACCAGATGCCGATTGTCGCCAATGGAAATCCTTGATAAGGTGGAAAATCCATGAAATGTTTTGATGGGAATGGAAACTCTAGTCTTCCTATTACATTGTTGAGAAGCAATAATCATAAAAGACAGGCCATGGCAGCTAGTTTTCATACCGCTGTAAGCCATGACATGCTATTATAGATTACTGCAACCAATAAGAGAAATTCATAACAGGGAAGTAGATGCAATAGAATAATACAAAGAAGTTTGTACTATCTAAATTTGAAATGTACGAGTGACAAGAATGATCACTATGCTACATGAAGCCTGTAAAACAGTGAATAAGTTCAATAAACAGTGAAGAAGTTCACTTGTCAGTGCTTGTTGAGGGTGCGCATGATTTTGATTTAAAGTGTTTGAAGTATAATTCCCATAACTAGGTAAGGACACACTAGGTAATGGAAAATGTTAAAGATGCCAATTCATAAAAGGTTATGCACGAAAATCTCGTGGTGATTTCTCACCAAACCAACCCAAAAGAAATCGGGCAACAATTTGTCGTTAGTGATGGGCATAACCTTTTTTGAATCGACATCTTTAACATTTTTCATTAGTGATGGGCATTGTACTTTAAACAGTTTAACTTAAAATCATGAGCGAGCAAATTCTTCATAGAAGAGGCTAATCTTAGAAAATCAGGTGATTTGACATTTCCAGTCTTCTTTTTCTTTCGCAATGGCTCTGTTCTTGGCCATGTCGTTTATAGGGCCCCACGAATTTATTTCAGGCATTCTTTGGAGGCAACCAATATTTCGTATGCTCTAGGTGCATTAATGCATTCTAAGAGGAGGACTCTGACATGTGGTTTAAGTGTCCATCCATGTGCATAATTTTCCTATCCACCACTTTCCCATGAATGAATGGTTTAATGTCCATTACATATTCATCATCCATGGCCATGTTCATTATGGATCTAAAAAACATCATCGTATGTTTTGGGTCCTACCAAGTCATATCCCATTTAATTGCCCGGTGAGGATGAGGTGACAAGGATTTAGACATGAGCAGAGCCATGACAATCATGTAGGTGATCATGAGATTTGAAACCGCACCGAATAGGAAGGTGACAAAGGAATTGGTGGGCCAAAAGGAGGCAATGGTGGCAGATCATCTGTTGGCGAGTCCCACGACCCATAATGCAGCCACCGCAAAGGCCATGGCCGGGATTGTGAGTTGCGGAATAGAGACAAGGGCGTGGGCTAAGACGTAGGAGGATCCCCTGTAGGCGTTGTCTGCAATTTCCCACATGAAGATGTAGCACTCCTCAAGGAAAACTTGCAGGGCGTTGCAACATGTATAGAAGGTGGTCGACATTTGCAAATGCATAAAGATATTTTGTTGCTGATTCTGCAAACTTCTCTCCAAATTTACTCACTGGACACCCAAGCACAAAATATCATGTAAGAACTGCTATGTATTCACAAATCATCCAAATACGCTCCTGCTTAAATTCAAATTTTGAAATAAATAAATTAATGTTAAAAATTCTCCCTCTCATTTTCAAATTGGAAATTAAAGTCCAAATATGCTTCTTCTGAAATTCAAATTTTGAAATAAATAAAATAATGTTAAAATTTCTCCCTCTCATTTTCAAACTGAAAATTTAATTATATACCCATCATATTCAAATTCTATTCATGTTTCTCACATTTCTTCATTTGGTCTGATTTTGCAAAGGATTTTTTTTGGTTTCAAGGACTCCTTTTGGCATAACATTCAAACGGCATTTCTTGGAGGTCTGATTTTGCAAAGGATTTTTTTGGGTTTAAGGACTCTTTTTGGCATAATATTCATAGGACATTTCTTGGAAGGACGTTTCTTGGAGGTATGTGATACATTTTTTGTATGTTTTTGGGGCTTCATTTTTTGAAGCTATTTTGTTTTTATAGGTTTTGGGCTTAATTTTTAATGTTTTTAGAGGTGTTGGGCTTAATTTTCAAAGGAAATTTTTTTGGATGTATTTTGTTTTTAGAGGTTTTTGGGCTTAATTTCCAAAAGACATTTTTTGGACTTTTTTGGACTTATTTCGAAATGACTCTTTTTAGGCTTAGTATTCAAAGGACATTTTTTGGAGGTATTTTTTAAAGTGATATTTTTTTAGAGGCTTTTTGGGCTTAATTTTCAGAGGACATTTTTTGGAAGCATTTTTTAAAGTGGAATTTTTTAAGAAGTTGGGCTTAATTTTCAATGGACATTTTCTGGAGGTATTTTTTGAAGTGACATTTTTTTAGAGTACATGTTTTGGGTTGAAGTAAATATTTTATAATGATTTTTTAAAATTATTTTTTGTCTAACTTTTAAAATGAAATTTTTTTGCACGACTTGGAAGGAAATATTTTGAGCTTCATTTCATTTTTATAAGACATTTTTTTCTCAGATTTTTTAAAGTAAGTGTTTTGGATTGAAGTATGTATTTTTTGCAAATTTTTTAAAATGATTTTTTTTTTTTTTTTTAATTAAATCTTTTGTGGTGTTTTTTTTAATTAAGATTTTGTCTAAATTTTTGAAGGAAAATTTTTGAACTTCATACTCAATTATCATGGGAAATCGAAGGAATTGCAAGAGAAAATATGATCGAAGAAGAGACCCCGAGGAACTTAGATAACAAGGGAGAGAATCTCGCAAAAAAGAGAGAGAAGAACTATCAAATATTGAAAGGGAAAACCAACCTCAACTAGAATTTGAAGCACGTATGTAAATGTAAATATTATAAATTTGGTATTTAAAATTTTCCTAGTGTAAATTGTGAAGTTTAATTTTTATTTGATGAACTAATTTGAAAAATATTTTGCAATGTAAAGAGAGAGATATTCCTCAAAACATTGATGATGAGATACAAAATTTTGAAAGAGAAAGTGAAAGAGATATTAAACCAATGATTGACGATGGTGAAAATGTTGAAAGAAATTCAATTGAAGAAATTGAATCACCATGTATATATATATATATATATATATATATATATATATATATATATATATATATGTTGAACACATGCAAGTATTATTCAAATTATACATATTTATTAATTTAGTTATTTATTGAATATGTAAACTAATTATGTACTATTAATTCAAATATGTACAGATGAAATCAATATGGATGATGAGATGTTAGTAAATGTTGACACTCACACATATGAAGATAAAAAAGCTGATCATGTTATACGATATTGTGCTAATCACATTTTTTATTCGTACTTCATAAAGGAAAATGTGGCAGTTCAAGCCCAAATGTTGAACGCTCTCCTATAATTAAGGAAATTAAAAGAAGCTACGACTTTATTAGGCATTCGAAAATGATCAACAAAAGATAAAAAATGAAGGAAAATGTGATACAAAATATAAGTAGTGCTATAAATTCAATTAGAATATCTAGACAGAAAAATGTTTCAGTTGCACATAGATGAATACATATGGAAGTGGTTTCATCAAGTACAAAAGAGAATCTCTTGGTAGAATCCATGGCACGAGCATTATGAACCCCACAAAAAATTTTGCACAAACATCAGAAATTTCGGTTGCAAATAGATGTAAATGATGAACTCACTTGTTGGAGAGCTAATTGTAGGCAACCATACAAAGATAGACTTGGAGAAAATGTTAAAAAAATAATATATGAATATTGGATGAAAAATTCACGTGTTTCGCCAAATGCAAGGGATGTGATGCGAAGAAGAATAACATGAAATAAGTACGAAAAAAATCCAAAACATTTATTGGACATCACTCAAATAGAGTTGTTCAACAAGTTCAAGGAAGAGCATCATGAAATTGATGTCTCAATCAATGCTTTTTTGCAACAAAAACCATGGTATGTAAAACCTATCACCATACATGACACTTGTTACTATCATTATCATGTGGAATTTCAGTTATATTATGACACATTCCTTAATTTTGGTAGAAAATTTTGGAAAATTCACCTCCTCCTTCCACTATCCGTTATTTCATATCTCAATTCTATGTGGATGAGAAAGCCATGAATCATTTTACGAAAATAAATGTGTTGGTGGTAAAAAATGCGATGATTGTGGAAACTTGATTAAATTTCAAAACAAATATCGTAATGATGTAAATGATCAATCATTTTCCAACATGAAAGTGAAATGGAAGAGATATGAATATATCCATACATCGATTCAAGGTTCCAGTGCTAAAAGAATTGATTTACAAGAAGAAGAATTTTTTATGATAGATTTTTTGAGAAAGTTTGAGGCAGAAATTGATAAATACATGAAGCATTCCCATAGAGCTCGATGGCAGGACTTGCAATTCAAAAAAATCCCGTGAATTTTTTCCACCAGGGACCATTTTGTTAGTAATTGATTTTGTAGAAAACTACACATTTTTTCCACAAAAAGAAATTCAAAGTGAATATTATCATTCTGACCAAGTCTCCATGCTCTTCCATATTCTATATAGACATGTTGAACAAAATGTTGATCATATAGAAAGAACCAGTGAAAATTGGCATGTTATTAAATAATATCACTTTTATATTAGTGACGATCGTACACATGATACATATTTTGTATGACACTGTTTTGGAAAGATTTATGACTCCTTGAAAAGTCGTGGAATAAAATTCAATGAACATTGGATATGGTCATATGGATGCATAGGTCAATCCATATCTTCATGATCATTCTTTTGGTTGTGTTGTCTTCATATGAAAACCCACATTAAACATTGTCATAATTTATTTGAGATTGGTCATGGAAAAGGAGAACATGATGGTGCAGGGGCATGCATAAAATGAGCACTTCGAAGATATCAAATGTACCACTCTGCAAACTGAATTTTAGATGCTAAGGAAGTTTTTTAATGGTGCATCACTGCACTAAGCCATGAGACTAACCGATCAAGGTAAGTGCAAAGGTACATTAAATTTAATTTTTATTGGATATCCAATTTTAAATAGTGTACATTTATCACAATGATTATCTTTGATGGTATTTTGATATCATATTTACATTCTTCTTTGAATTTTTCATCTAGGTTTTTTTCGCATATTGGAGTCAAAGATGTAGATAGATCGATTGGAAATGACGCTAGAACAATAAAATTGACTCAAAAATTGCATTCAATTAAAACAAAGTTGTCCACAATATGTTTGCATTGGATAAAAGAAAATATTCCTTTTTTTGTCATGTTTGCATAGATAACACATAATCCAATGATGTTTGTGAAAACCAAATGTATCTAAAATATTGGAAACATATAGAGCTAAATACAATGGGGAAAATGTCTGTTGCAATTTTTTAATAAATGCAATTAAAGGAGACTACAATATCATCTGATGGTGATTGAGTTTCTGATCTTGTTAGAGAAGGTAACATTTGAATTGATTTCAAATGATAGAGATCTAGAAATAGATAATAAAATTATTTTAAAGTTAATTTTTTATGTTAATTATGATCTATATTTAAATACATAATTTTGTTTTATTGTGCAGGAGATGTTTTTGCTATAATTGCACCTACTATCAATGATGAAAATGTGAAGTATTATTTGATGCGTTGCACTGAACGGAAGATGAAATTATTAGAAAACTATAATGATCATGGGTTTCCATATGACAGAGGGTCTATTACATTGAAAGGTTATTTTTTCAGACAAACTAATCAAAGTGGGGATTTTGTTTACTTTGAAGACTATGAACTTGATGTCATAAGTTGTCAATATAGTCACTTGGTGTGTGAAACACACATAAAGTTGATAGAGGTTCAATCAAAGAAAAAAAAAAAAATTAAGAAATGGAAACTGTTAAAATCCAATCATGAACGGATCATTGAAGAAGGCATTCGATTGGAATTTTTTTGATTGAACTACCCAACAATTTCTTCTCTTTGGATTCTTGTTTTAGAACTTCTAGAACTCAACTAAAAATTGAACTTCCTTGTTATGTTATTTGTGCAACTGTTTGCACATGTACATTGTTTTGGTACATGCACACTAGTAATTTATACACGTGTACACATACATATGTCTAGATTAACTGGTCTAAATGATTTAATACATTGTATGGCACAGTTTGTCATTATGTCATTATTGCAAAATGTACATATTTGTGTATCTAACATAGTTGATATAATGCAAATTTAAAGTTGGGCAATTTTTTTTAGATGTGTATGTTTATTAAAAGTAAATTATAATATTCATTCTTGAATGCAAAATGTGTGGTACGTGTTTTGTAATTTCCAGTTTACTATCAACTGAAATTAGCTTTTCTATGTGCATTGATGAAAAATGTTTTACGTACTATATATATATGATCTAGAATGTAATTAACTGAAAGTATATTTTCTATGTGCATTGATAAAAAATGTTGCATGTACTGGATATATATGTTCTAGAATGCAATTAATTGAAAGTAGCTTTTCTATGTGCATTGATGAAAAATGTTGCACATACTGGATATATATATGTTATAGAATACAATTTTAAAATTTTATGATTGTTTGACACATCTAAGAAGACCTAGAATCTTATATATATATATATATATATATATATATATATATATATATATATATATATATATATATATATATATATATATATGTTGATATGTATTGTACTTCAATCATTTTAACATATATATTTAAACATGTACTTAAATCATTTCTATGTACATATATTCATGTGAACTTTTTTTTGTTCGGAAAACAATAACTTGAATTTTAAAAACAAAACATTATATCATAATCACATGCCAAATGTAGTTCAACCATCGAAAATTTGAGTTTTAAAAATAAAACATTATATAACAACATTACTTCAGATGCCAAATGTCGTTCAACTATCCAATAAAACAAAACATTATATCATGCAATCACATGCCAAATGTAGTTCAACCATCCAAAAATTGAGTTTTAAAAACAAAACAAATTATAACACAACATTACTTCATATGCCAGATGTAGTTCAATCATCCAAAACTTGAGTTTAAAAAAAAAAAGTTATAGATCACAACATCACTTCACATTACTTCACATGCCAACTGTAACTATCCAAAATTTAAAATCATTCCTGACAAGAGTAAATGTAGTTTAAAAAAATATATATATATATATATATATATATATATATATATATATATATATATATATATATATATATATATATATATATATATATATATATAGTTGAATGTATAATGTTACAAGTATCAAGTTACATATGATTGCATCTAGATAAGACTATATATATAAAAATAAATTTAAGAATAAATCTATCAAATATAATGTTGCACGTGCATGTGCATCATCCATCAAATACAAATGGATGTAGTGTCTTTTCCAACAAAGTCACGATCCTCGAGCTATCCTGTGAAGCATGGGGAACCTGTACACAATGTGTACAAACATTAAAATTTAATGTTTTAAAATTGAATGAGAGTATATAGAACTTCTTTAAAAAAAAATGCAAAAAAAAATCATTCAATACCTCATGAGTTTCCCTTACCATTTTTTGCTCGTCCACTAAAACTTCCCCCCACTAGAACATCTTCCATAGTAAAATGTACAATATACATGGACAAGTATATATATATATATATATATATATATATTAAAAAATTTCAAATGAAAATGCCTATCTAAACTATTTTTCAATAATATATAATAAAAAAAATAGACAACTTGTTCAAATGGTTGAAATGGTGTGGATGTTCCTATCTCCATCATACACTCCATTGCTAGAGTCTGTGGAGAAAAGAAATCCTATCTAGGAACCTAAAATTCAATGAATTTAAAAGCATAAAATAACTCAAGATCTAGATCTCAATTTATAATAAAACTTTTAAACTTCAATTTATAACTTAGAACTTAAAAACATATATTAAAGTGAAAAATTGAATAATTGAGCTAGTGGATTTGGCACATCTCCTAAGAGAGGCTCCAAAATAAAATCTCCAAACACCTAAAATTAAAAAATATAAAATAATTCAAGATCTAGATCTCAATTTATAATAAAACTTTTGAACTTCAATTTATAACTTACAACTTAAAAACATATATTTAAGTGAAAAATTGAATACTTGTGCTAGTGGATTTGGCACAACTCCTAAGAGTGATTTAGAAAGAAAATTTCCAAAAACCTAAAATTCAAAAAATTTAAAATAACTCAAGATCTACATATCCCATTTTTTAATGGAACTTTTTGAGTTGGAACATATAACTTAAAAATATATTTAAAAGTGAAAAATTGTTCATACTTGTGATGGTGGATTTGGCACATCTCCCAAGAAAGAAGAAGGTATTGGCATCGAAAAAACATCTGACAGAATCAGAATCTGTTAAAACATTTTAATATATATGTGTGTGTGTGTGTGTGTGTGTGTGTGTGCACAATGATTTATTTTAAAAATATGTCATCATGTTTGATATATATATATATATATATATATATATATATAAAATTGTACATCATCATGTTCACTTAAAAAACATTAAAATTTTCCAACATATCTTGATGGTGAGAACTATCTTGATTTTGAGATTGATGGTGAGACCCATCTTGATTGTTTGAACTGGAGGCTCCGACCATGATATTGACATCTTCTTCATTGATCAAGCGTGACAACTAAAAATGGTGTTAACATAAAATGATATATTTTTGTTAGATTAATATATTCAAATTATGCATATACCGTTAGATTAATAATCACCCTAATCATTAACATATACCGTTCCCATGGCCTTTTGCTCATGAATAATTAGGTCTTGCCAACCATTGCTAAAATTATTTTCATATGTTCTGAAATCTTCAACACTCATGTTGTCTATCTCTTCATCTGTATAATACACAAAATTAGCACGTGAATTCTCACATGCTCTTTGTCGATTAAGACAAACATCAACTCCACCCAATCCACTCTGAACATTGTCAATGATGGCATCCCTTGCTTCTGGACTAATTTGAGAAGTGGCATCCATCTCTGATCGCAAAGTTTCGACACGAAGAGGTCAACTAACCAATAGTGGCTCACGGTGATGCATCTCAACATCAAGCCTAGTGCCCCTACGGTCACACAATCGACCTTTCCCAGGACCAGAACATTTAGAGGGAAGGTCATTGTAATTGGGTTTCATTTGCAAAAAGAATTATGCATAAAATATTTTTGCAAAATAAATTGGAACTTCGTTGTTCCATGGGAGTCTTCCATAGGCCGAAAGATGTCTATCATACAAATAGCGAGCTATATGAGGATGCTTGAAATATTGCACCTTTGGTATCTTTCTTTTCAGCCCTTATTTCAAATTAAACATAGACTTGACCATTTCTATTGTAACTCTTTGTTTAACAACCTCCCATGTATCGGGACCCATCACTGTTTCCTTTATTTTTCTCATCACTTCTACAAAAGTATCAATGGTTGGCCCAAGCTTTAGGTACACATCTACTAGTTTGCATAAAGAGTGACTAACTATTTCCAAGCTTTGTCGACTCTCAGCAGGGAGAGTCAAAGCCACGATATCTCTCTTCAATTTGTATGAATATTTTGACACCTTTGTAAGCTGCATTGCTGCATGTTTGAGTCTCAAGGTATGTCGGAAATGTTAGACGGATAAGTCATGGTTGGTGTACAACCTTCTTCTTGAATGACATGTTCTATCCTACATCTTTTTCGAGCAACATTTGGAGTAGCATTTTCACCCTCTGCGTCAATATATAAAAAATTTATATTAAAAAAACACATGTAAACAAATATGTACAAATTGAATGAAAATAATATTCAAATTGATGGCCACCTTGATATGGTTGCCTAGCATCTTGCCCACCCTGACACTGTTGAGAACCAGAATGATCACCGATTGGTTCAGAACCAACACTACCATCCATTGATTGGCCTTTGGGGGAATATCTATCACCACCTTCATGCAATTCGCCAGCACCTATTGATGGCCCTCTAAGGGAATGTGTACCACCACCAACCTCACGAGACAAGAGGGAAGCTTCATGAAAAAATATGAATTTATAATCAATTCAAAAATACATTCATACATATAAATACATGTACATATTCATTGATTAAATTGCATGAACCATACCACGATTGCGTGAACCATGGCCATGCTCCATTGATGGAGTAGACACCGTTATAGTCCTACCTCCTAAAAAATAAAAATGAAACTTATTAACAATTAATTTAACTCACAAAATTGATAAAAATTCAATTCCATATGTACACACATGTATGTATATGTATGGAGATAAGATTATATTTAAATACCATGAACATCCCTTAATCCCTGATCCCCCTCTATCGTAGAGATATGGGATTATATTGATCTTTGCTTTTCATCCTCCATGATATATATATATATATATACAATGGACATTTACAGTTATTTTTAAATTACTATTTAAAATAAATTAAAAATAAATTTCAAAAAACTAATGTAATTTAGTGTACACAAATTATGTAAAACACAACTTTCAAAGCACTAATTGATGTGTGAAACTCAAGTTAAGAAAAAAATATATAAAGATGTTAAGTTCACCAAATTCTGATTTACATGGTGGGATCACACTTGGTATATAATTGAAAAAAACACATGGTAATTAAAAAATAAACGTGAAACTCCATTTAAAGAAAAATTTGTTGAAGTCCTCACATTTTAATTTTATAAAAATGTGAAGTTCGCCACTTGTTGCAAATGTGAAGTTCACCAAGTTGCGCTTTACATGGTGGGAGCACACTTGGTATATAATTCAAAGAAAAAACATGGTCATTAAAAAAGACGCATTTATAAGTACAACACACACACATACCCAAGATATGTTACAATGTCCATCAATACATTTTGAAGGAGAGTGTCTCAACACTAATTCATCTTTGAGAGATGAATCTTGAATTTTTGAAGAAGAGTGTATCAAAACTAATTCATCTCTGAGAGATGAATCTTGAATTGGCATTGCTTCATATAATACTAATTCATATATTAATTCATCTTTGATATATGAATCTTGAATTGGCATTTCCCCACGCAATAGATCAGTAGATATCTTATTAAAATTTGTATAATGTCTTATACTACAAAATTGAAATTGGCTAACAATATTGTTTTCTTTTCCATGCAATTGTCTTAGCCTCTCCTTCTTAAGTTGGTACATGTCTTTCATCTAGTTGCACACAAGTTCAGAATTGGTGAAAACTACAATTCCATTTGATCCATACTCCCTAGTTGTTTTCAAGTCTTCTATCAATGCAATATAATATGCCTCGTTGTTTGTTGTTCTTTTCAGTATATTCGTTTTCCTTTGGAGAACCTTGCTAGTCGCAATATTACAAAGCACATACGTAATCATTGCTTTCCCTGGATTTGGATAGCAAGAAACACCTAAGCATAATGTCCATTTTTCAACCATATTTAGTGTGTTTTTTTTATCCCGTAAAAAAAAATCAATAAAATATATTAAATTAAAATTTATTGCAAATTCATGGGAGAAATGACACATGTGCATGAGATAAATGATATGTGCATAGTTTACCTTAAATTTTATGGTAGAATTAACATATAGAAACGATATGCCTTAAATATTACATTGCCTAGAGTTTAAGGGAGATTTATGACATGTACATGGTTCGTGCATGGTTTGCATTAAATTTTGCCTTAATGGTAGAAGTCACATCTAGAAATGACATGCCTTAAAGATTGCCTTGCCTAGAGTTTAAGGGAGAAATGACATGTACATGGTTCATGCATGGTTTGCCTTAAAGTTTATGGGAGAAATCACATCTAGAAATGACATGCCTTAAAGATTGGATTACCTAGATTTTAAGGGAGAAATGACATGTACATGGTTCCATGAGTTTAGTGGATATGCCACCCTTAAGAAATGATGAGATCCAGAGGCTACCTGGCCCTTTACAGACTCCTTTAGAACTTGTAGAAGTTAACACTCAACAAAGAAACTAAAATCCTATGGAAATTCAGCCACTTTAGGTTTAGTTTTTAGGCCTTAAAGTTTTCCTTGAATTAATGGGAGAAAGCCCTGAGTTTGGGGGATCCTATCCTATGGAAGTTCAACTACTTTAGTTTCACTTTTTAGCCTTAAATTTTTCCTTGAATTAATGGAATAAAGCTTGAGTTTGGGGCATCCTATCCTATGGAAGTTCAACTAGTTTAGGTTCAATTTTTAAGCCTTAAATTTTTCATTGATTTAATGGGAGAAAGCCTTGAGAAATGACACTTGCTTTCAAGTTAATGGGAGAAAGCCTTGAGAAATGACACATGCTTTAAATTTTTCCTAAGAGTTTATGGGAGAAATGACACATGTACACAGTTTGCCTTAAAGTGGTAGTGGTTTATGGATACTAAAATGAAGAACTTCTGTTTAGATCTGTTCCAGAGATTGACTGTAGGGGAATTTACTGGATAAGTCACCTTTAAGAAAATATGAGATCCAGAGGCTACTTGGCCCTTTACATACTCTGCCTTTAGAACTTGTAGAAATTAACACTCAATAGACAGACTAAAATCCTATGGAAATTCAGCAACTTTAGGTTCAGTTTTTAGGCCTTAAATTTTTCCTTGAATTAACGGGATAAAGCCTTGAGTTTGGGGGATCCTATCCTATGGACGTTTAGCTACTTTAGGTTTAGTTTTCAGCCCTTTAAGTTTTCCTTGAATTAATGGGAGAAAGCCTTGAGAAATGACACATGCTTTAAAGTTAATGGGATAAATCCAATGACACATGATTTAAATTTTTCCTAAGAGTTTATGGGAGAAATGACACATGTATGGGAGAAATGACACATGTACACGGTTTGCCTTAAAGTGGTAGTGGTTTATGGATATTAACATGAAGAACTTCTATTTCGATCTGGTAGTTGTTTATGGATATTAAAATGAAGAACTTCTATTTAGATCTGGTAGTGGTTTATGGATATTAAAATGAAGAACTTCTATTTATATTTGTTCCAGAGATTGACTGTAGGGGCATTTATTGGATATGTCACCTTTCAGAAAATATGAGATCCAGAGGCTACCTGGCCCTTTACAGACTCTGCGTTTAGAACTTGTAGATGTTAACACTCAACAGACAGACTAAAATCGTATGGAAGTTCAAAATCCTATGGAAGATCAGCCACTTTAAGTTTAGTTTTTAGGCCTTAAGGCTTTCCTTGAATTTATGGGAGAAAGCCTTTAGTTTTTGGGAAAAATGGCATGTCCATGGTTTGCCTTAAAGTTTATGGGAGAAATCAGATCTAGAAATGACATGCCTTAAAGTTTTCCTTTCTTGGAGTTTGAGATAGAAATTAAATGAACATAGTTTTCCTTAAAGTTTGCCTTATAGTATATGGGAGAAATGAGATATAAATGACAGGGAAATGACACATGTATGATAGAAATGACACATGTACATGTTTTTCCTTAAAGTGGTAGCAGTTTTCACTTACTTAAATAGCTAGTGGTAGTGGTTGATTAAGTTATGTCAAAAGTCACACCTTGATGAGTTTGTGGGAGAAATGACATGTAAATGGTTTACAAAATTATTTTATGCACTTACTAAAACAACTAGTGGTAGTGGTTGACGAATTTATGTCAAAAGTCACACCTTTACGAGTTTGTGGGAGAATGACATGTACAGGGTTTGCCTTAGAATTTAGTTTTCCATTTAGTTTTCCTTGAAGTTTATGAGAGAAATCAAATCTAGAAACCTTTAATTTTACATCCATAAATAGGCTAAGAACATTAAGAAAAAAAATTTCAACTTACAAATTAGTTATGTCCTTAATAAGAAGTATGATTTAAAACCTATCAAATTGTTTACTAATTTATAACAATGTCATTTTTGGCTTGTACTATCATTCATCCTTGATATGTACAAGAATTTTACAAATTGAACATCAACATACACTATCATCATATCACTGTAGCCATGTCAATCTAGATTAGTTATATCCATTACATCATAAAACACTCCACTTTTAACATTTTACAAGATTAGAAGCATCATGGAAGGTCTAAATTTAGGTACATTAATAAAATACAACCATGTCAATGTAGATTATTAAGATCCATTACATCATAAAGCACTCCACTTTTAACATTTTACAAGATTAGAAGCATCATGGAAGGTGTAAATTTAGGTCCATTAATAAAATAGATCCATGTCAATCTAGATTATTAATATCCATTGCATCATAAAACACTCCACTTTTAACATTTTACAAGATTAGAAGCATCATGGAAGGTGTAAATTTAGGTACAATAATAAAATAGATCCATGTCAATCTAGATTATTAATATCCATTACATCATAAAACACTCCACTTTTAACATTTTAAAAGAATAGAAGCATCATGGAAGTTTTAAATTTAGGTAAATTAATACAATACAACCATGTCAATCTAGATTATTTATATCCATTACATCATAAAACACTCCACTTTTAACATTTTACAAGATTAGAAGCATCATGGAAGGTGTAAATTTAGGTACATTAATAAAATACAACCATGTCAGATGTCGGAGGGACAAAACTAACAATGAATGTACCATTTGTCTTATACTACGGAGTATGAAAAAGCTATTGTATGTTGCTTGGAGAAAACTTGAAGAGCAGATACATCTAGACATCTAGAGTCTGCCTCTCAGATAGTCTGTACAAGTACCGTTCTTGAAAATGATGATTTCTCTTCTTGATAAGGTTGTAGTGAGCTAAGCTAACTTGTAGTAACAATGTAACCATGCTCATTGTATAGAAAGCTGCTTAACTTACTTATGTAAATAGCATCACACTTGTTCAACATTGAAACCTATTAATTTCACGTTTGTTTTATTTTAGGACATCAATCTCCAAATAGATATGAGGATAAGATTGAATAGGGAAAAAATAAGAGGAAAGATGGAGAATAAAGATATACTAACAATATATGTCCCCAAAAAACCCTCTGATAATACTATAAGTATTGTTATTATGATGATAGTATTTTGCTTACTAGGATATTAGAGTGATATAGTGAATCTGAAACATCCAGGTAACATCTGAATCTGAAACATTCATTATATATTCCCTATTGAGACTTGACCATAAACCACATAGGACTCTGTAAGTGGGGCCATGTGGCACATATGGTTAGGAAGTAATCTTTAGTGGCTAAATGGTTGAGAAATGAAATTAAGTCATATAGTATATTTACGAATCTTCAAATTTTATTTAAAGTTGGATATATATAATTTTTTCGACACTTTCACATCATTTTTAATTATACTTGACTGCATTTTTACAAGAGATTGTGATCTGGAAATGGACATTTTATGTGATTACTTTGTTTTGTACCAGTTTTCAGCACATTAGATCTTGGTTAGGATGATTCAACTTGATGCATGAAGTTTAAGGTTCCTCAGCTAGTTAAATTATATTTGATGGTGTTCTAATTAATTAGAAACAATTTGGAGACAAAATCCCCAAAATAGATGGGAAAAATAAGATTTAAAGAAATCTAGCCTGAATACCATCAACACCCACACATTTTGCACTGACAGCAAATTTCAAATTTGAAAATATTTTAAAAATGAGACAGATGACCTCAAAAACAATTGAAATATATTTTAAAGATGAAACAGATGACCTCAAAACAATTGATTTTTTTTTTTAAAATAAGACAGATGACCTCAAAAACAATAGAATTCTATGTTCAAGGAATTGAATTCCAAAATATATTTCTGAAATTTAGAATCTGAGTTAAGTTCAACCTGCAATTTAAAGAGAATTTCAAAGTTTTAAGCAAGAATATTTTAGAATCAGATAAACAAAATAAAATTAAAAAGAACTCCTATCAGTATTTCAGAATTCTAAAATAGAATTAATTTCAACCTGAAATATAGTTGGGCTCATTTGGTATGATCTTGGTTAGGATGATTCAAAGAGTCTTGGTTATTCCTCTCGAGTTTGTGGATGTTTTGGGAGCAACTTATTAGTTATTGAATAGGTCATTCCTTGCAATTATTTTCTTGCAATTGGGTACAAATTGTGTAAATGAAATGGAAATATCATCAACACCCACACATTTTTCACCCACAGCAAATTGAAAATTTGAAAAATATTTTAAAAATGAGACATATGACCTCAAAAAAATTTGAAATATATTATAAAAATGAGACAAATGACCTCAAAAATAATTGAAAAATATTTTTAAAATGAGACGGATGACCTCAAAAATAATAGAATTATTTGTTCAAGCAATTGAATTCCAAAAGGTATTTCTAAAATTTACAATTGGAGTTAAGTTCAACCTGCAATTTAAACCGAATTTCAAAGTTTTAAGCAAGAATATTTTAGAATCAAATAAGAAAACTAAAATCAAAAAAATCTCCTATCAGTATTTTAGAATTCTAAAATCGAATTAAGTTCAACCTGCAACAGAGTTGGGCTCATTTGGTATCAGTATTTCAGAATTCTAAAATCAAATTAAGTTCAACCTAGAATAGAGTTGGGCTCATTTGGTATGATCTCAGTTAGGGTGATTCAAAGAGTCTGGATTATTCCTCTCGAGTTAGTGGATATTTTGGGAGAAAATTATTAGTTATTGAATAGGTCATTCGTTACAATTATTTTCTTGCAATTAGGTCCACATTGTGTAAATTAATGTAGATAACATCAACACCCACACATTTTTCACCCACATCAAATTGAAAATTTGAAAAATATTTGAAAAATGAGACAAATGACCTCAAAAAAACTTGAAATATAATTTAAAAATGAGAAAGATGACCTCAAAAATAATTGAAAATTATTTTTAAAATGAAATAGATGACCTCAAAAACAATAAAATTATTTTTTCAAGAAATCGAATTCCAAAAGGTATTTTTGAAATTTACAATCTGAGTTAAGTTCAGCCTGCAATTTAAAGAGAATTTCAAATTTTTAAGAAAGAATATTTTAGAATCAGATAAATAAAATCTGAAGCATTCATTCTATATTCCGGCATAGGTGGAATCCCTTCCAGTTTGAAAGCCAAAACTAGTTGACTGATCGATGGAAGCTGCTTTATTTATCTCCCAAATTCTGAGCATTCCTAAGTTACATAAAGTGGGGGGAATGTGGGTACAACAAGCACTTCGAACTGTCTTTCACTACCAGAACGGGTATTGGTACAATGGGTAGCAATAGGCAGTAGTATGCGTTCGATCGTAAATGAGAGGAAGGCTGGTTTAATGAATAGTAGTGAGGTTGCACTTGACTATAAGGGAGAGGCTAGCCCAATGAGTTAGTGCTCTCACAGGGGCATAGATTATTACAAAGAAAATTGAAATTGACTAGGAACCATAAGTATCTTAACCATAATCTAAGCATGCATCCATCCCTATCTTTACTACATCAATGGATTAGAGATCACTCCATCATCCCGATCGACTAGGATGAAGGGTAACATACTAGTATAAGCAAATCAGTAACACAAACATTATACTAATTACGAGCTTTGTAATCAATAGTATTATATGTAACCAGAAGTTGAAATGGTTGGGATACTGATCATTGTGATTTCATAATGAATAAGTTACGTTTTTCTACAAACTCTGATATGGCTTGATTTATTACTGAAATGGAAATTTTTGAAGATTGAAGAATTGGCTTGCTACTAGCGGCTTTCTCTTTTGCTGGGCCTACTCATAGAGGTAGTCGTAAAGCATATATAGGTTAGTTTTCCCAACAAGAGAGGTAGTAGGAGATAAGAGCACTTTGTCAAACCTAAAGCTCTGTGGAAGAGCACAGTTTATGAAATGTATAAGTGCAAAATTGAAGCCTTTAAATATAAATCAGATAAAATATTGTTGAAGGTCACTGGTGAAATGTCAATCCTTTCTGGGCAACCCTTGATGGCTGGTAAACCCAATATGGTAGGTAGGATGATTAGGTACTAACCTTATTTCTTGCTAATGCTTCTTGCTTGCTAAGAGAATAAAAAAAACGTCTTTATAAAAGACTCAAACTAACGGTCCAGGTGACCAGAACATATAAGGAGGTTTCATCTTATCTAGTATAACCGAGTTGTATATTTGTGCTATGCTTGTGAAAGCTTTCTGCTAGCAAAATAGATTGGGTGATTGAGATTCTCTTCCCCAGGTTCCGTAAGAACTACTCCTAAGGTTTCTAAGGTTGCATATAGCAGACTGAGTGCAAGAAAACCTAGCATTAAGCTATTACATATATAATACAAATATTTTGATTAGATGAAATTTAGAAACAATTTTGTATGTCAGGAAACTTCACCATTCCAACAAAGTCATCACAGAGGAGTCATGTAGTGACTCAAACTTGGACTTCAGAAAATTACATTTAGATAATAATTTGCCAATTCAAAGACGTAGGAACCTAGAAATTTGGAGACGCCATGGCCACAATGAGAAGAAGACGTCAAGCCCACAACGATAAGACAAGTAGGAGGCTGAGGATGTCATAGATTACAAATTACCTACAAAAAAAAAAAAAAAAACTATAACATTAAAATAGGAGAAAGGCAGAACAACAATGAAAAATTTTTACAAAAAAAACAAAACAGAAATCCAACAAATTTCTCACCTACGCCTGTGACCCTCCAACTGCACCTGTGACCCTACAACTGTGACCCTACAACAACAAACAATAGTAATATGACAAAAATAAGCCCACAATGGTAATACAACAAAAATAAGCCCGAAACCTATTCATGTTTCATGGATGGTGTATTTATAAACTAAAGCTCGGCATCTATCCATATAAGGAGGATCAACATTTACAAAACAAGGAAAAGTAATAGCATTCTCATTAAAAGGGGTTCCTTGGTTGGTAAATTCTGGAATAGTTGCCATTAGATTCAACTTGAGTGAATTTTATTAACAATTTAAAAATATTCACAATTCACAATTCACACATAAGGTCTCTAAAAAGTAAAAACAAACAAATGAACATGCGCTATCAAATCTAGGAGTCAAACCACACACAAACAGTACGTTTCCACAATAAAAACACTAGTTGGTGATGAAATCCAATGTCGCAGAAATTAATGTGGAAAACTGGTAGTTGGAACAGTTACCCTGACAACCTGCTTAATGAAACAGACTAGTGCAAGTACCTCCACTATGCCATCTCGAAGTGAAGTGTACCCTCTGGAAAGTCCAAGTGAGTCTAGTCAACGTCTGATCCAGGTACAGTGGGACCTTCCCTTCACCGTCACCTTGGGAAAAATCCTAAGGATTATGGTAATTAAGGTCACCAACAGAAACAAATGCACCTGGGGGAATAGTCTACGATCCGATATACATGCACGAGTAGAGTATCAAGCTCAATCCCCTTGAAGGCTCCTCGACATGATAAATTCGAGGTTTTCCAACAAGTGACCCCAGACTCCTCGACAAGGGTAAATATGAGGTTTACCATTTGTATTACGTGCACATATTCTATCTTTCTCAATGATATAGGTACGATTACCTCACTGGTTTCGACATGATCTCATGCTTGACTCATTTAAGAAGAGGTTCCTAGAGCACAATTGCAACAATTGGATTTTTTCCTTACCACTAGATACTATTGTTTGTTTAGTTGCTTTGAAAGTTAACTACAACCTATTCCAAAGCACTAGCCTAAGCTAGATTGGTGGAAAGAGCCCAAGAAAATGTAAAAATTTCTAGATGAATTTTATTAAGTGTTGTGTTATTTGCGTTGTTATTACTCAAAGGGTAAATGGATATGCAACCAATGGTGTTATGACCTGACCCGAAACTAAATGCAATAGAATATGATAATGTAATATTTTCAATTTGATGAATTATAACTAAAGTAAGGAGAGAATATCCATTCACTTCCAATAATGCAAAGTTTAATAAATAAGAGAAAATATAACAAATTCTCTAATGCACTAATTTCATCAAGAAAAACTAATGCTAATCAATTCCAACTTTCATTTTTATGTTTTAAAACAAGCATAAAAAAATGTAAATTCAAATCAAAGAAACTGATCTAAATCTACAGTTGATTTTTTCCAGAATGTGAACTATGCAGTTGTAATCTATGAACAATTCACTTGAAAGGTATGAAAATTTAATCTATGCACATTTTTCATTCATATTCTGAAAATGAGAATTCTAGTTATGAAAATGTGATCTACGCAAGAGAATTCTTAAACACAAGATGATTCTAATTTAATCTAAAGAACCAATAAAGTGTAAGTAAATAAAATTGGGTGAGAATTCCAAAGGTCAAAAAATAAAAACACTCAAAGGCGATTAACACTCAGACAATTTTTTTGCAAAAACAAAAACCAAAAGAGGCAAAATTGTTAAGAGACTGAGAAAAACCTCAAAGTAATGACCAAAGGAAATAAAATTAAGAGTTTCTCAAAAAATAGACTCAAAAGACCCAATTAACTTAACAGACACTGACACAAAAGTTGCTGAAATGAAATTCACACATAAGATTTTGACAGTCAAGACAGATTGGGGCAAACATAGCGAATCTGGTAATCTAGCACCTAAAAAGAGAATTCTTAATTTTTCAAAAATTTTCCACTAGTCCACAGGTGTCAATGGAGAATAGTTCAGTACCGCACTATTCTAAACTAAAAAATGCGGAGGCTACCACACTGTCTTTAAATAAAAACCGCGGAGGCTAGGAAAAATACGAAAAAAATAAAAATTTAGATTTTCTTTTTAGGGATTCTTATAAGTTATCTACCCAACCTAGTTTTTAGACTAATCAAAATCAGAAGACTCTTCTAATTCAAACTGAGAAATAAAAGGAAAAATAAGTTCTATTCCCCAGCGGAGTCACCATTTTGTTATGCGGATAAATCCTTCTTTCAGAGAAGAATGATTTCCCTAGTATCCTAAGGATATCTAGAAACAAACAACCAAATGAAAACCATTTTCTCTAGATAATTTATGATTCAAAATTATTAATAAAAAAGTACGAGGACATGCCCCTACCTGAAGTCCAATTCTATGCTGAAATCTTCTATCCAGTCGCTCCAATAGAGGTCACTTCAGTATGTGAAATCTGCAATTAAAGAAATATAAAAATATTAAAAGCACCTGCAAGATATAATAATTGAGAAAACACTAATCTATCTCAGTGATCAAGAAATCCAAGAATTGAAATACTCAAATATATACATGAAAAATTTAGTGAGAAAATGGAATCCATTTGTATTAACTTGTATAATAATAAGTAACCTTACAACCTTTCGCCTTGATGTTATATAGGTTCTTCCGAGGTCCTGAACAATCGTTCTCTCTCAAATTGACAAGCCTTCTTCTCTCTGAACTAGCATAAAGTTATGGACATGAGTGTGTGATCATTCTCATATAAAAAATGGCTAGTGTAGAGAGTATGCTTTCTTTAAGAAATTCTTCAACAACTAATATGTATGTCTACAAGTTACAGTCCATCCTTGAGACTAAAACATGAGCTCAATTTATAGGGAAATGGAGGTAGTTTCAGTTCCATGAAGAGGGGGATGGATTCGTTTCATGAAAGGATTTGAGCTCCATATACCAAGGGATAAGCTCCATGAGTGAAAGGATAAAGCTCCATGAGTGGAGGGATAAATCTCGAACTGATCGTGCCTCTAGAAGCTTCCAGTTGGGAGAATATTCGACCAGCTGGGATTCTAGAACTTACTTTTCCTTTATTTGACTATTTATAGGGGTTGGCAGATTTTATAAGAAAAACGTGTGGGATGTACCTCAGGCTATAGAGAAAACATCTACATATCTGCAGACAAGGGCTAGGAAAAGTGTGGAGTTAAACTTTTTACGATTTTAATGAGCTTTTATCCAATTCCAAAACTTGGTTTAGGAAGATTAGGGTTTTTGAATTCTAAGGGAGTGTAATACAGGTAATGATGAACCTATATTGATAGTCAAATATCATGGTGACAAAATAACATGTAACAGCTGCTACTGTTGATAATGCAACTATTGATTGCTTCTTGGAAGCCCATGAAATGGCTCCCAATCCCAAATGAAACACATACCGAGATGTGCTCTTTCTATCATCTACACTTCTAGCCCAATTAGTGTCAGTGTAACCGATAAATTTAAAATTATCAGCTGAGGAGTATAGAACACCATACTCCTTTGTCCCTTAATATTCTCTTGGATGGTTGCCAATGTGTCTCCTTTGGTGTCTCCATGAATCTAGAAATTAAACTTAAAACATACATAATATCAGGCCTAGTTGCAGTCAAATACATTATATTGTCAAATATGCTCTTATACAATATCAGATCGAAATTTTTACTGCAATCTTCTTTGCTTAATTTCAACCCCATGACAGTTGGATTTGTTGCTGCTTTGTTTTTCTACATGTCAAACCTCTTTAAAGGTTCCGCAACATATTTTTCATGGGAAATAGAAATTCCCTTTTCATTTTTCTTTACTTCTATCGCCAAAAAATATCTCAATAAACCCAAGTCAGTCATTTCAAATTCACTCTTCATGACTGCTTTAAAATCAACAATGAGAGAAACTTCACTGTCTGTGAAAATTAAATCATCTACATATAAAACAAAAATAAGGATTTTACTGTCATTTTCTTTAATGTAGAGTGTAGGTTCACCATCACACTTTTCAAACTGATTATCCATCAGGTAAGCATAAATCTTGCTGTACCATGCTCTTGGTGCTTGCTTCAGCCCATAAAGAGATTTCTTTAGCTTACATACTTTGTGCTCTTGGACTTCTATCTGATAGCCAGGAGGTTGTTCAACATATACCTCCTCTTTCAACACTCCATTCAAGAATGTTGACGTTACATCCATTTGATACACTTTACACTTTTTTTGTGCTGTTATGGACAACACTGTCCTCATTGTCTCCATCCTCGGAACTGGTGCAAAGTTTTCTTCATAATATCTTCCTTCTTGCTGCTTGTAGCCTTTGACAACAATTCTTGCTTTGTGTCTTTCTGTCTTGCCTTTAATATTTCTTTTGGTCTTATAGAGCCATTTCACTCCAATGAATTCTTTACCTTGTGGGGGGTCCACTAACTCTCATGTATCATTCTTTTCTATTGCTCCAATATCTTCATTCATTGCTTCAATCCATTTTTATTCTTTTACAACATCTTCAAAATGGATTGGGTCATCAACATGACAAAGAAAAGAAAATAAAGAATTTAGACCAACATTATTATCAACTTCCTTTTGCTCATAAATTTCACTTAAATTTCTAAATCTTGGTCTTATTTTATTTGCTAAAGATGTGCTTTGAATTTCACTTGGACTTGGGGGAGTTGCTGATCCCTGTGGTGTGCTTGGAGAATCACTTCCTTGATTTCTCAATGTTATTCTATTGCTTGCTTGTGGTGTGGTTTGTTGTGCTTGTGTGGGTGGAGGAGGAGCCACCATTGAGGAATTATTTCCTGAAATCAATTCCTCTTGCTCTTCGTGAGACATACATGTCTTCTCATTCACCATTGTCTCTAAACTTCCATCCCAAGATTCTTCTTCAATGAAATGAACAGCATGTTGATTATAATTTTCTTGGTTGATGGATTATAGAATTTGTAGGCCTTGGATTCATCATTGTATCCAACAAAGATACACTTCTCCCCCTTGTTTTCCAACTTCTTCCTTAATTTATCCAGGACATGTGCATATGTCACACATCCAAACACTCTCATGTGAGCAACAAACTTCTTTTTTCCACTCCATGCTTCTTCTGGGAATCTATTCATAACATCTTTGGTTGGACATCTATTTAAAATATAAGCTGCACAATTGATAACTTCTACCCAATACTCATTTGGGAAATGATTTGCCTTCAGCACACTTCTGACCATGTCCATAATGGTATTATTCGTTCCTTATCCAAAACCATTTTGCTGTGGTGTATACCTTGTGGTAAACTTCTTATGTATGTCTTTCTCTGTGCAGAAACGTAGGAAGTCTTTGGAGATATACTATCCATCTATTTCAGTTCTTAACAATTTTATGTAGTGTCCACTTTTCTTCTCAAAAATAGCTTTGAAGTGGTAGAACTGTTCAAACACTTCACTTTTATTTTTTAGAAAATACACCCATGTATTCCTTGTGTAATCATCTATAAATTTCAAAACATAATGACTGCAATCTAATGATGGCATTTGCATTGGTCCACACAAATCTGAGTGGACAATCTCTACGGGTGCCTTTGCCCTTATACTCTTTCCAGTTGGAAATGATTCTCTGTGTTGCTTGCTAGCCTTCACATAGGCTGTTTGGTTTCTCTATGAGTGGTAATCCATTTACCATCCCTTTTCTATGAAACAAGTTCAAACCTCCAAAATTGAGATTTCCAAATCTCAAATTCCATAACCTATTTTCATCTTTCACTTCTTCTTGAAACACCTCTTGTGTGACTGCTACTACAACACTTCCTTCCTTCAAGTCTGTTCTGATCTTGAGAGGAAACATCATATTGCTTGTCATATGCACTTTTGCAATGACCCTTTTACTTGGAGGTATATTCATGATTGTACATACATCATTCTTAAAAAACACATTGTAGCCCTTATTCATGAGTTTTCCAATGCTTAGAAGGTTACATTTTAGGCCATGTACATAATATACATCTGGCACAAACTTCTTCTCTCCCTTCTTTGTCAATATTTTTACTCTTCTTTTCCCCATGATAGAGACCTTGCTATTAGTCCCCGTTGTTACTTTAGATTTCACACTCTCATCTAGATTAGAAAAAATTTCTATGTTTCCAATCATATGGTTACTACATCCTGAATCTAAGAACCATACATATTCTTGTTTTTCTTGTGCTACATTACAAGTTAAAAGCACATTTCCTTGGTTTTGATTTTCTCTTGTAAAATTTACACTAGGTCTATTTCCCATATAATTTTGTTTCTTTCTACATTCATTGGAAAAATTCCCATAATTTTTATAGTAGTGACATTGGACTTGAGATTCATCATACGTCTGTCCTTGTGCTTGATTTTGTCTTGAGCCTTCTCTTTTATTCTGGTTGCTGCCCCTTCCACTTGTGCTTGCAAGGTTGCTTCTTCCACCTCTGTGTGGGCTTCTTCCTCTTCCTCAGTAGTTTGATATTCCTTGACCTCTACCTAGAAAAAAAGACATTTGTGTCTTGAATGCATGCTCTAATGAGGATTTCATTGTTCAGGTCATTCTATTCTCATGAGAAATCAGTGATGCGTGAAGCTCATCCACTGAAATTGTGAGAGATCATTTGTATCTTCTATGGCCACTACTATGGCATCAAATCTTGATGGTAGACTTATTAAGATTTTCTCCACTCTTATCCTTTCCTCAAGTGTCTCTCCATGAGACCTTATCTAGGTAACAAACCCAATCACATGTGTCAATAATGAGTCTACGTTATCAAACTCTTTCATACAGAGAGTTTCAAAATCTCTCCCCAGTATTTGCAGTTTTGTTGTCTTCACCTTCTCCATGCCTTGATAGGCTATCTCGAGAATATCCCATGCCTCCTTGGACTTCGTTGATGCTGTAACTCTTGGGAAAATACTCTCATGTACTGCTTGGAAGATATAGAAGGAGGCTTTGGAGTCCTTCTTCCTATTATCTTTCAACAAGTCTCTTTCTGATGTTGTCAAAACATTAAGTGCCGTTGCATCTGCTAGTTATTGGAAACCATGTTCCACTAGCTCCCATATATCTTGTGAAGCAAACACTACCCTCATTGTAATGGCCCAATAGTCATAATTCTTCCCATTGAACTGTAGTAGTTGGGGATTTGTTATTCGTGTGCCTGCTACTGCCATTTTGATTGTGTAGACAAACGATCTCATTGACTGTGTAAAACAAACGCCTTCACATTGTTGGATAAATATACTTCTCAAACCAATCTTATACTTTCTTCAGTAAAGAGCGAGCTCATGCATATTTCACTGAGAGCCCAGACCCGCTCTGATACCATGTTGGAAATATTGAACGAATTTAATACATAGGGGGATGCTTCCTGCACAACATAGAGAATGCACAATTGTTGTGGAATTAAAAGTCAAACATATAGATAGAAAACATAAAATAGGAGCCAAACAACTTTTTCAGTTTATTCAACTCTTTTCTTAAAAACATGAAATTTCATTGTTTATAAAAAAGTGGCGAAGCCTGAAAACATAATGCTATTCAATGCTGGATGGAAGTTGAATGACATCTCATCCTTTTTTGTCAAAGACCCATTTCTTCATTAGAATGACACACAGACCATAGTTTAGTTTATACACGAAACACATACAAAACGTGTTCAAAACACAAAAGCTCAGACCTGAAGTTTTATAAGTTCTGTCTTTGAAATCACGGCACATCCGTGCCCTTATCTCATTTCGGCGATATCAACCTTTAACTATGGCGCTATCCATTTAAACATTATAGAATGCGATGTGCGACACATTGCATCACAACCAAAATATAATACTTGCTGGTGCTTCAACGAAATACTTAAACTTATGCGATTGCGATATGCAACGATGATATCCCATCAAAAAACAAACTACATAACTTGCGGGAAGTGGAAGCTAAATTTAAAACATTGAGATTGTGATGTGACGTGGCACAATCGCATCACATGTCAAATAACATAGTCTGCAGGTGGTTTGGCGGAAAGCGTTAACTATTGCGATTGCGATGTACGATGCGACATCCAATCGCAACATCACACGGTTCTTTGCAGGGGCTTAATGGTAAGGTTTAAAATATGCGAAGTGTGGTATTGTGGGCGGTAAACTGCGGTAAGTGTGGTAAGTGAAATACAAAGGAAATAAGTAGAAAACAAGGTTTGGTTCATGTGGTAAGGTTTAAGGTGGGTCCCACCGATATCGCATTGGCTTCAATTTAACATTGTGGTGAAGTATTAAGGGTAAACAAAAAAACTAGTGATTGTGCGCTGCGAGAAAAGGTAATTTAATGCGGTAGTTCAAGAAATAAACACAGAGTATGGCGGGGTACTCTATTCTTTGATTTTTTGTGTGAAAATGCCTTCGGTTCTTGGATCTGTGATCATCCTTCCCTGCAAAAAAATTCAAAGAAGTGTGGCTTGTTTCCACTTTCTTATTCATGGTTGTGGTTGGGAGTTAATTCCAACATCAATGGTCATCATGCCCTCTTTAATTGATGCTCTCATGTCGTCATTCATCCCTTTCTTGGGCTCTCAATTTTACTAAGATCTAATACAGTTGCTTTTTGGTCTCAGTAATGGTTGCAAAAGATCATAGGGAGGTGGACATTAGAGTCAGGACTTTTTGGAGGTTATTTTTTTGTATAAGAGAGACACTATTTTGTATGGAGTGAATTTATTTATTCATCTTTGTTTAACCATTTCAGTAATAAAGGGATATTTCACAGTCCTCCTATTGTATGTTGATAATAACATTGATTGTATTTGAGAGAATTCTAGAATTTAATAGATTGCAATAGCATTGGTGGATTTAGGGTTTTTGTTGTGCTACCGTATTATTTTTAAATTTCTTGGAAGAGTATTGTAGCATTGTGGATTTAGGGTTTTATGTTATGCTAGCGTGTTATTTGTAAATTTTTTGGAACATTATCGTATTATTTTTGTACTACTTTCAACTAGTTCAATGTTCATATAGAGCATAGATAGGTCAATATTCAAGTTCATTTGTAATCCATATTTATAACAAATGTATCTCATACATAAAAATAAATAAAAAATTGAGTGTGTTTTACAACCATTTCCCTTGGTTTGAGTGCAGTTAAAAGTGTAACATGTGAATGTGTACCATAAAGTTGAGAAAGATTTTATTTCTCATTTGACATTATACATATTCATACAAAATATTTAAAAGGAGAAGAAAATTAAATTCCCTTTTATAACCTCGTCATAAACTACATATCATTTGTATAACTTGACAAATCCAATATGGTAATCCCAATGTAAAAGCTAAGAGTTGCTAACTAATTCGCAATGTCACCTTGGAGGGAAAACTCCAGTGTGAGCGTTTATTTTTATGGAATTTTTGTATGTAAAGAAAAAAAATTAATTATACAAGTCTAATAATTGATGAAAATAATTATGTATTTAACTAGTGTAAAGCAAGTTAAAAAAAAATTTTATGGAGTTCATCTTTGGGGAAAAAATACAATTAATTTTTATCTTTTATTCATTGATCTATGGCAAAGGACATGTGACAATACCTATGACCACACACCCATAATACTCTTATCTAATTTTAACTATTTTTATTGATCATCTCAGAAATCAAGTATGATTTTTGGTTACCTTACTCATAAGCATAAACACCTCTAGTTAGGGAAATTTTTTTTTTCTTTTCATACTTGGATAATGAGTTTAGGAGAATTTAACTTTAGTTCACTCATGCTACCATCAACTAACCCTCAAGTATCTTATTTATATTACACATAATGATCATTCCCTGTATATTTTTTTTTTCCTAACACATATGCATTCCCCCGGGAAAAAATGGAGAGCGAGGGAAAATTTTCGTTTGACCTAGGGTTTCATACGCCTTTTGCTGCGGCCGCAAGCCGAACCTGGTCGAATAGGGGAAGCCACCATGGTTTCGATCTCTATGCTTCCCCTGCAAACCCTTGCGGCGCTGCATCTATGGGGCGATGGCTTCAGTTTTTACCCATTTGCGGCCATGCGACGGATGCAAAGATTACTATGGATTGGTGGAACATTCTCGCGGCGGATATTATTTGGATCCCCTGCAGACTTGACTGCTGGTCTGTATTTTCGTTTTTGACTACACACCTGGACCGAATCCCTCTTTTATCGATTGTGCGTGACCTATTTGCAGGTGCACGCCACTGGTGGTCTGTTGGGCATAGAATCCTCCTGCCGGCTTTTGGGATGCGCTGGTTACCTCACCCCCTGATGCATTATTCGACAACACTTGGTGGCGAGGGCATCGTTGCTCGGGTTTGTTCGCAGGTTTGCGTTGGGGTCACACACCTCATACTTTATCGTATCCGGAACCTGCATCCCCTATGCGCATCGGTTCAGTGGTCACATTCCCACTGTGCTGCTCCTCGCTGGTGGGCTGCACTTGGACAACCGGCCACCACTGATGGTACAAAGATACAAGAGTTGGTCAGGCCACCTCTAATGCAAACGTATGTGGAAGAGCTAGCGCCCGGTAACAACTGCAATGCAAATAAAAATCAGGTAAACACACACAGTTTTCAGATTTTTCTCAAGATTCCTAAGGGAAACAGTATATTGCTATGGATTAATGCATCTGATCAGGTTACAAATCTGAAACAATCTATTTGGCTAACCACTGGTTATCCAAGTCACGTTCAATCCCTCATCCATGGAGGGAAGTCGCTACAGGATTCCAGCAAACTCTGCGACTATGGTATTTGCCCTGCAGATACCATTTACCTCAACATGCGACTGAGAGGTGGTGCTGTTGGGCAGCATAGTGCACAAGGATCTCGGGGTATGTCCTATAAGAATATACTAAAAGGAAAAAACACATCTGCAATCCCTACGGCACAGGCTGCAAATGGAAATGTGCCAAGACCCTACATAGTAGAACTACAGGACCAAACCCCAGCACTAAAAATAAACAGTTCAGCAGCAGAGGAGCATATAAAGACATATGAAGCCCAGGCATTAATTTGCCGCTTCAACGGCTTCTGGCCCAAACCCATGGACCTATTTCAATGGATCTTCACACAATGGTCTTTGGAATGTGAAATACATCTCTGTTCCAAGGGGTTTTTTATCGTTAAATTTCAAACCTCAGAGGAAAGAGATATCATAATCAGAGAGGGGCCTTGGTTCTGGGGGTCCACGGGGCTGTTTATAACCCCATGGTTTCCAGATTTTGACCCCAACACCATGACAGTTGCCAGATTACCAGTATGGGTGAGACTCTACAACCTGCCTCTTCATTTCTGGAATGAACAGGTTCTCGAGGGCATAGGGAATAGCCTCGGGAGGTATATCAAAATAGACATGGAAAGAATAGAACAAAGAATTTTCACCTTTGCTCGGATCTGTGTAGAAGTAGATTTAAGCAAAGGGCTACCGGAGAATATCATGCTGATTTATAAGCACCAAAACTGGCTGCAATCACTTGATTACGAGAACACTGCGTTTAGATGCAGGAACTGCAGGATGACAGGTCACCTTCAAAATACATGTCCAGAAGCTAAGAAAACAAATAGCAAAAAGAAACCGAATAGGAAGCAGAGGAAAGGTTGGCAGTATCCCCCTCCTGACTCAGAGGAGGACGAGTCAGAAGAAGAAGAGGAACTAGCTCCGCCAGGAAGTAAGCAGCCAACACAGGAACCAGAAGTACAAACAGAGGATATGAACGCACCCATGGATCCACACCTTCAAACAAAACAATCAGACAGGAATGTCGAGGACATGGGCAGCGGAGGGATTAAAAGACATCATACATCAGAAACGTCAGATTCGGACAAGGACACAGGAATCCATAATGCAGAAAATCAGATTGTCCTTGCCACTTGTGTTCCATCCCAGGGCGAATGGCGCAAGGTTGAGAAGAAGAAAGGCAGAAAAACCTGAGTGTGGGACGCCTTTCCCACTTTCCAGCAGTTTCTAGTTTTCTCTGTCTCTTTCTCTCTTCCCAGTTCTCTCTCTTTTTCTTTCATTCTTTCTGAATGCAAGGTAGCCTAGCTACAACGCATTGTGTGCCAAAGCACATGTGCCCATTGGGCTTTTTCTGAAAATGCTTCAATGCATATGCTATGTGTAACTTTTCATTTCTATAAATAAAAAGTTACCGATTTTTTCTGTGGAAAAAAAACACATATGCATTCCCCACAAATATCTTGAGATATATATATATATATATATATATATATATATATATATATAAATATAGATAACATATGTGTCTAACATGCATTTATCAACCATGTCCTTTTGAATCTTTATACACCACAGATACATATGTAATACCCCTCTTATTAAGATATTTGATCCCTATTTGTATACCACATGTAAGCTATATATATATATATATATATATATATATAACACATATTTTGATAACCTTATGTGACACATACATAGATTCACCCCTTTAACACTATGATTTTATATATATAATACCTATATCGAAGATGGTCCTTTGATCTGAATATATGTACATACACAACACGCCCCTTTACTAATAACTTTGAAACCGCATGTATATATAATGCGTGTACTTATTTATGTATGCTTTGGTAAAAATTCTTTTGTAAAGGCATACGTACACAGCTATGGCTTGCATATATATTTATATTGCACCAATAGCGATTTCCTCTTTCTAAACTGTTGACATGCGTAAATAGAGTGGAGACTATAGTGAACAAATTCGGGAGCATAATATGCCTACCATATAGTCCATTTGCGTCGTAATTAAACCCCGAGTTATATACCTATAGTTTGCATTATGAATTTTTTCTGTTTAATCGTGACTAACCCTAACTCAGTTTTTCATTAATCCCATTTCATTATTACCTTGACTTGTCGCAGTGTTTTGGCCGATCACACAGGTTTTAATTGCGGCCGTATGCATTTGGCGTGTACCTTCCACTCGACGTTACTGGCGATGGTCTACTATTATTCATTTGGGTGTGGAACCAGCGCCTACGCGTCGGGATTTTATGCGTAAGTACACCATTTTTGTACTGTTATGGTTCTTATGAGTCGCCTAGCCCATACTCTGTTCGACAGTTGTTTGCGAGTGAACTCGGTTTGCTACATTTTCTTGAGTTTTCTTTGCAGGAGTAGTATCTCTCCCGCAAGAGGATGTAACCCGTGGCGGCGTACCTTGCCCCACGTCCAACCAACATTCGACATGTGGATTCCGAGCAAACAGTTCTGGCATTTTCCAGTACTGAGAGCGCTGAGCTCCAGCCCTGGTCTAGGGTTAACCTAATGTCTCGGTACCTACGACGCCCAACCTTCCCTGCGCCCATTGATGTCCAGGGTACCCTTCTGTTTACGTGTTGCGTCTGCTAAATCAACATTGGGATTTCTTGCTAGTTATCGGGCGGAGGAATTAGGGTTTCGGATGCTCATTAAATCGGAGGTTATTTTATCGATCGATTTACCAGTTCCCTCCTATCTCATGTATGCTGCACTTCTTTTGTCTCCTTTATATAAGTTTCGGCGTGATTCATACGCATGGAGGTTTCAGATTTGGTGGTACTGGAGAGTTGCAAGTATGTTTGCACCAAGAGGGTAAGAAATCGTCGTCTCCGTCTATCTACTAGAGACAGAGAGCGAGCCTGTCCTCTTGGGCGTATTCATAAATCTATGTTTCCTTCTTGCCGCAGTTCTGCAAATTCATTCGGAGGTAAACCCTAATCGTTTAACTTGTGAATGTTTTGGGTCTTTTTAGTTATCATTCAATTTCATCAGATCGTTGTCAAACTCATTCTGGGTTTACGATTTTATATTTCTGTTGACTGTTTCCCTTTCTTTTTAATGACGAAATTATAAATGATTCATACGAGGAAAGGATACCGAATATGTTATATCGGTGATCCACCTCTCTGAACGACATCTCAATGACTGTATTCCTATTGTTTCGCTGGTGATAACTTACCTGACGAGCGTGGAGCATGCCACGCTGGCTCGGGAGGTTTAACACAGTACCTCAGACGTATAACAGTCATTTAAATAGCTTGCATGCAGCTCCACCCCAGCAAGTAGTCATGTCGTCCACTATTGCGTTGGATGTATTACTTTACAGTTTGATTTTGTTTCAACTACTGTATAAAATCGTTCGAAGATGTCGCGGCCTCCTTTATGCTTGCTTGACAGAGAATTTTGGTTTTGGTTAATCCACTGTATGAGTATTCATAATCACTATGACTCGACCGTAACTAACTGTAACCCTACATGATTCGTTACAAATCTTTTCGTCAGTCCCTCTCTTTACAATCGATAATCGAATGAGATATTAACATGGGGTGCGGTACTTATCTAAATTCTCTGTTTTTCTCCTATTTACATGTATCGCAACACGCTTGAAACGAGACGTGGAATCTCTCGGCATTTATGCTACAGCGATGATAGTCTACACGCGTCTTACTTATGTTTTATCTTTTTTCCTCTGTTTATTTCATTTAATCGTGAATGTTTCTATGTGTTGTGACTTATGCCCACGGCATAGTAATTTAATTTAACGCCTCGCATAATTTAAGATGTGACTATACGTTAGTTCAATTAGAGGTGAGGATCTTATATATATACTCCACTTAACATACTTGATTCGTATCGACTTTTTGTTTTGGCATATGTGGTTTATATATATATGATGCAGATTTATAATTCCTTTTGCCGCATATAATTTTATATATATGCTTCACATTTATATCTTCTTCTTAACCGATATGTTTGGCATAAACATGTATAGCTCATGTATGTTGATATTCAAAGAACCTGTTTGTATTTATTCTAATACTTGTTAAGATCAGGATATTTGTTTCATGAAATAAGGTACACTCACATAGATTAAATTCATTATCATAGTATTTACTTCAAGGTTTTTGGTTCATATGAATTTAAAAAGCAATATATATCATAAAATTTCTATGCATGCTATAATACTCCTATAAGGTAGAGTTATTCCTTTGTTAGCACAAATTCGAGTTCCATACTCTAATATCATTACATTTTTCTCTTTTTGGTTTTGATTACCATATCAATTTCAGTTCTGTTACACTATTTTTTCTAGCATACCTATGAGCATATATTGTCATATGGGTATTTATATATATGTATTCAATAGTCATTGTGTCGTATGACTTAATTGTAACTTAGTCTTTGACTAAAATGCTTAGTTCAAGAATTTGAGATGGATTTCACAACAATATATGCTCTATAAATGCTATGAATGCTATATTCCTTCTGTAGAATAGAATCTCTTTTAAAGCTAGAAAATGTCGACATGCCAAATCCGACATCTTTTGATTTTCTTCTATGATATCATATAACTCTAGATCTGCTGGTATAGTTTTCCACTTACATATGAGCATAAAATTTCACAATTGTACACATATATAGTGTAAGTTAATATTCAATTTTCCGGCATAAGTTCAATTGTCAAATTTCATTGTATTTACTTTCAGCTGCTTGTATTTAGACCATGTAACTCTAGTACTGCCATAATGTTTCTCTAGCAGACTCATAAGCATACAATATCACATTGGTGCCTAAGATGAACAAAACAATAATTAATGATCTGTAGGAACAAACAACTTCGGTTGCTTAGACCTTGGTTTAGAGATTCTAGAGTTTCTACTCTATGGATTTTCTGGTCTACAACTAAACAGAATCTGGAAGGTGATTACCTTAAGATGGATTCTGTTAAATGTAGTACTAACCTCAATCCCACCATTTAATAAATTTTTCTATATGTAGCCAATTCCTACCATCAGAAAATAGAATAACAAAAATTTCAGAACATACCAAAATCTGCAAATGACCAACCTCCCCAAAGCATGTTTCTAATTCTGCGTCCAGAATAGCAGGATGCTTTCTTTCCTGTTTAGCCTAGGCTTCCCATCTTGGGATTCTTTAAAGCTGCTTTAAGCCTTTCCTCAGCTTTTCCACCTTTTTCTTTACCTCTTCGCAACTACTCCTCTTCATTGGGGAAATTTAGATTCCTCCTCAATCTAAATTAATTTCTTTCAAGGATTTTGAAAGATTTTGGGGATTTGTTGCCTTATCCATCCTCATGGATTTGGCAAGTGATCTCTAATTCTCATCTTGGTCAAAATGCACAATCATTTTATTTATTTCCTCAAATAAAATATGCAAATACATTCACACCACACTTATCCCTTGGGGTCCACCCCCTTAGGATTTAAGTTCAAATGTCTAACTTTAAAATTCAACACACAAATTGGGGGTATTACATATTCCCCCTCTCAAAATAAACACCGTCCTCGGTAGCTTCCTTTTCCCAGGTAGCTTCTTCAGCAGTAAAGTGCTTCCACTGCACTTTTAATCTGACCACTGTTCTGTTTCTCAATTCAATTTCTTCCCGCTCCAATATTTGAAGCGGTTCTGGCAGAAACTCCCCTTCTGGTTCCACCTGTACAACATTCCAATCAACTATGTGAGAGGCATCATGCACATATCTTTTTAATAATGAAATATGAAACACATCATGTACTTTAACATGGGGTGGTAAGGCCAGCTTGTAAGCCACTGGTCCCACCCTTTCTAAAATTTCAAAAGGCCCACAATATCTAGGAGCAAGTTTTGCACAACTTCCAGCATAAAGTGTGCTCTTTTTGGGTTTGATGTGCAAATACACATGATCCCCTACTTTGAATTCTCGGTGCACTCTTTTCTTATCAGCATAGCTCTTCTGTCGATCTTGTGCTGTCTTTATATTTCTCTGTATTTGTTTAACAATTCTTTCCATCTCTTGTAGTGCATCGGGTCCCAACACTAGTTTATCCTCTGGTTGACTCCAGCTCAAGGGAGTACGGCACTTTCTCCCATAGAGTGCCTCAAACGGACTCATCTTAATAGAGGATTGGTAGCTATTATTATAGGCAAACTCAGCTAGATGCAGATATTCTTCCCACTTTGATGGTCTATCCATCACATACATTCGCAACATATCCTCCAAAATTTGATTCGTCCTTTCTGTCTGCCCATCTGTTTGAGGGTGATAGGCAGTACTAACATTCAGCTTAGTACCCATCCCTCCAAACAATCCTTTCCAAAATGCTGCTGTAAACTTAGCATCTCGATCTGAAACAATTACTTTAGGAACTCCATGAAGCCTTACTATCTCCTTTAGGAAAACATTTGCTACTTGAGTTGTTCCGAAGGTAGATTTCACTGGTATAAAGTGGGCAGCTTTGGTTAAAGTGTCTACTACTACCATTATAGAATCATGTTGATATTTGGTTCTAGGTATTCCTGTTATAAAATCCATGGAAAATGTGTCCCATTTACATTCTGCAATTGGCAGGGGATTTAAAAGACCTGCTGGATGTTGATGCTCAACCTTGACTAGTTGACATTCCATACACTTACTTAGATACTCTGCCACATCTCTCTTCATTCCTGGCCAGAAAAACTTCTTCTTCAAGGCTGTTAACAGCTTTTGATATCCTGGATGTCCTGCATAGGGCTGTTTGTGATATTCATCTAGAATTTCTCTTTTCAATGACTCTATATTTGGAATATACAACCTGTTTTTGTAATAGAGCAGCCCTTGTTGGTTTTTAGTGTAATCTGTTTTATCCCTTGTCTGTAATTTCACCAAGAGTGCTTCATAGTTGGGATCTTGAGTTGTTGCTTTTCCCACCAATTCCTCTACATCCATATGGGCACTACTCCCCATGTTGTTTAGATTTTGACAAGCATTTCTACTTAATGCATCAGCAACTTTATTCTCCTTCCCCTTGATATGTTTTATGTCCATATCAAATTCACTTAGAAAAGACAACCATCTGGCTTGTCTTGCATTCAGGTCAGTTTGGGAGAAAAAATATTTGAGGCTGATATGATCAGTCATCAATGTGAACTTCTTCCCCAAGAGATAATGCCTCCACATTTTTAAAGCATGGATAACAACTGCAAATTCTAAATCATATGCACTGTAGTTCTGTTCATGAGTCTTCAGTTTTCTAGATTCATAGGCAATGACTGAATTTTCCTGCAACAGGACTCCTCCCAGCCCTTCTCTGCAAGCATCTGTACATACAACAAACTCTTTATCAGGATCATCAATTTTTAATATAGGGGCTGAAATAAGTTTTTGTTTCAACTGCTCGAAACTGTTTTGACATTTTTCAGTCCACACAAACTTGACACCCTTTCTTTGCAATGAAGTGATGGGATGTGCTATGGTAGAAAATCTTTCCACAAATCTACGATAGTAGCCTACCATCCCCATGAATGACCTTATTGCTGAAACATCAGTTGGGACTGGCCATTCCTTAATTGCTTTTACCTTTTCAGGGTCAACAGCAAGCCCTTTTTCAGAAATAATATGACCCAAATATTGAATTTTATCTTTATAAAATTCACATTTACTGAACTTGGCATATAGCTGATTTTCTTTCAAAGTTTTCAACACTATTCTCAGGTGTTCCTTATGTTCTTCCTCATTTTTGGAGTAAACTAAGATATCATCTATGAACACAAGAACAAATTTGTCCAAATACTTATTCAACACACTGTTCATCAAACACATAAAGGTGGCAGGGGCATTCGTCAAACCAAAAGGTAGGACTACAAATTCGTAATGCCCATACCTGGTTCGAAATGTTGTTTTGTTGATGTCTTCTTCTTTAATTCTAAGCTGGTGATAACCAGTCCTTAGGTCTATCTTGGAAAAGACTGAAGCTCCTCTCACTTGATCAAAAAGATCATCAATTCTAGGAAGTGGATATCTATTCTTAATGGTCAATTTGTTCAGTTGACGATAATCAATGCACATCCTAAAAGTTCCATCCTTCTTTTTCACAAATAAAACCGGGGCTCCCCAAGGAGACACACTTGGTCTGATATACCCTTTATCTAATAGTTCCTGTAACTGCATTTTCAGTTCCATTAGTTCAGGAGGGCTCATTCGATAAGGTGCTCGGGAAACAGGGGTTGCTCCTGGTACCAGATCGATTGAAAAATCAATCTCTCTTTTGGGGGGAAGATGAGGGATTTCCTTGGGAAAAACTTCCTTAAATTCTCTAACGACTGGTATAGCATCCAGTAACTCTTCCTCAGTTTGTTGTTCTATTTCTTCAATATGCACGGCATAGACTTGGTATCCTTTCCTAGCTGTTCTTTTCAACTGTAAAGCTGATATTTGTCTTACTGAAATAGATTTTGGTTTCCCTTTTAGTGTAAAAGGTTTCCCTTCTTCATCCACACAATGCAGGGTTTTATCCCAGCAGTTCATCAAGGCTTTCTTCTTTTCCAGCCAATCCATTCCTATCAGTAAATCATATGATCCTAATGGCAATATGTTCAAATTTACTTCTGTTGTAAAGCCATTCAATTGAATTTCTGTTTTGGGCAATTTATGTGTGACTTTTCTCTTAGTTCCAGTAGCCAGCTGTACCAACCATGACTGTTGAAATTTTTCAGGTTTAATTTTACATTTTTCTACAATTCCAGGACTAATGTAACTCAAAGAAGCCCCTGGATCAATCAAAATAGTAACAGATAGGTCATAAATCTTACCTTCCATTTCCACCATGGTTACTTGATGTTCTTCTTGTCGATTTTCCAGGGCTGCACTTATAGTTGGTATGTTTCTGGCTATGTCATTTACTGTTGTTGCCTCTCGCTCCCTGCTGATCATGTGTATATTTCGATGGGGGCAGTCCCTCATCATATGGGGTTCTCCACAACCCCAACATTTTAGAGGTTCCTTCATTCTGACTATCCCTTCCTTTTTATTGTTCCCTTCTACTGGTTTTGAAGCCACTTGGGACTGAGCAGTTTGACTTTCTTTTGGTTTATTGAATTTTTTCCGCTGATGATCTCTACCAAAATTTCTTAGATATGCTGGTTTTGGTCTTTTGCCTTTGAACTCACCCTTGTTCAGCCAGCTCTTCCCTTGTTCAGCTTTACCTTTAAACTGCTGATAGCATAATCTTGCTTTTCTAACAGCCTCATCCATCGTCTTTGGATTGTCAAATTCAATTTTCTCCTTGTAAACAGTAGGCAGACAATTTAAAAACCTTTGCACTTTTGCTTTTTCTTCCCTTATGTAAGGAACATACCTCAGTAAATTGGTAAACTTAGTGACAAACTCATCAATAGTGAGCTGTCCTAGTCTAAGTTCATGGAATTATTTTGCTTTATCATCATAATAACGTTCATTCAAATAACGACTTTTGAACTTCGTCTGAAAATATTCCCAAGTAACTGTTTTTTCATCAATGGCGTGCACCATTTTTGTCTCTTCCCACCACAGTGTGGCTTTTCCTTGCAGCTGATACACAGCTAATCTGGCCTTCAGATTGCTCTCATATTCATATACTTGGAAATACTTGATCATGTTCAGTAACCAAGCTTCAGCATCCTCCTCCTTCTCCCCATCATAAGAAGGAGGTTTGATCTTTCTAAATTCTCCCTGCAATTCTCTTTTCTGTTTATGTTGCTGTCTAGCAGCATCATCATCATCAGACTCATCCATCTTTCTCTTTCCGGAACCTTCGCCCTCCTGGCTATTTCGGGAAGTGAGTTCCCTGATGAGTTTTTCCTGCTCCTTACTGGCTGATGACAACATGTCATTCTGGCTTTTCAATTCAGCCAATTCTCGTTGCAGCCTGTGCAACATAGCCATTACCGGGGCATTGGGATCTGGAGTAGCAAACTCATCCCGCAGATCCACATAAATCCCTTCACCTTCAGCCATTTCAACTGTACACACTTACAACACAGATTAGCAAAAGTTTATAAAACTTAAAAAAAAACAAAATATGTAATAAGTAGTGAGCACAAAATTGACAGCCCAATTTTTGTAACCGGTGCTCCGATACCATTTGTAACACCTCCAGTTTAGGGAATTTTTTTTTTTTTTTTTCTTATAATGAGTGCACTCTTGCTACAGTTCATCTAACCCTCTAGTATCTCATTTCCATTACACATATTGATCATTCCCCTTGTATTTCTTTTCATCACCTAACACACATGTATTCCACACAATTATCCGAGGATATATATATATATATTACATATATATATATAATTAGCATATGTGTCTAACCTGAATTTATCAACCAGATCCTTATCTATATATGTATATATATAACATATGTGTCTAACATGTAGTTATCACCCATATCTTTTTGAGTCTTTATACACCCCGGATATAGGTGTAATACACCTCTTATTAGGATATCTGACCCCTATTTATATACCATATCTAATATATATATATATATATATATATATATATATATATATATATCTATATATGTATAACCCATACATTGAAAATCTTGTATTACACGTACATAGCTTCACCCCTTTAAATACTATGATTATATATAGAATACCTATATCGAATATGGTCCTTTGACCAATGTATATATATACATATGCACCACGCTCCGTTAATAATAATAATAACCTTGACACCACGCCCTTTTAATAATAATATTAACCTTGAAACCGCATATATATAAGGCGTGTAATTATTGATGTACGCTTTGTTAAAACCTCTTTTGTAAAGGCGTACTTATACAACTATTACATGAATATATATTTATATTTCATCAAGCGCGGCTTCCTCCTTCAAGAGTTGACATACGTAAATATAGTGGAGACTATAGCGAATAATTTCGGGAGCATCGTCTACCTACCATATAGTCCATTTGCGTCATGAATAAAACCGAGTTATATACCTATGGTTTGCAGTATGGAATTATTTCTGTTCAATCGTGACTAACACTGATTCGGTTTTTCATTAATCCCATTTCATGGTTACTCTGACTTGTCTCGGTGTCTTGGCAAATCGCACATGTGTTACTTGAGGCTATATGCATTCGGCGTATACCCTCCACTCATCATTACTGGCGATGGTCTACTATTAATCGTTTGGGTGTGGAACCAGCGTTTACGCGTCGAGATTTGATGCGTAAGTACACCATATTCGAACTGTTATGGTTCTTATGAGCCGCCTAGCCCACACTCTGTTCGACGGTTGTTGGCGTGTGAACTCGGTTTGCTACGCTTCCTTGAGTTTTGTTGTAGGAGTAGTATCTCTCCCGCGATTGTATGCAGCCTGCGGCGGTGTACCTTGCCCCCTGTCCATCCAGCACTCGACATGTGGATTTCGAACAGACCATTCTGGCGGTTTCCAGTAATAAGAGCGCTGAGCTCCAACTCTGGTCTAGGGTTAATCCAATAGCTCGGTACCTACGACGTCCAACCTTCCCTGTGCCCATTGATGTCCATGGTACCCTTCTGTTGATGTGTTGCGTCCGCGCAATCGACATTGGGATTTATTGCTCGCTCTAGGGCAGAGGAATTAGGGTTTTCGATGTTCATTAAATCAGAGGTTATTTTATCGATCTATTTACCAGTTCCCTCCTATCTCATGTATGTTGAACCCCATTCGTCCCCCTTATCTAAGTTTCAGTATGATTCATATGCATGGGGGTTTCAGATTCGGTGATGTTGAAGAGTTGCAAGTAGGTTTGCACCGAGATCGTCATTTCCGTCTATCTACTGGAAACAGAGAGCGAGCCTATCCTCGTGGGCGTATTCATAAATCTCGGTTTTCGTCGTGCCGCAGTTCTGCAACTCCAATAGGAGGTAAACCCTAATCGTTTAACCTGTGGATGTTCTGGGTCATTAAGTTATCATTGGGATTCACCAGATCGCTGTCCAGCCCGTTCTGGGTTTGCGATTTTATATTTCTGTTGATCGGTTTCCCTTTCGTTTTACTGACGATATTATAAACGGTTCATACGAGGAAAGGATACCGACTATGTTATATCGGTGATCCACCTCTCTGAACGACATCTCAAGGCCTGTAATTCTATTGTTGCACTGGTGATAGCTTACCTTACGAGCGTGAAACATGCCACGCTGGCTTGGTAGGTTTACCACAGTACCTCATACGTATAAAAGTCGTTTAACTAGATTGCATGCAGCTCCACTCCAGCAAATAGTTATGGCGTCCCCCATTGCGTTGGACGTATTACTTCTATATTTTGTTTTTGTTTCAACTACTGTACAAAATCGTGCGGAGATGTCTCGGCCTCCTTTATGCTTGGTTGCCAGAGATTTATGTTTGATTGATCCATTGTAAGATTGTTCAAAAATCGCTATGGTTCGATGGTAACCAACTGTATCCCTACAGGTCTCGTTTACAAATCTTTCCGTAAATCCCTCTCTAGCTACAATCACTAGTCGAATGAGTTTTTAATATGGTGCTCGGTACTTATCGTAGTTCTCTGTTTTTATACTATTTCCAGGTGTAGCCAACACAGTTAAAAATAGACGTGAGATCTCTCGGCGTTTATACTGCCGCCATGATATTCTTCATGCGTCGTACTAAGGTTTTATTTCATTTAACCGTGAACAGGATTCCCTTGTTTTTTTTTTTTTTTTATTGTGCTGGTGTTTATAGAAGTCAGTACCGCCATATAGATTGATTTGAACTATGCCCAAGGCATGGTGATTTAATTTATGCCACGCATATTTTGAAAGGTGACTGTAAGTTAGTTCGATTTGCGATGAGGATCTTATATATATACTCCTCGTACCATACTTGATTAGTATCGACTTCTTATTTTGGCATATAGGGTTTATTGATATATGATTCACATTTATAATTTCTTTTGCCATGTATAATTCATATATATATGCTTTACATTTATATCTTGTTTTGGACCGAGATGTTTGGCATAAACATGTATAGCTAATGTAATTCGATATCAAAAGGACCTCTTTGTATTTGCACTTAATACTTGTTGAGGTCTGAATATTTGGTTAAATGCAGGTACAAGTATTAAATGGTTCATGTAATAATGTAGACTTGCATAGATTAAATTCATTACCAAAGTATTTACTTCAAGGGTTTTTTTTTGTTCATATGAATTTAAAAGGCAACATATATCATAAACTTTCTATGCATGCTATAATACTCCTATAAGGTGGAGTTACTCCTTTGTTAACACAATTTCGAATTTCATACTCTAATGTCATTTCATTTCCCCTTTTGAGTTTGGTTATCATGTAATTTTCGGTGCTATGGCCCTATTTTCCTAGCATACCTATGAGCATATATTAACATATGGGTATTTATATATATGTATTCAATAGTCATTGTGTCGTATAACTTAATTGTAACTTAGTCTTTGACTATGATGCTTAGTTCAAGAATTTGAGATGGATTTCACAACAATATATATTCTATAAATGCTATGAATGCTATATTCCTTCTCTAGAATAGAATTTATTTTAAAGCTAGAAAATGTCGACATGCCTAATCCGACATCTTTTGATTTTCTTCTATGATATCATATAACTCTAGGTCTGCTAGTATAGTTTTCCACTTACATATGAGCATAAAATTTCACAATTGTACACATATATAGTGTAAGGTAATATTCAATTTTCCGGCATAAGTTCAATTGTCAAATTTCATTGTATTTACTTTCAGCTGCTTGTATTTAGACCATGTAACTCTAGTACTGCCATAATGTTTCTCTAGTAGACTCATAAGCATACAATATCACATTTGTGCCTACGATGAACAAAACAACGATGAACAAAACAATAATTAATGATTAGTAGAGGTTAAGTAACTTCAGATTTAAACCGACCTTAGTTTAGAGATTCTGGAGTTTCTACTCTATGGACTTTCTGGTCTACAACTAAACAGAATCTGGAAGGTGATTACCTTATGATGGATTCTGTTAAATGTAGGACTAACATCAATCACACCCATTAATTAATTTTTTTCTATATGTAGCCAATTCATACCATCAGAAAATAGAATAACAAAAATTTCAGAACATACCAAAATCTGCAATTGACCAACCTCCCAACCTTAGAGTCCTCTTTGTCCAACCTTAGAGTCCTCTTTGTCTCCCAGGACTCACCCCAAACGAGAATCCACTGCCTCTAGAGAGCAGATCAGCCACGATACTTGAGACAATCTTCATCTTGTTTAAAGCATGTTTCCTAATTACGCATCGAGAATAAACGGGACCTTTCTTTCTGTTAGCCTAAACCCATTTGGAATAACTGCTTGTTTTATGCTTTCTACGGTTTTCCGGCTTTTTTCCTCTTCCCAACTACTCCTCTTCATTTGGGAAATTTAGATTCCTCCTCAAATCTAAATTAATTTCTTTCAAGGATTTTTGAAAGATTTTTGGGGATTTGTTGCCTTATCCATCCTCATGGATTTGGCAAGTGATCTCAATTTCTCATCTTGGTCAAAATGCAAAATCATTTTATTTATTTCCTCAAATAAAGTATGCAATTACATTCACACCACACTTATCCCTTGGGGGTCCACCCCCTTAGGATTTAAGTTCAAATGTCTAACTTTAAAAATTCAACACACAAATTGGGGGTGTTACAAATAACGTAAAACATTTCAGTCCAATAAAATATTAATCACCAATTTAATAAAAAATGAAAATTATCCTCCGATATAAATCATGATTAATTAAATAGAATGCATTATAAAGATAACAATGTCTTATCTTAAGACATGAATTAACAACATATAAATTATTTATTTTATTGGTTAAATGGAATGCATCATGAATATTACATGATATAACATATATAAATAGAGGGTTGAATATATATGAATGATTAATATTAATTAAATAAATTAAATAGAATGCATTATAAATATAATAATGTCTTAGGTTAAGAAATGAATTAACAACATATAAATTATTTATTTTATAAGTTAAATGGAATGCATCATGAATATTACATGATATAACATATATAGATATAGGGTTGAATATATATGAATGATTAATATTAATTAAATAAATATATATTATTTAAAATTATATAAATAAACAAATTAATATTAAATAGATATGAAGTAAATGTATTACAATAATAAAATAAATAAAAAATATATAATAAGATCTTTGGTTAGCATAAATCTATTTTGAAGAGAAGTGTATTTCACAATGAAATTAAGAAATATATATGAGGCAATTAAGAAATATATATGAGGTATTGATACGATTATCAAAGGATTTATTATATCTTATGAGGATTGTTTTTTTATGTGTGTAAAATTTATTAAATAAAAAAAACTAGACACCATTGATAATGTGAAGGCTAAGATTCGGGATAAGGAGGGCATCCCTCCTGACTAGCAGAGGCTGATTTTTGTTCATAAGTAGCTAGAAGATGGACATACTCTGGCTGATTATAACATTGAGAAGGAATCTAATCTGCATCTGGTGCTCCATCTTTGTGGTGATGATTCGTCGAAGTAAAAGTTATGTTGGTCTTTTGTTATGCCTATTAGGGTATGAATAGAAGGTGCTTTTGTATGTGTAGTTGTCTATGTTTACTGTGTTGTATGTGTGGTTGTCTGTGTTTACTGTGTTGTGTCGACTATATTATTGTGTGTATTTGTGGTGGTGATTCGTCGAAGTGAAAGTTATGTTGGTCTTTTGTGATACCTATTAGGGTATGAATAGAAGGTGCTTTTGTATGTGTAGTTGTCTGTGTCTACTGTGCTCTATGTGTGGTTGTCTGTGTTTACTATTTTTTTTCAACTATATTATCGTGCGTATTTGTGTATATGTGGTGGGTTGAAGCCAACACTAGGCCTAGTACTGCAGTGTTTTTGCTCGGCACTGCAATAGAACTTTTTCAATAGTTAATACTCTTTTAATACAAAGACTTTATATACCTTATGAAAGATGAACTTCATATACCTTATGGAAGATGAAAATGTTATTTTTAGAAGAATTAATTCTTTTTATGGTTCTTATTCAAGAATTTGAAATGAGCGTGCTCTTTAAAGATTGTCATTGTTGTTATATTTAATTTTGAGATGTTATTCCTCTGTCATTTAGACACTTGCAAGTTCGGGACTTCTAGATGAATCAAATTACTTCATTGGTAAAATGTAGGAAGAAGGGTTTCTACCTAATTGTTCATCATTCATTGTTTGCAAGGACTTATAACACTCTTATAGCATTGCATGCTCAAAATGCTAAAAAGGATAAAAGGATATTAGTAGTTCTTTTAGTGTATAATAAAAATGCAAATAAAAAGATATTAGTTATTCCTCTAATATAAATTAAGGCTTTGAAGACAGATTGAAAGCTTTGGGTTTTTGAAGAGGGACGTTTTGATGTTTCTGCTTCACAATAGTAAGAGTAATTAGGGTTTTGATATTTTAATTTGTATGATAAAATAAGAGATGGACATTATGGATGCTACTTGTAACACCTCCAGTTTAAGGAATTTTTTTTTTTTTTTTTCTTTCCACATATATATATACTGGGGTTTCACTTGCATTTACATAGTTGTTTGAGTATTAGTTCAGAAATTGGATTTTTATTTCCATTTTTTTTTCTCTACTCCTCTAGTGTCTCATTAAATTTTGTAGAAGTCTTGACCCTATGTACATTCATATTTTTAGATAACATCATGTAAGCCATACCTATATAACACGTATACCACTTATATGTATATATATTACTTATATAGATGTAACACATATATGTATATCCCTTGATGAAATTATTAGAATGCGCATAAATAACACATATATATATATATCCCATATATATATATATATATATTGACTTGGATAAAATTTATTTGAAGGCGCATGTCGATATCTATATATCACATATATATAAAACTCCCCCTTTGATATTATCGTTGGGTGTCCACATATATAGACAGGTAATAGATATATATATAATATCTATATATATATAAACCCTTTGAAAATGTTATTGTATTCTCCCCAACCTATACTTTTGACAATACTTGGGTATATCGATTTTGTACATAATACATAATACACATTTCAATTAACCCTATATATATCTACATATAATCTATAAATCCACGTAAGTCTGTCATCGTGGAGATGTAGGGCGTTCGAACTAGTGATGTAATGACACGTCAGCGCTTCTTTTATAATTTTTGAAATTTCGAACCTGTCTAACCCTAATCGTAATTTTTTTTTTTTGCGTTGTTTACTTTCAGTTCTTTGACGGATTCGCCACGGCGTGGCCCATCATTACCAGTTTGTAATTATAAAATTAGAATCTCACACCATAATGCCCAAGTCGGCGTATAAGCGTGGCGGAAATCATATAATATCCGAACTCATTCGTCCGGCAGCGGTTTATCATTACGGGGACTCTGAACCAGTGCATACCTGATTTGATTTCATACGTGGCGTGCGCACATGCGTACTAGTTATGGTTTGTAATGTCTGCGTCGCACTGTGTTATGTTCGACCTGGTCTAACGTGTGAGTTTGGTTTTTCTGTTTCAATGGTTTTGCAGGCAGGGACGGCGTCTTGCTCCTGACAGAAAAGTACCAGCTACCGGCGTATATCTTCCCATGCCCAGCAGGAACTCGACGTGTGGCTTGCTATTTGTCATTTCTACCTGGTTCAAGTACTGTGTGTGTTGAGTTCTGCCTCAGCCAGTTATTAATCCTAGGGTTAACCCAGTACCTACGTACATACGATGCCCTACCTCCTCTGCGCTCCTTAATATCACATGGTACCCTCCTATCGACGTGCTGAGTTTTCTAAATCAATATCGGGATTTTCTGAAGTTTTGGGGGAGTGGGATTAGGGTTTCGAGGGTTCTTTTTATTTGAGGCTCTTACGCCGATTTGTTTATCCGACTCTTCCTCTCTATTTCGGGGATACAGGATCGTGCCCTTCAATGCTCCCCTCGCATGTTGTTGAGGGTATAACCAGGTCAAGTTACGGTTCCAAACTATTTTCTCTTGTTTTGTGCTTATTTCATTCGATAATACCTTCTCATCATCTACTGTTTTGTTTTGCGCAGAGAGGGAAGGTTGTCGGCATCCCAGGCTGGTCACAGGAGGGCAGGGATCTAGCCCGTTTTCTAGCATGCGTTAATCCTGGCTGCGCTCTCCTTGATTTATACATACCATTGTTTTTCTTTTCTTATCAAAGTTTGCAAATCCGCTCGGAGGTAAACCCTAGTTGTATTACTTGTGCAAGTTCTGGTGCAATGATATATATTTTCTGCATCACGCATTGCATGTGCCGAAACCATTGGCAGAAATTATTATTGGCTATACAACGAGACCCTTCCTAATCTATTTTTTTCCTAGGTCGGAGTGCGAAATCTTAGGTTTTCTCTGCACCCAGATTTGACAGTAGCTACACCACCGGCGTTCAAATTTCTTTGCGCATCGTATGGGTTGCTCGTTTTAATGTGATTACCGTCGACACGACGCAAGGGTGGGAAGGAACCCTACCCACAGGCAAATCCCAAAATTATTTCCTCCTGTTGTAGCGATTTATGCATCAATTTTGTTGCTATGTGGGTTCACCATTCTGTTATCCTTCGAAATCACCAGTTATCTGTCAATCCTAATCTATGGCTACGAGTGTATATTTATGCTAAACTGTCTTCGCCGGCTAGAGTCAAGGCATCTCAACTTGTCCAGTTTGAATTATTTCAATAGGCCTCTCATAATAACTAATGATCCATGCAGGAAGGGTACCGACCTATTATTTCGGTCATTCACATCACTTCACGAAAGTTCAATGCTTTATTCCTATTATTTTTAATGATGGTAGCATTCCTCCCGAGCGCAGGTTATATTACGCTGACTTTGGAGTTTTAATATAATACTTCCGACATATAAAAATCTATTTAAAACTGTTGCATGAACTCAATACACAACGAGTAGTCATGTATTTGGCCCTTACTATTGATGCGTTATTTCAAAATTTTGTTTCTTTTTGTCTAATATGTAAAAGGACTCGACAATGTCGTGTTCGAATTTCTGTTGGGTTGACCTAATTTATGTATCTTCATAATACATATAGTTTGACCATAAGTCCATAGAACCCTAGATGGGTCGCATAGAAATCTTTTTCGTCTAGCACTTTCTTTGAAATCGATATTAAAAAGGAGCTGTGGTTTTTAGCTTTCGGTACTGATATTATTGTTTTAATTTACTTGCATATACATGTATTGCAATCAAAGTTCGAATGAGCTATTGTTTAGCTCTCGACACTTATATTGTTATTTATTTTTATTTTGTTTTAAGGGCCTATACATGTATGATGTCACTAAGTTGGTAGTATACCTTAATTTTAACTTAATTATATTGCTACGATTTTTATTTCAAAGGTTAAAGGTAGATTTAGGAATGATATGTGCATTACAGATGCTATAAAGGCTGTTACACTTTTATAGAGTGAAATTACATTTGGATATAGAAAGAACTAAACACACGTATTCGAAGGATTTTACTTCTCTTTTAATGTACAATGCGATTTTCAATCCTGCTACCATATTTCTCTAGCATACCCATGCATATATATAATTCCACCTTGATATGTGACAGGTTAGTATTTAATTATCTATGGAGACTAAGTACCCTCAGGTTTAAACTGACCTTGGTTTAAAGTTTCTGGGGGTTTCTACTCTATAGATTTCTAGTCTACAACTAAACAAAATCTAGAAGGTGAATGCCTTAGAATGGATTCTGTTAAATGTAGTACTATAATCAATCATACCATTCAAATTACTGTTTATATGTAGCCAATTCATACCATAATAAATCAAAGTAACAAGAATTTCAGAAACATACCACTATTGCAAATGACCAACCTCCCAACCTTAGAGTCCTCTTTGTCTCCCAGAACTCACCCCCGAGCTGAGATCACCTCCATCACAGATCAACCTCTAATATGCTTAGGAGCAGCTTATTTAAGCTCTTAATTCCCCAAAGCATGTTTCTAATTCTGCGTCGAGAATAGTAGGATGATTTCTTTCCTGTTTAGCCTAGGCTTCCCATTTTGGGACTCTTTAAAGCTGTTTTATGCTTTTCCTCAGCTTTTCCAGCTTTTCTTACCTCTTCCCAACTACTTTCCTCTTCATTGGGGAAATTTAGATTCCTTCTCAAAATCTAAATTAATTTCTTTCAAGGATTTTTGAAAGATTGTGGGGATTTGTTGCCTTATCCACCTCATGGATTTGGCAAGTGATCTCTAATTCTCATCTTGGTCAAAATGCACAATCATTTTATTTATTTCCTCAAATTAAATATTCAAATACATTCACACCTAACTTATCCTTTGGGGTCCACTCCCTTTAGGATTTAAAGTTCAAATGTCTGACTTTTTCAAATTCAACACAGAAATTGGGGGTGTTACATATTCCCCCTCTGAAAATAAACACCGTCCTCGGTGTTGTTATTTAACTATTAGAGTTCACTTAAACAAAAATGGATATTTTTCCATCATTTCAGCTTCCCGTTCCCAGGTAGCTTCTTCAGCAGTAAAGTGCTTCCACTGCACTTTTACTCTGGCCACTGTTCTGTTTCTCAATTCAATTTCTTCCCGCTCCAATATTTAGATGGTTACGCGAAGCTCACATACGGTTCCACAGCCTATGGCCCCAATCAAAGCTATGTGAAGCATGTGTTACATATCTTTTAATATAGAAACATGAAACACATTATGCACTCACCTAACATGGGGTGTTAAAGACAGCTTGTAAGCCCACTTGGTCCACACTTTCTAAAACTTCGAAAGGCCCACAATATCTAGGAGCTAGTTTTGCAAAACTTCCTGCATAAAGTGTGCTCTTTTTGGGTTTGATGCACAAATACACATGATCCCCCACTTTGAATTCTCGGTGCACTCTTTTCTTATCAGCATAGCTTTTCTGGCGATCTTGTGCTGTCTTGATATTTCTTTGTATCTGTTTAACAATTCTCTCCATCTCTTATAAGGCATCAGGTCCCAGCATTAATTTATCTTCTGGTTGGCTCCAGCTCAAAGGAGTACGACACTTTCTTCCATATAGTGCCTCAAACAGACTCATTTTAAAAGAATATTGGTAGCTATTATTATAAGCAAATTCAGCTAAATGCAGATACTCCTCCCTCTTCGATGGTCTATCCATCGCATACATTCTCAACATGTTCTCCAAAATTTGATTCGTTCTTTCTGTTTGCCCGTCAGTTTGAGGGTGATAGGCAGTACTAAAATTCAGCTTAGTACCCATCCCTCCAAACAAGCCTTTCCAAAATGCTGCTGTAAACTTAGCATCTCGATCTGAAAGAATTACTTTGGGAACTCCATGAAGCCTTACTATCTCCTTCAGGAAAACATTTTCTACTTGAGCTGTTCCGAAAGTAGATTTTACTGGTATAAAGTGGGTAGCTTTGGTTAAAGTGTCTACTACCACCATTACAGAATCATGTTGGTATTTGGTTTTAGGTAGTCATGTTATAAAATCCATGGAAACTGTGTCCCATTTCCACTCTGCAATTGGAAAAGGGTTTAAAAGACCTGCTGGATGTTGATGCTCAACCTTGACCAGTTGACATTCCATACACCTACTTAGATATTCTGCCACATCTCTCTTCATTCCTGGCCAGAACAACTTCTTTTTTAAGGCTGTTAACATCTTCTGGTATCTTGGATGTCCTGCATAAGGCTGTTTGTGATATTCATCTAAAATTTCTCTTTTTAATGACTCTACATTAGGAATATACAACCTGTTCTTGTAATATAGTAGCCCTTTTTGATTTTGAGTGAAATCAGTTTTATCCCTTTTCTGTAGTTTCACCAATAGGGTTTCATAGTTTGGGTCTTGGCTTGCTTCTTTTCTCACCAACTCTTCTATCTCAATCTGGCCACTACTCCCAATACTGTTTAAATTTTGACAAGCATTCCTGCTTAATGCATCAGCAACTTTATTTTATTTCCTCTTGATATGTTTTATTTCCATATCAAATTCACTTAAAAAGGACAGCCATCTGGCTTGCCTTGCATTCAGGTCAGTTTGGGAAAAGAAATATTTAAGGCTAATATGATCAGTAATCAATGTGAACTTTTTTCCCAGAAGATAGTGCCGCCACATTTTCAGAGCATGGATAACAGCTGCAAATTCTAAATCATAAGCACTATAATTTTGTTCATGTATTTTCAGTTTCCTAGATTCATATGCAATAACTAAATTTTCCTGCAACAAGACTCCTCCCAGCCCTTCTCTACAAGCATCTGTACATACAACAAACTCTTTATCAGGATCAGCAATTTTTAATATAGGGGCTGAAATAAGTCTTTGTTTTAATTGTTCGAAACTGTTTTGACATTTTTCAGTCCACACGAACTTGACACCCTTTCTTTGCAATGACGTGATAGGATGTGCTATGGCAGAAAATCTCTCCACAAATCTACGATAGTAGCCTGCTATGCCCATGAATGACCTTACTGCTGAAACATCAGTTGGGACTGGCCATTCTTTAATTTCTTTTATCTTTTCAGGGTCAACTGCAAGGCCTTTTTCGGAAATAATATGACCCAAATATTGAATCTTATCCTTGTAAAATTCACATTTACTGAACTTAGCATATAGCTGATTTTCTTTCAGAGTTTGTAACACTATCCGTAAATGTTCTTGATGTTCCTCTTTGTTTTTGGAGTAGACCAAAATATCATCTATGAACACCAGAACAAATTTATCCAAATACTTATTTAACACACTATTCATCAGGCACATAAAGGTGGCAGGGGCATTTGTCAGACCAAAAGTTAGGACTACAAATTCGTAGTGTCCATACCTGGTTCGAAAGGCTGTTTTGCTGATGTCTTCTTCCTTGATTCTGAGCTGGTGATAACCAGTTCTTAAGTCAATCATTGAAAAGACTAAGGCCCCTCTCACTTGATCAAAAATATCATCAATTCTAGGAAGTGGATATCTATTCTTAATGGTCAACTTGTTCAGTTGACGATAATCAATGCACATCCTAAAAGTTCCATCCTTCTTTTTAACAAATAAAATCGGTGCTCCCCACGGAGACACACTTGGTCTAATGTAACCCTTATCCAGTAATTCTTGCAGCTGCATCTTCATCTCCATAAGTTCTGGCGGACTCATTCTATAGGGGGCTCGAGAAGCAGGGGTAGCTCCTGGCACCAGATCTATGGAAAAATCAATTTCTCTTTTGGGGGGGAGATGAGGAATCTCATCTGGGAAAACTTCTTTAAATTCCCTTACCACCGGTAACTCATTCAACAGATTTTCTTCAGTCCTCTGTTCTACTTCCTCCACATGTACTGCATAAACTTGGTATCCTTTTCTAGCTGTTCTTTTTAATTGTAAGGCTGATATTTGTCTTATTGAAATGGATTTTGGTTTCCCTTTTTGGTGTAAAAGGTTTCCCTTCTTCATCCACACAATGCAGGGTTTTATCCCAGCAGTTCATCAGATCTTTCTTCTTTTCCATCCAATCCATTCCTATCAGCAAGTCATAGGATCCTAATGGAAATATGTTCAATTTACTTCTGTTGGAAAACCATTTAATTGTATTGATGTTTTGGGCAATTTATGTGTGACTTTTCTCTTAGTTCCAGTGGCCAGCTGTACCAACCACGACTGCTGAAATTTTTCAGGTTTAATTTTACATTTTTCTACAATTCTAGGACTAATGTAACTCAAAGAAGCGCTTGGATCAATCAAAACAGTAACAGGTAGGTTAGAAATCTTACCCTCCATTTCCACCATGGCTGCTTCATGTTCTGCTTGTCAATTTTCCAAGGCTGCACTGATAGTTGGTATACTTCTGGCTATGTCATTTACTGTTGTTGCCTCTCTATATCTGCTGATCATATGAATATTTCGATGGGGGCAGTCTCTCATCATATGGGGTTCTCCACAGCCCCAACACTTCAAAGGTTCCTTCATTCTGACTGTCCCTTCTTTTTTATTGTTCCCTTCAACTTGTTTTGAAGCCATTTGGGACTGAGCAGTTTGGATTTCTTTTGGTTTATTGAATTTTTTCCTCTGATGATCTTTTCACTAAAATATGATAGTATGCCGGATTTGTCTTTCTACATCTTCGTTCAAATCAAATTTTTCTTTGTTCGCCTTTTCTTTAAATCACGATAGCATAACCTTGTTTTTTCTAAATCGTCATTACTAAATAATATCAAACTCATTTTTCAGGGCGAGAACAATTCAAAAACCTTTGTACCTTTGCCTTTTCTTCCCTAATGTAAGGGACATATCTCAGTAAATTGGTAAACTTAGTGACAAACTCATTGATAGTGAGCTATCCTAGTCTGAGTTCATGGAATTCTTTAGCTTTGTCATCATAGTAACGCTCATTCAAGTAGCGATTCTTGAACTTAACCTGGAAATCTTCCCAAGTAACTGTCTTTTCATCAATGGCATGCACCATTTTTGTCTCTTCCCACCACGGTGTAGCTTTTCCTTGTAGCTGATACACAGCTAATCTGGCATTCAGATTGCTTTCATATTCATAAACTTGGAAATACTTAATCATATTCAGCAACCAAGCTTCAGCATATTCTTCCTTCTCCCCATCATAGGAGGGAGGTTTGATCTTTCTAAATTCTCCCTGCAATTCTCGTTTCTGCTTATGTTGATGTCTAGCTGCATCCTCATCCTCAGACTCATCCATCTTTCTTTTTCCAGAATCTTCGCCTTCCTGGCTGTTCCGGGAAGTTAGCTCTCTGATGAGCTTTTCCTACTCGTTACTAGCTGGTGACAACATGTCATTCTGGCTTCTTAGTTCAGCCAATTCTCGTTGCATCCTGTGCAACATAGCCATTACCGGGGCATTGGGATCTGGGGTAGAAAACTCATCACGCAGATCCACATAAATTCCTCCCTCTTCAGACATTTTATCACCACTGTACACACTCATACATTTGATTAGTAAGACAAAAAAAAAACAATCTCTACAATGTTCAATACATTCAGAATTTAGTGAGCACAATAACAACAGCCCAGTTTTTGCAACTTGGGCTCTGATACCATTTGTAACACCTCCAGTTTAAGGAATTTTTTTTTTTTTTCTTTCCACATATATATATACTGGGGTTTCACTTTCATTTACATAGTTTTTTGAGTATTAGTTCAGAAATTGGATTTTTATTTCCATTTTTTTTTCTCTACTCCTCTAGTGTCTCATTAAATTTTGTAGAAGTCTTGACCCTATGTACATTCATCTTTTTAGATAACATCATGTAAGCCATACCTATATAACACGTATACCACTTATATGTATATATATTACTTATATAGATGTAACACATATATGTATATCCCTTGATGAAATTATTAGAATGCGCATACATAACACACACATATATATATATCCCATATATATATATATATTCACTTGGATAAAATTTATTTGAAGGCGCATGTCGATATCTATATATCACATATATATAAAACTCCCCCTTTGATATTATCGTTGGGTGTCCACATATATAGACAGGTAATAGATATATTTATAATACCTATATATATATAAACCCTTTGAAAATGTTATTGTATTCTTTCCAGTCTATACTTTTGACAATACTTGGGTATATCGATTCTGTACATAATAAATAATACACATTTCAATTAACCCTATATATATCTACATATAATCTATAAATCCACGTAAGTCTGTCATCGTGGAGATGTAGGGCGTTTGAACTAGTGATGTAATGACAAGTCATCGCTTCTTTTATAATTTTTGAAATTTCGAACTTGTTTAACCCTAATCGTAATTTTTTTTTTTTTTTTTTTTGTTTACTTTGAGTTCTTTGACGGATTCGCCACGGTGTGGCCCATCATTACCAGTTTGTAATTATAAAATTAGCATCTCATGCCATAATGTTCGATCCGGCGTATAGGCGTGGCGGAAATCATATAATATCCGAACTCATTCGTCCGGCGGCGGTTTATCATTACGGGGACTCTGAACCAGTGCATACCTGATTTGATTTCATACGTGGCGTGCGCACATGCGTACTATTTATGGTTTGTAATGTCCGCGTCGCATTGTGTTTTGTTCAACTTGGTCTAACGTGTGAGTTTGGCTTTTCTGTTTCAATTGTTTTGCAGGCAGGGACGACGTCTTGCTCCTGAGAGAAAAGTACCAGCTGCCGGCGTATATCGTCCCATGCCCAGCAGGAACTCGACGTGTGGCTTGCTATTTGTCATTTCTAGCTGGTTCAAGTACTGTGTGCGCTGAGTTCTGCCTCGGCCAGTTATTAATCCTAGGGTTAACCCAGTACCTACGTACATATGATGCCCTACCTCCTCTGCACTCTTTAATATCGCATGGTACCCTCCTATCGACGTGCTGAGTTTTCTAAATCAATATCGGGATTTTCTGAAGTTCTGGGGCAGTGGGATTAGGGTTTCGAGGGTTCTTTTTATTTGAGGCTCTTACGCCGATTTGTTTATCCGACTCTTCCTCTCTATTTCGGGGATACAGGATCATCCCCTTCAACGCTCCCCTCACCTGTTGTTGAGGGTATAACCAGGTCAAGTTACGGTTCCAAACTATTTTCTCTTGTTTTGTTCTTATTTCAATCGATAATACCTTCTCATTATCTACTGTTCTGTTTTGCGCAGAGAGGGAAGGTTGTCGGCATCCCAGGCTGGTCACAAGAGGGCAGGGATCTAGCCCATTTTCCAGCATGCGTTAATCCTGGCTGCGCTCTCCTTGATTTATACATACCATTGTTTTTTTTTTCTTATCAAAGTTTGCAAATCTGCTCGGAGGTAAACCCTAGTTGTATTACTTGTGCAAGTCCTGGTGCAATGATATATATTTTCTACATCACGCATTCCATGTGCCGAAACCATTGGCAGACATTCTTATTGGCTATACAACGAGACCCTTCCTAATCTATTTTTTTCCTAGGTCGGATTGCGAAATCTTAGGTTTTCTTTGCACCCAGATTTCACAGTAGCTACACCACCGGCGTTCAAATTTCTTTGCGCATCGTATGGGTTTCTCGTTTTAATGTGATTACCGTCGACACGATGCAAGGGTGGGAAGGAACCCTACCCACAGGTAAATCCCAAAATTATTTCCTCCTATTGTAGCGAGTTATGCATCAATTTTGTTGCTATGTGGGTTCACCATTCTATTATCCTTCGAAATCACCAGTTATCTGTCAATCCTAATCTATGGCTATGAGTGTATATTTATGCTAAACTGTCTTTTCCGGCTAGATTCAAGGCGTTTAACTTGTCCAGTTCGAACTATTTCAATAGGCCTCTCATAATAACTAATGATCCATGCAGGAAGGGTACCGAGCTATTATTTCGGTCATTCACATCACTTCACGAAATTTCAACACTTTATTCCTATTATTTTTAATGATGGTAGAATTCCTCCCGAGCGCAGGTTATATTACGCTGACTTTGGAGTTTTAATATAATACTTTCGACATATAAAAAGTTATTTAAAACTGTTGCATGAACTCAATACATAGTGAGTAGTCATGTATTTGGCCCTTACTATTGATGCGTTATTTCAAAATTTTGTTTCTTTTTGTCTAATACGTAAAAGGACTCGACAATGCCGCGTTCGAATTTTTGTTGGGTTGACCTAATTTATGTATCTTCATAATACATATAGTTTGACCATAAGTCCACAGAACCCTATATGGGTCGCATAGCAATATTTTTCGTCTAGCACTTTCTTTGAAATCGATATCAAAAAGGAGCTGTGGTTTTTAGCTTTCGGTACTGATATTATTGTTTTAATTTACTTGCATATACATGTATTGCAATCGAAGTTCGAATGAGCTATTGTTTAGCTCTCGGCACTTATATTGTTATTTATTTTTATTTTGTTTTAAGGGCCTATAGATGTATGATGTCACTAAGTTGGTAGTATACCTTAATTTTAATTTAATTATATTGCTACGATTTTTATTTCAAAGGTTAAAGGTAGATTTAGGAATGATATGTGCATTACAGATGCTATAAAGGCTGTTACACTTTTATAGAGTGAAATTACATTTGGATCTAGAAAGAACTCAACATACCTATTCGAAGGATTTTACTTCTCTTTTAATGTACCATGCGATTTTCAATCCTGCTACCATATTTCTCTAGCATACCCATGCATATATATAATTCCACCTTGATATGTGACAGGTTAGTATTTAATTATCTATGGAGACTAAGTACCCTCAGGTTTAAACTGACCTTGGTTTAAAGTTTCTGGGGGTTTCTACTCTATAGATTTCTATTCTACAACTAAACAAAATCTGGAAGGTGAATGCCTTAGAATGGATTCTGTTAAATGTAGTACTATAATCAATCATACCATTCAAACTACTGTTTATATGTAGCCAATTCATACCATAATAAATCAAAGTAACAAGAATTTCAGAAACATACCACTATTGCAAATGACCAACCTCCCAACCTTAAAGTCCTCTTTGTCTCCCAGAACTCACCCCCGAGCTGAGATCACCTCCATCACAGATCAACCTCTGATTTTCTTAGGAGTAGCTTATTTAAGCTCTTAATTCCCCAAAGCATGTTTCTAATTCTGCGTCCAGAATAGCAGGATGCTTTATTTCCTATTTAGCCTAGGCTTCCCATTTTGGGACTCTTTAAAGCTGTTTTATGCGTTTCCTCAGCTTTTCCAGCTTTTCTTACCTATTCCCAACTACTTTCCTCTTCATTGGGGAAATTTAGATTCCTTCTAAAAATCTAAATTAATTTCTTTCAAGGATTTTTGAAAGATTGTGGGGATTTGTTGCGTTATCCACCTCATGGATTTGGCAAGTGATCTCTAATTCTCATCTTGGTCAAAATGCAAAATCATTTTATTTATTTCCTCAAATTAAATATTCAAATACATTCAGACCATAATTATCCTTTGGGGTCCACTCCCCTTAGGATTTAAAGTTCAAATATCTAATTTTTCAAATTCAACACAGAAATTGGGGGTGTTACACTACTGTTGTTTTTTAACTAGAAAGCTCACAAATTTTTTCTTCATATTCTGGTTAGATATTAGTTGCATCTCATTCAGCATAAATCATTTCCCACTAATGGCTTCATTCAGTATAAATTAAGGCTTTAAGGCTTTGAAGATAGACTGCAAGCTTTGGGTTTTTGAAGTGGGAAGTTTTGATGTTTCTACTTCACAACAGCAAAAGTATTAAGGGTTTTGATTTTTTATTCTGTATTATAAAAGAAGATATGGCCATTATGGATGCTATTATTGTTGTTTCACGAGAGAATAGTCTGCCATGTGGCCCGCAGTGCATAATAAGACATCACTATGAAAGGAAGAGCCTGCCTAGGTTATAAAAAACCAATTTTTTTATCCAAACAATTCTCCAAACCTATAATTTATTTTAAATAAATTAATTCATATTTATAAGTTCAATATTCAATTAAATCACATAACATATCACATATTTTTTCCTCTATACTACTATTTTCTATGTTACTGCTTTACAACGTTTCCTTTGCAACATATGGTGCAATTGCTAGTAAATTCAATTTTAAATAAACCTCAATCTCTAATGAAATCCATATATTAATGCTAGAAAAACTATGAAGAGTGGTTGAAGTTCAACAGAATTTGACCCACAATTTTTTTTTTTTTTTTGAAAAAAAAAGCGGTGAAGCTTAGTGATATTTGAGACCTCTCTGTTAGCTTTTGAACAAATCCATACTCACTGATTGTAATGACCTCCACAATGTTATTTTACCGACATCACCATCAGTCCTTGATTGGTTCCATAACACTAAAATCGGTGCAACGTATAGATAAAATTTAATTTAATAATTTCAATATGAATTAATTTTTGTATAAATATAAATATTAAATATTAAATTTTAATTTTAAATATTTTTAGTTTAAATTATGTCTGGTTTACATTATATAAATCAAATTAATTAATTCTTTTATTATTATTAAAATATTTAAATAATGATTTTTTTTTAAATAAGAATAATATTTTTAAAAAAATCATAATTTTATAATAACCTATTATCTTTATTATGTTTTGAAGTTTTTAAAATCCTACCAGATTATTATTAAAATTAGATAATCTAGATTACAAGTGATATTTTTATCAGATGTTTAGGGAGAATACATAATTTTACTATACACACAAACACACACACACACATATATATTCTCAAACTTGAATACTAACATGAATTAGGTGACTTAGTTGACAACTACTTGCTATCCATGAGTGAGTTTAGTTTTATGGAAGAACATAACAAGCTTGTAAACATAATAAAAGAAATCAAAATCAGTCATGAATAACAATCAATACTTTTTTTATGTGGATACTATGGAATTTAAAGTGAAACAAAGAACTAGATTGTGGTCAAACTAGTATGGAAAACCTTTGTGTGTGTTTAAGCTTATGTTTGAATGAAAGAATATATAGTGTGTGATATTAATGTATTTTTATATAAAAAAATGGGATATACAAGTTTCATATGAACTTTATGATGTGAGAGAGTCCAACATAAAGTTTTAGTGGTCAATTCCTACACATTAGTTAAACACCTATTAAATATTTATCAAACTTTGGCATATATAAGCCCAATAATAAGATTAGGAGAATCAATTTAAAAATATTAGAGTTTATCACAATAGACGTCGATACTAGCAATCATCCATTAAATAATTAAGGTTGAAAATGAAAACAATATTTAATCATAGCTTTTATAATCATTACACAGAGAGGCCCTCTACAACCCAATATTGAGTAGATGTGTAGACATTGCATCTTACATGTTAGAAGCTAGATGTAAATATTTTTTAATTTCACTTTTTTTATATTGTAATTTTGTTTCTAATTAATAAAATTACTAACATTTCTTTTAGATAAATAAAATCACATCACATTAAAATATATAACATATAGATAGTAGTTATAAATTAACATCGATTTTACAATATAAATTAAAATTTCACATTTTCTCTTCATATATCACACATTATTTTGTTTTTTTAACTTCCTTACTAATCATTTGCATATGTTATTGCATGGCATATAATTCCTATATTTTCTTATTGTATTTTCTAAATAGTTGATCCTGAAGAATTATATCTATGCACTTATTACCTAATGTTTCATGCATCTTTAATTTCCCCTATGCTGATAATTGGATCATTTGCATAATTACTATATGGAAGTATCATCTCCCTAGATGAATCTTATAACATTTAAACCTAACGATCTGACCCCCATTTCTTATTTATTTCCCCAAGTAATATGGTGATTTATTAATTCCTATACCATTAGGTCATATCACATAAATTATGTATGGTAACTCACCACATGACAAGTACATAACCCCTACTACATCCATGTGGCCAATGCTATCCCATCTAATGAGTGAATGATAACAAATGATGAGGACAAGGTATCGTATGACTATGTGAAGGGCGTAGATTCGTTGTCCCCATCTAATGGTTCTTATCTTTCCACCCAAACCTTAAGCTTGTATAGACATTTCCTATGAAATAATCGGCATTTTTTCCTGGTTTTCGTATCGTTGTTGTCACTCTATTTTTTCTCTTCTGTAATTGGAAACTGGTAATATCCTCAAATATACCAACATTATTTTTACAACACAACGATAGTGCACTATTTATGGTGTCGAGGTATTATGGTTCACTGCACTATTTCATTTTTTTTCATTTTCCACAGTAAGGGTTCTACACTTGACCATTTTGTAAATTTAAATTTTCTAAGAGTGGTTATTATCACTTTGAAATTTGGTTTCTTGGTTTTCCATATCCTCCTAAAGGTGTGAAATTATGGTCATCAATACTCAATTTCTATTGCATAGGTTAACAGGTCGATGTGTCTTGTTGGATTCATTGGTTCATCTCCAACAACCATGGCTACATAAGGTGACAAATTCGCTTCTTCCCTTTTTGTATGTACTAGTGAGTTACTAATTGAATTTTTATGCCTATTCTGCTTTAAATTTCCATTAGAACAATATTTACTCTTATAAGCACCAGGGTTTTATATATCCCAAAGGAAAATTCTTCAAAGTTCGATTCTTTCCTAATAACAATTTTACTCGGCCTTGCAAGGTGTCTATGTAGCCATAAGACCCAATCATTGCACAAAGGCATCAATCCTTTGTTTTAATTTACTTTCTTAGGTAATTTAATGGATCTTCCTACTGCATGTATGCATGTATGGTTGTTTTTCATTACATATTCTTTTGGATATGGTTTTCCTACCTTAGAGCTAACTTATATTCCATTTTCAACAAAATGGTGAAGAACACAAGCTCCATTGACTCATACTTGGGTAATATAAATGGGAATTCCCTCGCTAATTATTTAATAATGCATATCATTTGTTTTTCTCCAACATCATTCTCGTTTGTTGATTGTGACATCTACTTTGCAGGTACACAAGATACCCTCAAACCCTATCTCTGACTATGGAGATTTTGCACCCATCTTCAACTGACCTGACACAGAGTTTTTCAAGTCGATGATTTTAGTACTTCTCCTCAAGTTTCACCTTCCAACACTTGATTTTTTCAAGTGTCTGATCTGGTGGAAAATATGAATAACTCAGTTGTGTTTTGTTCTTTTATTTTTTGTTTAATGGTTGTGTAATTATGGCTGATTTTTATTCGTTGGGTAGTCTATTCCCTTTCGTTTGATATTTTTTCTTCCTTTTATTTAAATTTTTTGCTATGGGATTTTTTTGATATTCTTTATGAGCTATCTTGTTTACATGGGTTCATAAGAGATCATATAACTATGTGTTCTTGCTTACTAGAAGGGAAATTTATTTGTATATGGATGCATATTGTGATAGTTATATGGCTTTTTATATTATATATGTGCATTGTATTTATATTACAAGTCCATGATCAATTCAGTTGATTAATTCGAAGTGAATTAACTTAGCTCATACTAATACCGATGGTTGAAACTAGGTTCACTGGTCAATTTGTTAAGATATAAATATCAATTAACTAACAAAGTATTTCTACAGAGGTTATGTTTATGGGTGTTCTTTGAATACAGTAGTTAACTTAATCTAGTACTCAATTTTTTATAATTTTATTCTCCTAAAAATTATTTCATTTAATTATCTAATTTTTTGATATATTACCATAATATCCATCTCGCTTAAGAATATATCCGTATTTTTTTGTATCGGAGTGAAGGCATTCATACTCATTATTACCCTGATTTCATATAATATCTTTTATCTTCCAACAAAACCTAATTTTCCTAACTATATTTACAATGACACATCAAGTTGCACCAGAAATACTTAATCATTTCTTTGGTAACCATCATGCTCCTATGTTATTCCTTATGCCTAGGTTTAACTTTGGACATTTTAGAAATTAGGATATGACCTCAGTGTTATAAGTGCACTACTTTAACTCTCAAAATCTATTTACTCTAACAAGTAATTATTATTTTCTTATATACGATAAACTGAATAAAATAGTTAAAGCTCAACTATACCACCAATAATATTAAAATAGTAATAATAAACAATTTATTAACAAGAGATCATACCTTCATATCAGTGACAAGTATTAATAAAATTTAACAAAAATCACATTTAAAATCCTTTCAACCTATATATTAATCACAAAAAATATAATTCCTATCACTACAAATAATTTACCCAGATAAAAACTCTTTAGCCATGAAAATATATTGTCTACACCATTTGTACATAAATAATTTCTAGTACAATACATATTTTCTACACTAAATTGTATCTTTGTTCTTCAATAGAGAGTAGGCATATGTTTACTTGCCAACCTAATTACCATTTTAAGTTCAATCCATTCCTTCAATACACAATATGCAGGTACCTATTCATCAACAAAATAAATCTCATAGAATTTCTAACAAGAGAATCAAAAGAATCACTAAATCAATACACTTTCCACCCAACCATGAATTGACCACCAGTTCCCCCCGAGCCAAGATTAATATCAAGTAATATCCCTCAGAGCTCAGCAACCCTTTCATCTGCTCCCTAGGTGTTTTATACCTTTTCTTCCTTAATTAACTTTTCTTCCATTAGCATTGTCCTGCTTTTATGGAAGTATTTTTGTTATTAAAGCCTTTTTTTATCTTCAGGAGTTCTTTATCCTTCAATGTACTGGAAGTTTTCTCTAGCTAGTATATTTAATGGATCTTTGTCTCCCATACATTATATTCGTTATTTTAGAAACATATATTTATCATGGAATATTTATCTCACTCTTATCTATGATTGAGATCAGAAATTATCTCTTTAGTTAAGTGTCTCATTTCAAGTAATTTTCCGTTCCCATTAATTTATAACTGCAATTATTGATTTCATAACCACATGTGTATTGTTCATTTACATAAGTTATGGAATCACCATTGAATACAACATAGTTTAATTCTGGAAAAATATAACAATATTAATTATTTCAAAAAACATAGGGATATCACATCTTCCACCCTTTTAACTATATTTTCCTCGATGTTTAATTTCTAGTTTCTTCTCTCCGGAAAATTTTTGGATAGTTTTCAAGAATCTCATCTTCTCGCTCCCATGTAGCCTCTTTGGTAGTAAAGTGCTTCCATTTCACTTTAATATGAAAAAACTACTCGATTTCAGAGCTAGATCTCTTTCCTCTCTAGAATACAGAGATGTTCTTCGAGGGAGTCTCCTTTGAATTCTAGCTATATAATTTTCCAATAAATAATGTGAGAACTATCATGTATATATTTTTTAAGTAAAGAATCATGAAAACATTATGAATTTTAATGCGAGTGGGTAAATCTAATTGATAAGCTACGGGTCCAACCTAGTCCAACCTAGTCCTAAGTTTCAAATGGTCCACAAGATTGTGGTGCTAATTTTGGATAGGTTTCCATCCTAAATGTACTTTTACTTGGTTTTTGGTGAGCCCTCGTATTGTACCAGGAATGTTGCGACTCCCAGGGGCTAATATACTTTATTTTACCAGCCCGAGGTTCTTAAAAAATTGGAGGTGAAAGTGCTATATACACAACAGATGTATTCTACTCATGTCATCCTCTTCTGATTCCTATTAAAGGGTGTCATTTCTAGGGTTTCTGAGTGAATTATTTCACACTTCTGGATTAGACCTAAAACTAGCATTAACTCAAAACCATTACTCTATTAACCATCAAATGACTATTCTAAAGAAAGAAAATACATCTAGCTATTCTGCAAGGAAATAGATTTATGATTTAAACTCTCACAAGAAATATAAGCAAACTAGGTATCTTCATCAAGTAAATGGTTGAATATAAATTGCAGAAGGAAGGAAAATCTACTCACACATTTCTAGGCCAAATGGATAAACAAAATATATATACTTAATTATTTATCTATAATTATTTTACTTATGAATCTAATCATGACCTAATTATGCATGTAAATGCATTGTTTTGCAGCAAGGAGGAGAAGGTGTTAAGGTGGTTTAGGAAGGTTTTTAACTCATGGACGCAGGGATGAAGGTGTCTTGATGGTTTTGATAGGTATATATGACGTTTATGTTGGTTTCCGGGATTAAGGATAGATCCAATGGTGCTATTATTGATTCTTCTATACGTTTCCTAAAGTCCTACAAGAAAGTCTTGAATTGGTACAGGAAATAGTTTGAGGAAATTTCATAACAAACATGATGGAGAAAAGCATAGGGGAGGTGGAATGAAGGTGTACTTGGATGAATGGAAGGTCTCCAACCCATTTTACAAGATCATAACATCTTAAGAATCATTTCTTTCACTTCTAAGGTTGCTCATGGTGTGAAGGTGAAAATCTTAAAAACGAGGCTGAAGGTGATTTGATGAAAAGAAGGTTGTTGATGGGTGAGAAATGAAGATAAGGGTGTTGGTGAAGTCCTCATTTTTCGAGCTACTTGAAATTGAAAGAAAACTACATGTTCATGCAACAAACATTGGAAAATCTATGATGAAGGAAATAAAAAAGATGAGTTGAATTTTGAATGAAGGCCTACTTAAACATTCAAACACAAATATAACTCTATAATCTAGACATGTTCATGACACTACAACAACCTAGCTATTATTTCCAAGAAATCATAGATTAAAGAGAAAATTTTGCATGTGGTCAATATTTTCCCTCCTAAAGTTCGAGTGAAAAAGATGAGAGAGGGAGGCTTGACACAAAAATTTCTGAGTTTATAAGCTATTCTACCAACATTTATGCAAGCTAAATGACAACAAATAAATGGAAGAAAAATTTAAAAAGTGAATTGAAATGTAAGAAAACTAGCTAAAACTCATTAAGAAAACTAGCTACAATGACATAAAAATCAGAATGAATACACAAGAGAGACTAAGGTCAATTGATTGGGCCCTAACCCACAAGCCTAGCCCTCTAAAACTAAATTAGTGAAGGAGAATATGAATACTCATCTTATTGTAGAAAATAGTCTCATTACATAATCATAAAAATCTCAAAAACATATTACAAGTGCTAAGAGTCTATTAGCTTCCTTCAAAGTTCGAATTCTAATGAGCTCTTTCTCAGCCATATTTAACCTAGAGGGTATCTATCAACAGATCCCCAAAAATTAGGTGATGTTTCCTTTTTCATTGCAAGAGAAGTGGAGCTTTGGTACACTTCATCTCCCACTTCCTTGGTTGCCTTTTATTTCGAAATGTTGGAGGTAATCTCAAGGATTCCTTGGGTGCCTTTGGGAGTTAAGGAGGTGGAAAATACCCATAGAATCTCTCCTTATTGTCTACTCCAAGCTTTAATCATAAAATATTCATCAAAAGTGCAATATCTTCATGATTATCCTCCATTTAACCCATATTAGGTATTGGAAGTATGACAAGCCTTAATCACCATCTACACTAGCAAGAAAAGACCATAATATAATTTAAATGTGAGAAAGAGAGACTTAATAAGGATAAATAGGTGGCAGTTAACCCCTCCAATTATACCTAATGATGTCTTTCATCATCACAGCCCTACCAAATTTTTGCTCATCCTCTAAGAAACTTAGTCTTCATTCTGCATATCTTTCAAAGCATTAATGAACCCTCTAACTTCACAAGGAAGAAGTGTGGGATTCCCTTCAGGAGGGTAAAATCCATCATTCTATTCTTCTTCCTACCATAATTTTTTCTACTCATCTTGGTTTTTCCCATCACTAAGTCCCAAAAATAAGGGTGGACTAAGTTTCAAACTAAGCCACTGAATATTCCTGGCCTGCATGGCCCTCTTGTATAGTGGTGCCCTTTCTAGAGAAATTATCAATCTTTTTTATGTGTGGTATTCCATGTTTATGAGGTAGTGAGGGAGGCTATTCCTTCTCCTTTGACTAGCCATTATGCATTCATCTCCCAAAAACCTAGAAGCATCATCAAAATGGGCCATGGCTTGTGTTTGGTCAATTTAGTGTGTCCTAAATTGCTGCATTTAATTGTCAATCTGGGAATCGTAAGCTGATGAAGTGCGGCGCACTATATGTGCAAGATAACCTCTTTCTTAACTTTTTGTCGTTTTTGGTCTTTCTAAGGTGAAATGGAAATTCTAAAGTGAAAAGCAAGCTTGGTTATATTTGTTCAAGGAAGTGATTTCCCCTATAATGATTTACCAATCTTGAAAATTTAAAAGCAAATTGAAATTGACAATGACAAGACTTGAAAGAAAGTAAAAGTGTACTGCTGAAATGAAAAGGTGCTGCTAATCTAATGAATCAAAACAGAAAACTAGTGAACATGAAAACTAAACTATTCTTGCTGCCAACTGAACACAAAAGAAACTACGCTTATGGAAATTCAAAATTGCAATGAAATAAATATAAATCAGATTACATCAATTCATTTTCTGACCCTTCATCATTAGACCAGCTATGACTTGCGGAAGTAATCATAAACAACTTGTGTAACTGATTATTTAATTTGCAGAAAGTAAACTAATACTAAACCATATACACATGATTCAATCCCTCGCCATCAGTCCAGCTGTGGCTTTCGGAGGCAACTGAAGATGTCATACATGATTTAATATATCTAAGTTTGCAGAAAAAGAAACTAATACTAAACCACACATTTCATAATGCAGCCCCTCACCATCAGTCCAACTGTGGCTTTCGGAGGTAACTGAAGACGCTATGAGCAGCTTAATATATCTAATTTTGCAGAAAAGAAACTAATACTAAACTACACATTTCATCATGCAGTCCCTCACCATCAGTCCAGCTGTGGCTTTCGGAGGCAACTGAAGACACTATGAGCAACTTAATATATTTAAATTTAACTACTGAATCAGATAAACAAAACTGAAATGTACAAAGCAAGACTGAAGTTAAACAAATGCTATGAAAAGGAAACTAGCAGCAGAATAATGTTAGTTTCATATCATTAGCCAAAATACTATGAAAATGCCCTGGGCTGTCTACCTAAAACCTGCACAAGAAAACTGATCAGTGATTTAACAATCATAAAAACATGAAAAACAAGAATGCAATGGAAATTATAGAAATGTATGAACAGAAATGAAACAACTCTGAAATATGAACATGTAATGGATTATGATACAATGACTTTTTAAAGAAATGAAATGAAATATATATACATTAATACACAGAACCTCGGCTGAGCAGGGGCCCTCTACACAGCTCTGGTACGATCCTCAAACACGAATTAAGTTATAAAACAGAGTTTTCTCACATTAAAAAGCAGTTCATTACAGACTGGTAGTATTATGGCTCAAGGCAGCGTAATCACTACAAAGCTAACATAACAGAGTACGCACATCAACTATCAACTAACAACTCAACAACTAACTCTACGTGCGTATGCAAACGCTTTATATAAAGCAATAAACTGTAACTGTCTCCTGAAGTTTATGATAGCAGCCAGCACATAGACCACTAAGGCCACGGATATAGGAGTATGGCCATGTTGGAAAACGGATCTATGAAAGGTGGGCGTTTTAATTCAACTCCAGAACTTTGCACAGATGTCAATTAACCTCCGCAAGCTTAGAAACGGCCGTATGGATGTTTATATGCCACGAAACAGAGTCCAGCCGACATAGAACTCCATAGTTGACTTCCACGTGGATGGCTTTGACCGCGGCTTTCTTTGACGAATTTACTTGAACCAATAGGACACGAACCATTTCCTCGTCATTCCTAGCCTGCCCATGTGGCTCGTTTCCTTCGTAGACACCTGTAGCATAGATTTCCACAAAATAGCTGCGGAAAGTTGCAGCAGCTGCGGAAAGTGGCAAGTTTCCGCAGCTGTATGAACAAAATCTAAATCAAATAGAAAACACACAAACATAATTAAAAACCATGTTAGATACCCTTGTGCACATGATATTGACAATTTTGGAGGTTTAGGTGAGTGAAAAAGATATGGAAAAGTGTATGGAAAAGAGGCAAATTCGGGACTCAACATACCCCCACTGTGAAGGTGTTGCATGTCCTCATGCAACCAAAATTTTGATATTCTTTGTTCAATTCATGTGCCTTGATACTTCAGCCAGCACATCTAACCCCCTTCTCTTCTTCTTTGGTACTGCTATCATTCTGGGTTTCTTCATTAAGCACCTGAATTTGATATTCACAAGTGCTCTGCTCAATTTTTGGCATTTCCTTTTTAGCTTCTTATTCTTCTTTTGCCAAATACCCAAGTGTAACATAGTATTTTCATGGATAATCTTGTCCAGTTTGCCTTGCTCTTTGAGTGTTTCATTTTCATTTTTGATATGCCGATTCAAAAGCTCAAGCTCAAAAATCTCCTCTTTTAATGACTGAACCAAATCATCCTGCAATGTATGAGGCTGAATAGAAGAGGTACTTGGGCCTGTGGCTGCCTTCTCCAAGGATTCTATATAGTCATACACCTCCTGCTGTTTGGGGTCTACTTCCGGTGTCTTTTTCATTGGGCTGTCCCCAAAGTGCTGCAAGGGAGAATTATGTTCAACATTTGGCTGAGGAGAACTTTCATCAATATTTTGCTGAGAATAAGATGGAGTACGCTCATTGTCTGATTGGGAGTGAAAGGAGTCAGGTTCACTAACTGACTGAAATGGACTATGGTCAGTTGGAGACTGTTCAGATGTCCCCTCACCCAAATCAATGAAATGAGGACCTTTAATTTGTGTTTTTCTCAGTTTTCCCTTAAGCCTGCTGCTTCTCCTCACATGCTGTGGTACACTACCCTTTTGTTCTTGTTTTCCTGTTTTTGCCTTCTTGGATAGAGATGACTGTTTTTGAAGAAAAATTAAATTTTCAGATAGAATTTGGTGATCTTCTTCTTCTTCAGAAGAAGTTTTATGGACAGCCTCAATAATTTCTTTCCCTTTTGATATTGTTGGCTTCTTAGCTTTAATTTCCTTCTTCTTCCTTTTTACCAATCTCTCTTCCCTATCAGTTTTCTTCATAGTAGTAGTAGAAGTATCTTGGATTTCATCTACTGTTCTTTTCCTTCTACTTCTTTTTGATGTGCTAGCTGCGGGAATTTCCTGTGTAGGAACAACTTGGGTTTCAACATTCATTTTCTTTCTTCTACTCCTTCTAATTGGATTACCTTCAGGAATTTCCTGAGGTTCTTCAAAGAAGTTTCTAACTAGGAATTGTTCCCATGTATCTTCTCTTTCCTTTAGCTCTTTTTCAATCAGAATTTTTATAAGCCCATGGTGATATAAATGAGGCTCTACATCTCCTAGGTGTTTTTGCACAGTCACAGCCATTTTCTTCAAGCTATTGAATAGGAAATAAGGAAGATTGAGAGTTTGGTTTTCAAGGAAATTCATCAATATCCTAGTATGATACATGTACATAGAGCCAAAACGGCCTTCACATGTGATAAATTTCTGAACAATGAGTAATAAAGTGGCCCATTCATCTTTTATTGCATGCACTGGGATTCCTCTTTTGAAAACAGTGATATCCATACCTTGATTTCAGAGGATTGTTCTCCATGCCTCATCACTGATACTTTTGTTTTTGAACCACCGTTCTCCTTCCTGAAGAAGTTCTGTGGCTGCTGCTATTGATGCTTCATTAACCAAAAACTTGAGGTCTCCCACTTCTGCTTCCGAGCCATCAAATGATCTTGCAAACGCTTTGGTAACTTCTCTGTGGTAACCCCTGAATTTCTGAATAAAACGTAGCCATTTAGCTTTCCTCAACATCTCTTTTGCTTGTGGAAATCCCTCTATAAACTTCGGTCCTTCCGGCTCTGCCCTTAATAATTTTCCCATTTTATTTCTCTGTGCTTCACAGGCTTGCCTCTGTGAGGGTTTAAGTGGAAATGGAACGATGGAATACACAGAATCTAGCACAATACTGTGGGGATGTTATCACAAAATGGAAATGAGCATAAGACTGTGGGTGGATATACGGGAATGAGAGTGAGCAAAAGGAACGGAATGGAGTGAAACAGGGAGTGAGAATGAGTAGCGTGGGGTTTTGTAAACACGACAGAGACACGAAAAAGAGGTTAACAAAGTATAATGCATTCGGCCGCATTTTGAATTTTGGTGGCTGTGTAATAAATATAAACACGTTTCAATCAATGATTATGAAGTTATGCGGCTTGTAAGAGTCCTTTGTCAACTCAAATACGTATCATTATCTATGGTGGGATATTTGAACATGAGTGAGAGTCGGAATTTCAATGATGAAACCGTTGGTGAATAAATGCAAGAGGATAACATAGAGATCGTGGAAGGTTACGGGACTGTCAATATAATCATTGCGCGTTATGGGTAGAGCTCATAGTTTAAAATTATATAAAAATGTGTTTTTCGATACTATTTGAAATAAACTTTATTCATACCTTGGAATCCTTGCTTTTGCCCTTGGTCTTCAACTGATTGATCTTCATTAGTGTCTTGAATGTTCCATTGATCCTCTCTCCTGCATTTTATTTCATAATTTATGAAAATAACAACTAACTGTACATTCTTTTTGAAAACAGAGTAGTAGTAGCTGCGTAATCTGCTCCTGGCTGCGGAAACTGGAGTCAGCTGCGGAAACAGATGTCAGCTGCGGAAACTGACACAACTATTACTTGGCTGAAATAAAAATGAACAAGTGACAAATGACCAGGTGGAAATGGTCATAAAAAGATTTTTATTGATGGAATGGATGGAATGAAGTGGAATGAAGTGAAATGAAATGAAATGAAATGAAGTGGAATGAAATGGAGTGGGTGGTGAGATGAAATGAAATGAAAGACAGATTTTTTTTGGAAAATATAGAGTGTCAGGTGTCCCTGATTTTCACCCCATATTTTCTGTATAAGACTGCCAATCAATGATTGGTTTTCAGACTTATACCATTTTTTTTCTTTTTCTTTTTCTTTTTTTTTTTTTTCTTTTTTTTTTTTTTTTGACTTGAAAAACAAAAGCTAGGCTGGTGGAGAAGAAGAATTCTTCTGTACCAGCCTGATTGCAGAAATTTCTTGAAACAACTTGACAAAATCCTCTTTAGAGAGTGGCTTATGATAAACTTTCAATCTATGGCCATTCACTATAAGAGGAGTTTGAAACTCATCAATGGTCTTGATTCTTACAGCTCCATTGTTAAAGATCTTGTCAATCTCATATGGCCCAAGCCAATGAGTCTGAAATTTCCCTTGAAAATATTTAAACTTGGAGTCAAATAACAATTCCCAATCTCCTTCTTGAAACTTCTTCTCTTTGATATATTTGTCATGCCACTTAGTTCTTTGATATTGAACTAGATCAGTTTTTAGAATTGCTTCTTGTCTGATCTCATCTAGCTCATTCAATTGCTCCATTCTATGCTTTTGGGCTTCTGATAAGTCCATTCCCAATTGAACTGCTATCTTGAAGGTCTTGACTTGGAACTCAATGGGGAACAAGACTTCTTTCCCATAAACAAGTTCATAGGAAGAATGTCCTGTTGTATTCCTCCATGTAGTTCTGTAGGCCCACAAGGCTTCTGGAAGCCTTTCTGCCCAATCTCTTCTATGTAGATGAACAGTTTTGGTGATGATACTTTCAAGAACTTTGTTTGTGGATTCCACTTGACCATTTGCTTGTGGATGGTAAGGAGTAGATCTTCTGTGCTTGATTTTGTATTCTTCCATCAACTTCTCCACCAAATTTGATGTGAATTGGCTCCCCTGATCTGTTACAATTTCTCTTGGAACACCAAAGCGTGTAAAAATATCCTCATAAAGAAAATGAACAACTGAATTTTCAGTAGCAGATACTAATGCTTTAGCTTCTACCCATTTAGTAACATAATCAGTGCAAACCAATATATACTTATTTTGCTTCGATGGTGGATTAATTGGTCCAATGAAATCTAATGCCCATTTTTCAAAGGGTTCAATGAGTACCTGTGTTTGCAGTGGCATTTCATTTGAAAGGGTAGGTTTCCCTACTCTTTGGCAGCTATCACACCTTTTGACATATTGTTTTGCATCTTTAAAGAGAGAAGGCCAATAATATCCCAAGGAAAGGATTTTATAGGCCGTCCTTTTGTCCGCAAAGTGTCCGCCGCATGGTTCATCATGACATGCCTTAAGAATATCAGGCATTTCATCTTCCCTGACACATCTTCTGATCACAAGATCTGGCCCTGCTTTAAACAATTCGTTAGAAATCCATGAATATTTTGAACTCTCCTGAATAATCTTTCGTTTTTCTCTTGGAAATAAATGTGAAGGTAGTTTCCCTGTAACCAAATAGTTAGCAATATCTGCATACCAAGGGGTCTTAATAGTTAATGCAAACAAGTATTCATCAGGAAATTTATCTTCTACAGGAGAATCTTCTTTAGTATTCTGAATCCTAGACAAGAAATCAGCTACTGTATTCTGTTTTCCTGGTCTATCCAACACATTAATATTGAATTCTTGCAAAAGTAAAAGCCATCTTGTCACTCTGCCATTAGTAACAGGTTTGTTCATTAAATATCTAATTGCAGAATGGTCAGTATGAATAAAAGTTTCATAGCCCGTTATGTAATGTCTAAACTTATTAATTGCATGAACAACAGCTAAGAACTCTTTTTCAGTCACAGTATAGTTCAACTCTGTGGGAGTCAAATTTTTACTGGTGTAATAAATGGCATAAGGAATTAAATCTTTTTGACCCAACACAACTCCAAGAGCTGTATCTGAAGCATCCGTAGAAATATGAAAAGGGAGTTTCCAATTTGGTCCTCTCAAGATAGGTGCTTCAGATATTCTTGTTTTCAAAGTTTCAAAAGCCGATTGACAATCAGGATCCCATTTAAATTCACAGTCTTTTGTAAGCAATTTGAAGAGTGGAGATGCTATTTTAGTGAAGTTTTCTATAAATCTTCTATAGTAACCAGTAAATCCTAGAAAACTTCTAACATCTCTTTGACAATTTGGAATAGGCAACTTGGAGATGACTTTAACTTTTGATCTATCAACCTTAATTCCATCTCCTGAAATATGATGTCCTAAAACAATCCCTTCAGTAAACATCATAAAGCATTTTTCATGGCTTAATGAAAGGTTTGTTTCTTTACATCTTATGAGAACTTTTTCCAAATTTTCTAATGCCTCTTCAAATGAATTACCATAAACTGTGAAATCATCCATATAAACCTCTACACAATCATGGATTAGATCAGAAAAAATTCCTAGTACTGCTCTTTGGAATGTTGCGGGTGCATTACATAACCCAAAAGGAAGCACTTGGTAGGCAAAAGTTCCCCATGGACAAGTAAATGTGGTCTTATCTTGATCTTCAGGTGCTACCTGAATTTGATTATAGCCACTAAAACCATCCAAAAATGAAAAGTACTTTTTACCCGCTAATGTATCTAATACCTGATCGATAAAAGGCAAAGGAAAGTGATCCTTCAAAGTTGCTTTGTTCAATTCCCTGTAATCAATGCATACCCTCCATTTACTATTCTTTTTAGGTACTATAACCAAAGGAGAAACCCATCGGCTATCTGAAATTGGATAAATGAAGTTTACATTGAGAAGTTTTTGGAGCTCTTCTTTCACTATCTCCCTAAGATTTGGATTCATCCTTCTTTGAGGTTGTCCGATTGGTCTACTGTTTTCCTCAATATAGATATGATGGATGCAAGTCTTAGGATCAATACCCTTCATGTCAGTATACTCCCATGCAAATGCAATAGAATGTTTTTGCAAGATTCTGGTTAGTTCTTCTTGTTGTGACTTCTCCAGATGTTTGTTGATATTCAATGTCTTTTCTGGAAAAATCTCAATAGCAGAATTACCAAACTCTTCCATAGAGCAAAGAGACATTTGTCTTGATGATAAATATTCTATGTCAGATTCCAACTGAAATTGTGTGGGGTCATATTCTGAAGTTATCTCAAAATTTTCTAATGTGTTCAGATTTTGACTATCCTCACTAATTTCAGAAATGGTAAAGACAGGTTGTATAGTGTTCTCATCATCGACCCATTCATTGTCTCCTATTTCTGTAATTGCTCTTGCAGGAGGATACAAATTGAATTTCTTTGTCGAATTACCATTAGAAATGTACATGTCTTCAGATCTACAACTAATAAAAGCATCAGCTGTGGCCAGCCAAGGTCTTCCTAAGATAATTGGATGTCCTCCTAGATTACTTTTGGGAGTCAAAATCATAAAGTCTACTGGATATTCCTAAGAATCTAAGGAGACTGAAATATCTTCTAATACACCATCTGGTTTAATAACCGATCGATCTGCAAGTTGCAATAAAGTAGGTGTAAAAAGAAGGTTAGGAAGTTTTAACTGTTCCATAGTCTGTCTACTCATAATGTTGATAGCAGCCCCTAAGTCAATCAGTGTGTTTGGAATTTCTATCCCATTTATATGTGTCTTGACAATTGGACTTCCTGGATCTACATACTTCTGCATGGTAATTTTTCCCATCATAATGTCTACAATCTTTCCTACCAGGTGGATTCTTCTTGTGTCTTTTAGTTTCCTTCCTGGTCTTTTGAAACTCAACTCCTTTATGGTTTTTGCTAGAATAGGAATTTCTCGAATGGCTTGTAGCAATGGAATCTTAATACAAACATTCTTCAATTCATCTAGAAAGTCATAGTTAGGCAACAAGATTTGTTTTTCCACCCCCTTATCAATTTGTAGTCTTTCCGGAAAAGGAGGTGTAGATGAAGATGCAGGTTGCTCAACTATAGGAGTTGTGGATGTTAGCTTTTCTTTTTCTTTTTGAATTTTTGAATTTTAAAGAGATTCTTCCTCAGAACCCTTATTGACTTGAAGAGAGTCCTCCTCAGAGGTATCTTGCTCTTGAATGTCTATAGAAGGTTTTTCTAAAACTCTACCAGATCTGAGTTGTACATCGTTGAGAGAAACAATCATATAGGTAGGAAATTGTTGTCCTTCTACCATATAAGTAGTTTGAGGATTCTTATTGTTAGGATTTGGCAATGGCTGAGCTGGAAGTTGATTTGTTTTCTGTTGGTATGGGAGCATGAGTTGAGGATTTGTATTTTGTTGAGAAGGTTTTTGTTGTGGAAATGGCAATGAAAGTTGTTGTGGATTTTGGCTTGGAAATTGTGGAGCTTGTTGATTTTGAAAAGATGGAGGATATTGATAAAATTGAGCATATCTCCCATAAGGATTTTGCATCCCTTGTACCCATGGCTGATATGAATTTTGATGTTGGGGCCAAGGTTGTTGCCAAGGAGTCCAATTTGGTGGGGTTTGAAGATTCATAGGGTTATTAAACCCTTGAGATTGTTGTCCTTGCCAAGGTCTCCTTGCGACAAAACAGAGAGATTCTACTGAATTTGGATCTTCTTGAAAAACAGCTTTGAGTCCAGGGATTGAAGGACAATCCTTGATCTCATGATTTTCCGAGCAAATCATACATGTTTCTACAACTTTTGCATCCAAGGGACATTCCCTTAAAGCATGTTTCTTCCTACATTTCGGACAAAAGATGGCTAAAGCATCCGTTTCTGCTTTCTGCTTGTTTTGGATTTTAAGGGTGTCTAGTTGTTCACTAAGGCTCCCTAAGATATCAGTTTTAAACTCATCAAGCATATTACCAATCTCTGCCCTACTTACTGATCCAGTTGCAGATTTGTTAGCCCTAATAAGAGAAGAATCCCTAGGCCCTTTTCCAGTTTTTGATTTTGCCCTTGAGAGATGGATACATAGTTCTGTTATATCATGAAATGGAAGTTGAGAGATGTCTCCTTTTCCCATCATGTTTAAAATGTCTATCCATTCATCTCTAATGGCTTTTAATAGGAGGGCTTTCAAGGTTTCGTTATCTAAGTTGCTCATATTTGCTCTTTTCAAGTTGTATTGAAATCTTTCAATTAAGTCTTCCAAATTTTCATCTTCTTTTTGCATCATTTTGAATACCTCATCCTTGTGATTGGTGGGCATACAATAGTCCAAGTATCTATCCAAAATGTTTGTTTCATATCATTCCAAGTCCTGATAGATTGAGTGGCTAATCCCATGAACCATTTCAAAGCAGATCCCTTCAATGTTGAAGGAAACAGTTTGATTTTTTGAGAATCTTCCATATAGTCATAAGTTCGGCACACAACTTCAAACTCAAACAGAAATGTTTCAGGATCCTCACTTCGCAATCCATAAAAGTTAGGGAGAATAGATGGTGAGATATTTTTCATTGTTGCATGAGTTTCCTCATCAACTATAGGGAATCCAAGCAGATTGTCCCTATTTCTACCGTTATTTCCTTCACCATTGTTATCTTCATTATCTCCTCCTCTTCTATCTCCACCTCTATTTATTACTTCCTCTGCCATGATAGTTTCTTTAGAGTCCTTATAGTCCTCTAGTTCTTCTACCAAGGAAGGATGAGAGAAAGTCTCTTTGTTCTCTAAGTGGGTTTAGTAGGTGGTATAGGAGAATCCTCTAATTCAGCTGTTCTTTGACTTCCAAAAATCTTAAGGCTAGGGGTAGATGGTGGTGAATCTGGTCTATGCCTTGAAGAAGATGGAGTTGTGAAAATCGAACTCTTGGCTTTAGCTATAAACCTTCCCCTAGAATCTCTTGCTCTATGCATGTCATTTTTTTTATTTTAAAAAAAAAGTTGGGCTAATAATTCTCTTTCTGATCTTCCAGATCACACTAGGTGCAAGAAGAGAGCATACTTGAGAAATTACTAAACCAATAACTCTCTTTTCTGATCCTCTAGATCACACTAGGTGCAAGAGGAGAGCATACTTCAAGAAGTTATCAAGTTTTCCCTTCTTTTATGATTTTATGTTTTTTTTTTTTTAAGAAATTGGCTACCTAGTTACACTTCCCCGGCAACGGCGCCAAAATGTTTGGTCAATTTAGTGTGTCCTAAATTGCTGCATTTAATTGTCAATCCGGGAATCGTAAGCTGATGAAGTGCTGCGCACTATATGTGCAAGATAACCTCTTTCTTAACTTTTTGTCGTTTGTGGTCTTTCTAAGGTAAAATGGAAATTCTAAAGTGAAAAGCAAGCTTGGTTATATTTATTCAAGGAAGTGATATCCCCTATAATGATTTACCAATCTTGAAACTTTAAAATCAAATTGAAATTACAATGACAAAAGAAAGTAAACTGCTGAAATGAAAAGTGCTGCTAATCTAATGAATCAAAACAAGAAACTAGTGAACATGAAAACTAAACTATTCTTGCTGCCAACTGAACACAAAAGAAACTACGCTTATGGAAATTCAAAATTGTAATGAAATAAATCTAAATCAGATTACATCAATTCATTTTCTGACCCTTCATCATTAGACCAGCTATGACTTGCGGAAGTAATCATAAACAACTTGTGTAACTGATATTTAATTTTGCAGAAAGTAAACTAATACTAAACTATACACACATGATTCAATCTCTGCCATCACCCACTGTATTTTCTAGGCAACTGAAGATGTCATACATGATTTAATATATCTAAGTTTGCAGAAAAGAAACTAATACTAAGCTACACATTTCATAATGCAGCCCCTCACCATCAGTCCAGCTGTGGCTTTCGGAGGTAACTGAAGACGCTATGAGCAGCTTAATATATCTAATTTTGCAGAAAAGAAACTAATACTAAACTACACATTTCATCATGCAACCCCTCACCATCAGTCCAGCTGTGGCTTTCGGAGGTAACTGAAGACACTATGAGCAGCTTAATATATTTAAATTTAACTACTGAATCAGATAAACAAAACTGAAATGTACAAAGCAAGACTGAAGTTAAACAAATGCTATGAAAAGGAAACTAGCAACAGAATAATGTTAGTCTCATATCATTAGCCAAAATACTATGAAAATGCCCGGGCTGTCTACCTAAAACCTGCACAAGAAAACTGATCAGTGATTTAACAATCATAAAAACATGAAAAACAAGAATGCAATGGAAATTATAGAAATGTACGAACAGAAATGAAACAACTATGAAATATGAACATGTAATGGATTATGATACAATGACTTCTTAAAGAAATGAAATGAAATATATATACATTAATACACAGAACCTCGGCTGAGCAGGGGCCCTCTACACAGCTCTGGTATGATCCTCAAACACGAATTAAGTTATAAAACAGAGTTTTCTCACATTAAAAAGCAGTTCATTACAGACTGGTAGTATTACGGCTCAAGGCAGCGTAATCACTACAAAGCTAACATAACAGAGTACACACATCAACTATCAACTAACAACTCCACAACTCAACAACTCAACAACTAACTCTACGTGCGTATGTAAACGCTTTATATAAAGCAATAAACTGTAACTGTCTCTTGAAGTTTATGATAGCAGCCAGCACGTAGACCACTAAGGCCACGGATATAGGAGTATGGCCATGTTGGAAAACGGATCTATGGAAGGTGGGCGCTTGAATTCAACTCCAGAACTTTGCACAGATGTCAATTAACCTCCGCAAGTTTGGAAACGGCCGTATGGATGTTTATATGCCACGAAACAGAGTCCAGCCGACATAGAACTCCATAGTTGACTTCCACGTGGATGGCTTTGACCGCGGCTTTCTTTGACGAATTTACTTGAACCAATAGGACACGAACCATGTCCTCGTCATTTCTAGCCTGCCCATGTGGCTCGTTTCCTTCGTAGACACCTGTAGCATAGATATCCACAAAATAGCTGCGGAAAGTTGCAGCAGCTGCGGAAAGTGGCAAGTTTCCGCAGCTGTATGAACAAAATCTAAATCAAATAGAAAACACAAAAACATAATTGAAAACCATGTTAGATACCCTTTTGCACATGATATTGACAATTTTGGAGGTTTAGGTGAGTGAAAAAGATGTGGAAAAGTGTATGGAAAAGAGGCAAATTCGGGACTCAACAGCTTGCACTTGTGTGTTGAGGTAATTTTCTACAAGTGCATCATCCTTTTCTATCTTTAGATTTTTTTTATGATGCCCCTATGACTAAATAGTTTTTCCCTAATATGTATAGGCTCCCTATTTTCTCTCCTCATGACCCTCCTTACTTCTTGTGCTCTAGCTTCCTCGTTAACCATCTAAGAGGCTAATTCCATTAACCGCATGTCTCCCATTCTAGGATTAGGGTCCCGAATGTTCAAGTTTTCCAACAAGATATTGTGCATGTGGAATTCTACCATATTTTCCTTCTCTGCCATACTTGACTGGTTGAAAATTTCAATGAATTCTCATTAGTTATGAAAAGGTAAGGAACCGTGAGAGGCTAGTATCATGATTTTAAATAGGATCCATTTTTCTTTGAGGTAGACTACATAGGGGTTTGATGGGTATCTATGTTTAATGGCCTCCATGCACAAATCTTCCACGGTGGCCATTTGTTTGTCTTTTTGTTGAAGTTGATATTGCAATCTTGAATTCTATGCTTGGGCTTCCTAAAGCTGCTCTTCAACATGGAATATTTGATCCTAACATCAAAAAATCCCCTTCCCAACTCAGTCGCTTTTTCCTCCATGATCCCTATGTGATGCACTCTCTCTAAGGGTATATGGATGGATTGTCCCTAGGATCACTTCACAGCGGATGCACTTGGTGGAAAATCAGGGGGTAAGGATGATAGGGTAGTGGATGGAGACATCTATTACGATGATATGTTCTTATTTACTTGGGCTTCCAAGCATGAGAAGGAGGATCTTCATGCAACACATAGTTCATTCCTCTTCATGGATGCATACCAAACCACTATGGAGGACTCATTTATGGACCCATGTGTCATCTTACTTCCAGCATATGGTAAGAATTGTTTTTTTCCAATTATTGATTGCTAACAGAATAATTTCATGCTCTTAACATTACTATGTAGTGAATTTCTCCACAAGAGGGCAAGTTTTTCATATTGATCCATGATCAAAATTGGGCCAAACTATATGATAGACATAGCCATCTTTTATGTGGCCTTGGGCAAATTTTTTATCATTACATGTATGTTTATTTTTTGCACCCAACCATTTACTATATGATGACATGCATGATTGACCATGTATCAAGAAACATTTTTCCATCTAAATTTCTGAAGCAGCAGTTTGTAAGACTGTGTTGTACATTCTTAGGAGGCTATTGGTATCTTCAAACACCACATGAAGCCATTAGTATCTCCTTCATTCTTGTACTGATCATGACTTCATTTGTTGATATTGTTTCTATTCTTGTTGAGAGCATGATTGGGGAATTGACACATGAGTTGGATGTGTCCTTGAGGAGAGATAATTCCCACATTTTTTGCATTACATGTTCTAATGGGAGCATGTGAGGAGATATGTCCAACATAGCCACACATTTGTTTTCTTTTGGGATGGGCCATGAGTTTTATAGCCATTAACTGTATAACCATGAGCAAGTGTTTGATCATGTATTGTTGACACATTCAACCTTTTACTATTCATTAGTAGATGTGATGATTTTTTGATATTACTTTCCATGCTATTTTTTGAAGTTACAGTGGATGAGACTGTGTTCTGTCCTCTTGAGACATTGTTTGTATCATGCATCATCATGTAAAACCTTCAGCATACTTCCCATTTGGATACTCTATGATGACCATGTCGTGTTCATCATGGATGAAATGTTTTGGGCCACCTTGTTCTCCAATGTTGGAAGGGAGATCCTTGGAGGATTGTTCTTCATTTTTCCACTTAAGGGCAATACCATTGTAGCCTGAGATAATAACACACTCTACACTTATCACAAGTGGAGAGGAGGATATCATGGGGTAGGCTATGATGCTTACCATATGAAAATTTTCAGCCCACCTTCATTTCTGGAGCTCAAGTTTGAAGGAGATTTCCATGAGTTGCCATGTTGGGAGGTAACTCACTTTGTATGGATGATTTCTTTGGGATGGGAGATTCATATGTGGATGGTAAATCCCAATTCATGTCAAATATCATGACTCAAAAAGGCTCATAGACAGCCAATTTTTTCCTCCATAGATGTTTATTTCTTACATGATAGCTATTTGGGATGCTCACCAAAAGCTAGTTTGCATATGTTGGAGGGAAAACTTGGAGATATATTGACGAGACAACATCTTGATCCTTGGAGGATTTTATCTTATGCATTTTTTTGAGGACAAGCAACACTTGGGAGTGGAGGACTGTAATATTCCACTTTTAGCATGCAGCTAAATGGAATATTAATTTTTGTTGTTTTCACTTAGGAAATGAATAAATGGGTAAGGAGGCCCATATAATTCAGAAATAGGAATAAAATCCCTCTTCGTATGAAAGAAGATCAGTAGTGGAGTTGGATTTCACACCCTCATGTGTGAAAGAGGACATTTGCATAAAGACAAGGTCAAGTTTGACCAAGTCAAATAGCACAGTGATAGGAGGTGGAGATCATCTTGTGGGGCAGCGCAGTGAAAGAGGAGGGAATTTTCCTTGATGGAGGAAACCCTAATGAGTGGGACCCATGGAGAGGGAGCTTGCATTTGTTTAAAAGGAGGGCAAGGCATCCATTGTAACTCATGCTTATGATTAGTGATTTCTTAGTTTGCTTAAATTATTCGCAGTCTCCTGTTGTTTAGCAGAGTTGTAGTGTTGTTTAGCATAAGGAATTCCTCTTTAGGATTCATTCTCATTCTTGAGAGGCCTCTTGAGGGATTTCACTTTATTTCTCCACATTCATGCTCAAGGCCAAGCCACCTCCTTCAACTACAATGTTATTTCTGCTTAATTATAACATTGTGTTGCAGGGTGTTACAGTGGAGGTTCCAAAACACCATTTCTTGGCTTGCTCTTCAGAGGAGAGAGACTTATTTCCTTTGGGAGATTAGTAAGGGAGGATTCATAGCATATTGCAGATCTTCGCATTTGGCCAACACATTTTATTCCACCTACAGCGCAGTATCCTTTAGTGACTATTTTATTTTCAAAGTACATTTGCACAGGGAGTTTGCAATGTTGATTAGAGGGTAAGATCTTCAGTGATAGGATCAAATTTTCACTTGGAAGATTCATTAGAGGATATATACTCATATTGTGCATCATCTTCAACTATCTCCATCTAGTTCCAGTTCTCAAGTTTCCGCTGCTACTGCAACTCCGACATTTCTACAATTTTTCCATTTTGTATATATTTCAGACAATCCTTCTAGGGATTGTTGTATTATTGTTTTATGGGGTTGAGAGCTTTCTCCTGCACATTTCTTGGGCCATATATTTTTATATATTTTTATTATTATTCAGTATGTTGCAGTATGTCCTATAAACTATGCAGTCATAGCCTAGGGCATTCTGAGTGTAGCAATATATTTCACATTTCATGTATATGATCTATTGAGGCTTCTATTGCCAATCCTGAGTGACTCTTTCGTCAAGAAATTTTACTCTGTTGCTACTATATTATAAATTTTTTGGCTACCTACATCTTCATGTATTCAGGCTCATAAAAATAACATTGTTACTCTATCCCTTGTTCATACATAGATGCAGTCCCTTCATTGGGCACTTTTTCAAGACAACTAGGTGTGTGAGATCTCTTCAACCCACCTAGAGTGATTTTTTTGGAGCCTCCTCTTGGATTTCGGTCATAGATACATTGATCTAAGGGAACCATGTCTTGGTTTCGAATCCTCTAGGAGTCATTCCTGAAAAATGCATTTTTCAGGCATCCCTTGCTCATAGTTCCCATTTTGGGATATTACACCTAGCCTAGCCTAGCTTACCGGGCCTAAAATAGCCTACCCTATACTAATGTAACCTACCTTATCCTAACCTTGCGTAGCCTAACATACCTAACCGTAGCATAGCCTAACATAGCCAACCCCAACATACCCTAGCCTAGCCTAGCCTAGCCTAGCCTAGCCTAACCTATCATATCCTAACATAGCCTAGCCTAACCTAAACTAACCTAACCTAGGCCTACCTAAACTAACCTAGCCTAACCCTGCCTAGCTTAACCTAACCTAGCCTAACCTAACCTAACCTACCCTAACCTAACCTAGACTAACCTAGCCTAGCCTAGCCTCGGCTAACCTAGCCTTGCCTAGCCTAGCCCAGCCTAGCCTTGCCTAGCCTAGCATAACCTTGGCTAACCTAGCCTAGCCTAGCCTAGCCTAGCCTAACCTAGCCTAGCCTAGCCTAGCCTAGCCTAGCCTAACCTAGCCTAGCCTAGCCTAGTCTGGCTTAGCCTAACCTCGCCTAAACTAACCTAGCCTAACATTTCCTAGCCTAACCTAGCCTAACCTAACATAACCCACCATAACCTACCCTACCCTACCCTACCCTACCCTACCCTAGCCTGACGTAGCCTAGCCTACCCTAACCTAACATAACCTAACCTAACCTACCTTAACCTAACCTAACTTAACCTAACCTAGCCTAACCTAACCTTACCTAGCCTAGCCTCACCCAACCTTGCCCAACCTAACCTAACCTATCCTAGCCTAACCTAACCTTACATAGCCTAGCGTAGCCCAACCTAGCCTAACCTAAACGAGCCTAGCCTTTTCCACCCTAGCCTAGCCCACCCTAGACCATCCTATCCTAGCCTAGCTTAAGATAGCCTAGCCTATCCTAGTCTAACCTACCTTCCCCTACCCTACCCTACCCTAGCTTAGCCTACTCTAGCCTATCCTAGGGTAGCCTACCCTCGACTACCCTTCCCTAGCCTAACCTAGCCTAGCCTAACCTAGCCTAACCTAACCTAAGCTCCCCTAACCTACCCTACCCTTCTCTACCTTAAACTAGCCTAGCCTAGCCTAGCCTAGCCTATCCTAACCTATCCTAGCCTAGCCTACCCTATGCTAGCCTAGCCTACACTACCCTGACCCACCATAGCCTAACCTAGCGTAGCATAACCTACCCTAACCTAGCCTACCCTAGCTTATCCTAGTCTAACCTAGCCTTACCTACTCTACCCTATCCTACCCTATCCTAGCCTAACCTACCCTAATCTATCCTACCCTATTCTAGCCTACCCTAGCCCACCCTATCTTAACCTAGCCTACACTACCCTACCCTAGCCTTGCCTAACCTACCCTATCCTAGCATAGCCTAGCCCAGCCTAACCCTAACCTAACCTATACTATCCTAACATAATTAACCTAACCTAACCTAACTTAGCCTAGCCTAATCTAGCCTAAGCTAGCCTAGCATGGCATAATGTATCCTAACCTAAACTAAACTAACCTAAACTAACCTATCCTAACCTATCTAGCCTAGCCTACCCTAGCCTAGACTAGCCTAGCCAAGCCTAGCCTAACCTAGCCTAGCTTATCTTAGCCTAAACTATCCTATCCTAATCAATCTCATCCTAACCTAACCTAGCCTATCTTATCCTAGCCTAACCTATCCTAGCCTAGTCTATCCTATCTTATCCTATCATATCCTAACCTAACCTAGCCTAACCTAACCTAGCTTAGCCTAGCCTAACCTAACCTAACCTAGCCTAGCCTAACCTATCTTATCCTAACCTAGCCTATCTTATCGTGGCCCAACCTAGACTAGCCTAATCTATCCTACCCTAACCTAACCTAACCTAGCGTAACCTAGCCTACCCTATTCTAGCCTATCCTATCCTAGCCTATCCTATCCTATCCTAACCTAACCTAACCTAACCTAACATAGCCTAGCCTAACTGAGCCTAACTTAAGCTAACATAGCCTAGCCTAGCCTAACCTAACCTAACCTAACCTAACCTAACCTAGGCTAACCTAGCCTAGCCTAACATACCCTAGCCTAACATAGTGTACTCTTACCTAGCCTAGCTTAACATAGTTTGACCTATCTTAGCATATCCTATCCTAGCCTAGCCTAAGATACCCTAACCTACCCTATCTTGACCTAACCTAGCCTAACCTAGTCTATCCTACACTATAGTAGCCTAACCTAGCCTCCCCTAGCCTAGCCTAGCTTAACTTAGCCTCCCCTAGCCTAGCTTAACCTACCCTAGTCTAACCTAACCTACTCTAGCCTACCCTAGCATACACTAGCCTAACCTACTCTAACCTAACCTATCCTAGTCTAGTCTAGCCTACCCTGAGCTACTCTTGCCTATTCTAGCCTAACCTAGCCTATTCTAACTTACCTTAGTCTATCCTTTAGTAGCTTAGGCTAGGCTACTCAAGCTTATGGTACTTTACTCTATATCAGAATATTAATGAAGAAATCATTCAAAAAATAAATTAATTAAAAGCTATTAATAAAAGTATAAATATAAGAAAACTTCTTTAAAGTAATTTAAATGTATGAAAATACAATTTAAAATACATTGAATTTAACCAAGTAATAATGTGAAAATAAAATCTAACATAAATTATAAGACAAATGAAAAACATATTTGTAAATCACAAAAACATAATTGAAAATCATTTTAAGAAATCCAGTAATCTCATCTAAATCATCTAATCTCATAGAGTAAGAAATTAAAAGAAGGCCCAAACTCTATCCTGTTTAAAAAAAGGTCCAAACCCTATCAATCAAATCTTTTAATAACATGGTTAATCCTACAATTAATCTCATAAATCTAAAATAGAAAACTATACATCAATGGAAAAAAAAGAATAGAGATCATGTTTGTGTGCTACCAGAATTCTTAGAAATTTATCATAAAAATATGCAATATAAATGAATATTTCTCACTTGGAAGAAATCCAAAAATGGCATCCTACTAGAAAACGAATCGAAACAGAGAAAAAGAATCAAATCAAAGAGCCATAGAGAACCTCATAAATAGATTTGCATCGGTGGAAGTAGCGCAGCTCGATTTCGATGTCGCGTACGAAAGGCATATAGAGTCGATACTTTGCCTCCGCAAATTCCCAATGCAAGCATCACCGCCTGCATTCCACAGGGGTAATGGAACATGGGGACTTGATAACGCCTTTATTAAGTCAGATTTAACTGGTGGATTCTTAAGTGACAACGGTGAGCCTCTTTTGATCCTGTTAACATCATGTCCCACACATCATAAAGATTTGGTTTGATCTTTGATAGATCTAACAAGAAATATCCAAATTATAATAAGAAATTTGAGATATTGAGATTACAAACAGAAATGAGATTAAAAAGAAACTATTTGTAGCCAGAGTATAAAGAAAATGGAATAATAGAACTGAGATGAATAAACTGGGTTTTACTAATAAAACTGAGATGAATAGATTGGGTTTAGACACCGAAAATAGAGTTGTAATAAAAAAAAATAGGTGCTATTACTAACACAGTATTAATCCAAAAATTATAAAACCACTTGAAAATGAAGAAAAGACTACATATAATTCATTGAAAAGGGTTTACTTCAAGAAATACAAAATGAAGAGGCGGAAACTTACCTTTCTTGTCTAGCCGGAACTAGGTTTCTTTAGGGCCTTATTTACATCCAATGATCCAATTTGTTGTAATCTTATCTTGTCGTGGGAGACCCTGCATATTGAATTGGACATACATCAGCTTAAAAGAAAGAAATTAAAAATAGGTGCAAACCTTATCGTGATTAAAAGAAGGTGCAAACCCTATCAATCAAATCTTTTAATAATATGATTAATTCGAAAATTAATCTCATAAAACTATACATTAATGGAAACAAGAATGGAGATCATGTTTGTGTGCTACCATATTTCTTAGAAATTGATCATAAAAATATGCAATATAAATGAATATTTCACACCTCCCAGAAATCCAAAAATGGCACCTACTAGAAAACGAATCGAATCAAAGAGCCAGAGAGAACCTCATAAATAGATTTACACCAGTGGAAGCAGCTCGATGTCGGCCTTACTTAGGAAAGGTATATACAATCGATACTTTGCCTCCGCAAATCCCAGCGCTGCATTCCACAGGAGTAATGGAACATGGGGACTTCTGGTGGATTATTTGTGTTAACAGTCAAAGCATACTACTCCATATTGCATGCATCCATAAGATGATTAGATTGACGTGGTGAGTGCCAATGGCCAGATCCTCCTCCCAGCACCGAAGGGCATCATCTTAATTCTATTCACTCTCGTAATGTCAACGTCCTTCTCATTAGTCCAGGAAGCGCTGGGGTCGAAACTCCCCATCCCCACACTGTAGAACTCCACGTTGGTCTTTGCGGGGATGTAGTCACAGTGTGACACGAAACATTTGCAGGCTCTCCTTCACCAAGTAGGGGAGGATGCATTCGCACGGTCTCCTTCACCAAGTCGTTAAAAAAAAACGTTATTTCTGTGTCCAGCTTTGAAGAGGAGAATCAAAAGTAATTTAACTTGTGAACATCATAATCAAAATCCTCATTATATAACTCTGCCTCGCAGCCTTTTTTAATCAACGGCTAATTTGTGAGTGGATGTGCCACGTCCTCCCTAGCCGTTTGGTTTCTAGCCGTTTGAAGGGATAGCAGCACATCATTTCTACCTGTTTGGATTTTTTTTTCATTGTTAAAAGGAATATAACAATCCACCTTCTAATATTGTTTTCATAACTACATTCTATCCACTTACATGGTCATCAACATCCATTATGGTGATGGGATAAGGCAGGTAGTTATTATGAAGTCACGGAACAAACCATAAAATTTTCCATCTCAATAATGTGAGCTTGCTTAGGGCTATTTTTAGAATATAAAAGAATTATTAAAAAAATATAATATTTATATTAAAATTATAATATTTCAATTAAAAGATAATGGTAAGAGTTGTTGCATATGTTGATAGGGACACAAGAATAAAGTTATTGAAATGTAAAATAGCATTACATTGTACTTAAGCATAATAGATTTAATAATATTACAATTTTATCATTTAGTTCTAATTAAAATATATTTATTTTAAATAATATATGAACTTTTTAGTTTAAATATTATAAAAACAAACTAATATGGTCATTAAATTTAATACAAAGTGGATTAAAATAGTAAGTCTAAGGTTATATTGATTATGGATAGAAAAGAAAATTAAAATAATAAGACCTAAGTTTAATAGATTATGGACCATAGATATTAAGGATTATGTATGATATGTGTTTGTTATAACCATCTTATTACTAAAACAAAGTACCTCCAATTGTGTTAGGAATGGTTTTATAAAGCTTACTATATGAAAAATTGTGTCACAACATTGTATGATAATATTGTGAATTTTTAAGGAATTTTTATTTGATTGCCCAAAATGGGTGTACAAATTTTGAACCTCCACTCTCTCAATTGCGATCTGCCACTAGCTTAAAAGGTATTACCCGAATAAAAACACCTAACATATGCAGTACAAAAGTGGAAATAGACATGTTAGTGACCAATGGATTAAAAGTGGACATAACGTTATTCCAAATATAAGATAATCTCTATTATCTGATTTTTTTTAAGTTAAAAAAAATATAATAGAAGTGAAGCTGTTTTACATAGACCTCCATAAATACTAGGTGGCCTTGACATCAAAAGTCACCAAGTTTAGCTAATATTATCCTCCAAATTCCAAAATTGTGAACCTAATATGAATTCAGATATATTTAATTTAATTTTCCATAAACGTCAATCTATAATGAAATCCATATATGAATGCTAGAAAAACTATGAAGAGCGGTTGAAGTTCAACAGAATTTGACCGACATTTTTTTATTTTTTTTTAATTAAAAAGAGGGTGAAGCTTAGTGATATTTGAGACCTCTTTGTTAGCTTTTGAACAACTCCATACTCACTCATTGTAATGACCTTGAAAATGTTATTTTAGTGACATCACCATGAGTCCTTGATTGGTTCCATAACACTAAAATCGGTACAACGTATAGATACAATTTAATTTAATAATTTCAATATGAATTAATTTTTGTATAAACATAAATATTAATTTTTAAATATTCTTAGTCTAAATTAAGTATGGTTTACATTATATAAATCAAATTAATTAATTCTTTTATTATTATTAAAATATTTAAATAATAATTTTTTTTTATAAATAAGAATAATATTTAAAAAAATCATAATTTTATAATAACTTATTATTTTTATTATGTTTTGAAGTTTTTAAAATCCTACCAAATTATTTTTAAAATTAGATGATCTAGATTACAAGTGATATTTTTATCATATGTTTGGGGAGAATACATAATTTTATCTCACACACACACACATATATTCTCAAACTTGAATACTAACATGAATTAGGTGACTTAGTTGACAACTACTTGCTATCCATGAGTGAGTTTAGTTTTATGAAAGAACATAACAAGCTTGTAAACATAATAAAAGAAATCAAAATCAGTCATGAATAACAATGAATATATTTTTTATGTGGATACTATGGAATTTAAAGTGAAACAAAGAACTAGATTGTGGTCAAACTATTATGGAAGACCTTTGTGTGTGTTTAAGCTTATGTTTGACTGAAAGAATATATAGTGTGTGAGAATAACGCATTTTTATATAAAAAAATGGGATATACAAGGTTCATATGAACTTTATGATGTGAAAGAGTGGAACATAAAGTTGTAGTGGTCAATTCCTACACATTAGTTAAACACCTATTAAATATTTATCAAAATTTGACTTATATAAGCCCAATAATAAGATTAGGAGAATCAATTTAAAAATATTACAGTTTTTCACACATAGACATGGATAATAGTAATCATCCATTAAATAATTAAAGTTGAAAATGAAAACTATATTTAATCATAGCTTTTATAATCATTACACAGAGAGGCCCTCTACAACCCAATATTGAGTAGATGTGTAGACATTGCATCTTACATGCTGGAAGCTAGATGTAAATATTTTTTAATTTCAGTTTTTTTTTTATTGTAATTTTGTTTCTAATTAATAAAATTACTAACATTTCTTTTAGATAAAATAAAATCGTATCCCATTAAAATATATAACATATAGATAGTAGTTATAAATTAACATTGATTTTACCCTATAAATTAAAATGTCACATCTGCTCTTCATATATCACACATTATTTTGTTTTTCTAACTTCCTTACTAATCATTTGTATATGTTATTGCATGGCATATAATTCCTATATTTTCTTATTTTATTTGGTAAATAGTTGATCTTGATGAATTATATCTATGCACTTATTTTTTTTTTTCGGTAAAACTAAATCTATTTATAAAACATAATAGTACAAAATTGCACTAGTTTCGGTTGTATGAGCTTGAGAACTGGGCTTGATGTCCAAGCTTAACCTTAGCAACTGAACTTCCCAGAGTGGGAAACCAGTTCTTTTAAAATAAATTGCACCCCCATTAGAAGGGAAACCGGTAAAATAGTAAAAGTACTGTGATACAACAAGAGACAGTAAACTGGAATAGCTTATATCTTTTACAACTGAATATAAACTGAAAAAACCAAAAAATTCTTCCATGAGGTCGAAAATTTATACCAAAGCACGCTGAGGGGGATCAAAGTCACCGTTCAGGAGTAGCGGACTCCAGTTCTTCCACGACCCTGGAACCAAACTCAGCTTCTCCATCATCATTGTCCTTCTCTGGCGCGCCACTCTTGCTGAAGAAGTCCACCTGCAAATTTTCCATTCCAAGAATGGAATGACCAATGCTGACTGGCTCAACAGGGGCTGGAATGTCAATATTTGCATGTGAGGGCTAAGGGTTAGGCGGAATAGGGGCAGGGCGGGGCATTGAAGCTGGAGCTGGGATAGGGGATTCTTCGCAAACAGTAGCAGTGATGAAAGCTGTGAGAACATGCATGTTTAAGGAGCAATTGAAGCGAAATTCCGCCCTTTGTGAAGACTGGCAGAGGGCTGGGTTGGTGGGCAAATTCGAAGCAGGGGAGGCAGGCTGAGAGACAGGCAGAGGGGGCTATGAAGGTGGAACAAAGTGAGTGCTTCCAGGAGGGTAGGAGATGCCTCTCCGATGCCCAAAATCCAAATGCAAACTCCAATCTACGTCCTCCTCAGAAGATGCCAAGGGCGAGCTAATGGAAGGGCGAGGGCGGGAAGAGCGCCCTCTGCTCGTTGTGTGCCTGCAACGCATTCTCTGCCTGAGCCGAGGCATCGAAGCCACATGAAGCCAGGAGTGCTTGGGGCAGAAGGAGCAGTCGGGATGCAATGAAGATCTCCGAAAATCAGCTGCGTGAGAAGGCAAACAGAAATTGAGATGACAATAGCTGGTCTGGGTGAAGTGGAAACCTGGAAGAGTTTCCAAGCATCCCAGGATGGAGCAACGTTGACCTGTTTGGGTGCGTTCACTTGGAACAGTTCAAGCAGGGGAGAAACTACCATAGACGGGAGAAGGATGACTACAAAAAACACAATGTGCAGATGAATTATCCAGAATGAAATCCATAGCCAAATGAACCAGCAAGGCGAGGTAAATGACAGGCGCAGTGAACGGTGTTAAAGCAGAACAGGTTGGTGAAGTTAATGTGTGAGTAATGGCACTGTAGGGCGGCATATGGCCGCGGCAAGCGAACTCCCTCGGGATCCACCAAGGGGCAGAAGTCCCATCACTCCGAGCCATCATCCGCATCCGAAGTATATCTATGCACTTATTACCTAATGTTTCATGCATGTTTAATTTCCCCTATGATTATAATTGGATCATTTTCAGAATTACTATATGGAAGAATCATCTCCCTAGATGAATCTTATAACATTTAAACCTAACTATCCAACCCCCATTTCTTATTTATTTCCCCAAGTAATATGGTCATTTAATAATTCCTATACCATTAGGTCATATCACATAAATTATGTATGGTAACTCGCCACATGACAAGTACATTACCCCTAATGCGTCCATTCGGCCAACGCTATCCCATCTAATGAGCGAATGATAACACATGATGAGCACAAGGTATGGTATGACTATGTGAAGGGTGTAGATTCGTTGTCCCCATGTAATGGTTCTTATCTTTCCACCCAAACCTTAAGCTTGTATAGACATTTCCTGTGAACTAATCAACATTTTTCACTCCTATGATTGGAAACTAGTAATAGCCACAAATCTACCAACGCTGTTTTTACAGCCCAACAATAGTGCACTATTTATGGAGCCCAGGTATTATGGTTCAATAGACTATTTCATGTTTTTTTCATTTTCCACAGTAAGGGTTCTACACTTGGTCATTTTGTAAATTTAAATTTTCTAAGAGTGGTTATTATCACTTTGAAATTTGGTTCCTTGGTTTTCCATATCCTCCTAGAGATGTGAAATTATTGTCATCAACACTCAATTTCTAATGTATAGGTTAACAGGTCGATGTGTCTTTTTGGGTTCATTGGTTCATCTCCAAGAACCATGGCTACATAAGGTGACGAATTCACTTCTTCCCTCTTCGTATGTACTAGTGAGTTACTAATTGAATTTTTATGCCTATTCTGCTTTAAATTTCCATTAGAACAATATTTACTCTTACAAGCACCTGGGTTTTATATATGCCAAAGTAAAATTCCGCAAAGTTCAATTCTTTCCTGATAACAATTTTACTCGGCCTTGCAGGGTGTCTCTATAGCCATAAGACCCAATCACCGCACAAACGTATCAATCCTTTGTTTTACTTTACTTTCTTAGGTAATTTAATGGCTCTTCCTAGTGCATGTATGCGTGTATGGTTGTTTTTCATTACATATTCTTTTGGATATGGTTTTCCTACCTCAGAGCTAACTTATATTCCATTTTCAGCAACATGGTGAAGAACGCAAGCTCCATTGACATATACTTGGGTAATATAAATGGGAATTCACTCGCTAATTATTTGCTAATGCATATTATTTTTTTTTCTCCAACATCATTCTCGTTGGTTGATTGTGAGATCTACTTTGCAGGTACACACACTACCCTCAAACCCTGTCTCAGACTATGGAGGTTTTGGACCCATCTTCAACTGACTTGACATAGATTTTTTCAAGTCGATTATTTTAGTACTTCTCCTCAAGTTTCACCTTCCAACACTTGATTTTTTCAAGTTTGCGATGTGGTGGAAAATATGAATAACCCAATTATGTTTTGTTCTTTTATTTTTTGTTTAATGGTTGTGTAATTATGGCTTATTTTTATTCATTGGGTAGTTTATTCCCTTTCTTTTGATATTTTTTCTTCCTTCTATTTAAATTTTTCACTATGGACTATTTTTGATATTCTTTATGAGCTATCTTGTTTTCATGGGTTCATAAGAGATCCTATAACTGTGTATTCTTGCTTACTATAAGGGCAATTTATTTGTATATGGATGCATATTGTGATAGTTATATGGCTTTTTATAGTATATATGTGTATGGTATTTATATTACAAGTCCATGATAAATTCAGTTGATTAACTCGTAGTGAATTAACTTAGCTCATACTAATACCAATGGTTGAAACTAGGTTCACTCGTCAATTTGTTAAGATATCAATATCAATTTACTAACAAATTATTTCTACAGAGGTTATGTTTATGGGTGTTCTTTGAATATAGTAGTTAACTTATTCTAGTACTCAAATTTCTATAATTTTATTTTCCTAAAAATTATTTCATTTAATTATCTAATTTTTTGATATAACAAAATAAATTAAAAGTTATTAATAAAATTGTAAATATAACAAAAATTATCTAAAATAATTTGAATGTATGGAAATACAATTTAAAATACATTGAATTTAAATAAAATAATAATGTAAAAACAAAATCTAACACAAGTTATAAGATATAAATGAAAAATTATTTTTAAATGAAAAACATAATTGTAAATCATAAAAACATAATTGAAAATTATTTTAAGAAATCAAATAATCTCATCTAAATCATTAGAAAATATATATATTTTTTACTAGAAAAGGTCATCCAGAACTGATTTTCAGGACCACATGTTAAGTCAACTAATATTTTTAATTGAAAAAAAAAAAACTCACAAAATTATAAAGCTAATCAACTAATACTTGTGATTTGACTTTATGGTTATTAGAAGGCTCCTAAAAAAAATTATTTAAAAAAAGAAGAATTATTTCTACTTAAGAATAGAATAATTTATCAATAAAATGGAATTGTTTGGACATCCTAGTGGAATTTTTCAATTTGAGTATTTTCTTATCTAATTAAATCCAATTTCCAATTCAATTTGTTTTATAGAAAAGATACCTAATTATTTCATAGATTCCTTTGTAAAATTTCCACCATAATGTTTATTATTTTATTAATCTATAAATATTCTAAATATTATTTTATTAATCTATAAATAATCTAAATATTTTTATTTGGAAATAAATAAATATTATATAATTTATAAAATCAAAATCCTCAAACCATAATTGAAAAAACATAAAAAAAAACTATAAAGCTAATCATTCAATACCAATGTTTATGCTTTGATGTTATGGTTATTAAGAGACTCCTAAAAAATAATTTATAAATAAAATGGAATTATTTGGACGTACTAATGGAATTCTAGGTATTTTCTTCTCCCATTTGACCCAATTTCAAAGACGAAGATACCTAAAATAGAATTGAATTAAGTATTTTGCAAGCCTTGAATTTGTTTTAAAGATGAAGATACCTAATTATTTCATTGGGTCATTTGTAAAATTTTGAGTACAATGCTTATTATTTTATTATTTGATAAATATTTTGAATATTATATTTATTATTTTATACCTATTCCAGAGCTATTATTCTCACTTTCCCCATTATTTGACATATTTACATGAGAAGGGAATGCTTGTGGATCTATTTGTCATAGAGCTGACATTCTTTACTTGAATTCCATTGTTCTTGTTCTTGTTACTTCAACTCACCTCATTCTCATATTTGGATTTCTAACTTGTGTATTTTTATCCATTAGAAAATGTAGAAATGAAGGGGTTTTTAATTAGAGCAATCTCAAGTATTCCTTAATGTGATCCACTATTGAATTATTTTCTTCTTATACAACCATTCAAGGTGAATTTCCTCTATCAATACTTGTTTCCCTTAATTCTCTATGAAGTCCACCTCACTTTGACTTACTAGTTGCTTGTTTACTCCTCCATGGTATCCTTGGTAATTTCTATTTTGGCTTTAACTTTGCATTCAACCAATTGTCACTACAAGGTTGATTTTGCATTTCTACCTAGGGTTTTTATCCTTGAAACCCTAAATGTTATTTATTGATTTATTTTTTTTATTCTAGTAATGACCATGCCTTTTGAGGCTTGAAATATTTTCTTAATTATCAATGTAGATCACCTAATTCTTATATTCTTGGCAGAAAATAGTTACTCTCTCTTCATGGTTTTTAATTATTAAACCCTAATTCTTCCATTATTTTTATTCTCTCTTTTAAAACGGTTATTTAAAATATTATTACTTATAATTTTGTTGCACCATTCATTAATTTGATATAGAGTTCTCCACTCCTGAAAAATAATTACCCTCTTTCTTCACTTACCCTCTTTCTTTAAGATATTATGCTAACATTTATTTGTTGTTGAACTTTACAAGGTAATTGAAATGGATGCACCACATTCAATCTTGAGAATATATACTTTGGGTTCATTCTCTATTAAAGTAAATCATCATTTGTTCTGATAAATACAATCACGTTCTTTTACGCTTGTTTAAATTCCGTGTTGTTTACTCTGATATAGGTATCGATTCAATCGAGTGCATTTGTACTATACTTTTGCTATCTTGTGACTCTTTTCGACAATCAAGACTAAGTTAGTTCCTTTATCTTCCTTACAGTTCATTCGTATATGCTTAATTAAGTACTTTTCATCTATATGTTTGAGACGTATTGGTCTATGACTTCCCGGGAAAGGAAAAATGCCTTTATATTATGGGTCATCTTATTTTGAACAAAATATTATTCTTCCTTCAAACGATTTTAGGCAATACGTTGGTTAACCTATGTATTAGGTATATATGGTCGAGATCTTATAATTTTTCAAGTCTTTATAGACCTTGTGATTGTATATATGTCTCTTTTAATTGTTGGGTTGATAGACCATTTCCACATTTTTATTTTCTAAGAACCTAATTGTATACTTGTTTTCCTCTGTAATGTGTGGATAGTAAACACATAGTTTATTGTTATCTTTCTATGGCTATGGCTAGTATGTAATTATGCTCTACCACTATTTTATATATATTTTCAATGTTATTCTTATTATATTTTTCATATATACTTGTATTCATTATATGTAATTGACCAAAAATTTATCTTTACAAAAAATAGGAAGGCTACACCCAACATGGGTTCTTTTCTTTCAATTTATTTTCTACAAAATATAAATCTATTGTTCAATATTTAATAGAAGGTAAAGGCATGTGTCATCTTAAATTTGTATTGTCTAGGCCTTAACTTTTCTAAGAGTATTTTTCCTATCCTAAAGTTATATTCCCTCATTGTGAGTATTTGTTAGGTTTTTTTTTTCCATTATAATCCACATAATTTACCTATGTAATTTAAAGTAATTGCAGTAAGAAAATAATTTTCTGAAATTTCAAATACACATCTTAATATGACATTTCTTATACTGTTTAAATACAAAGCTTTCCCTGGTTGCTTCATGGTCTCTACTCCTTTGTACTAGTCCCTTTACCTATGATAAGGATTCTTCATGAAATTTAATATTCAAGTGTTTGTATACAAATTCATGCATATATATGCTAATTATGATTATGTATACATACTTTAACCTACTATTTATTCTATTAAAATGAAGTTAAAGTATCTACTCTAGTATAATTTACTAAGATAAGGATTTTGTTAGTATAACAATTTTAGTATACTTTTTCCACTCCTAATCAAGATATTTAACCATACTCACAAAAAACCTTAATATAAATGGTATACAAGAATATTAAATATATTCCATGTTTCCTTATCTAAAATATTGCCCATATTCATTTATAAGAACTCTCAATAGTTCCACTTAATTTTTTTCCAACTCGCTCTTAAGTGGAAGTTTTACCTTATTTATTTTAGTTTTAATTTGTACTTTCTATGTATGCGTTTAATATTGAGGGTTAACCTTACTCCTCTTTATATTAGATCCTCTAAGAATATAGTTATTTAGATTCTCTTTCCAAAGCCTAAGTTAGAATTCTCTCAAACTCAAAATATAACTTAGAAAATATAACACAGGAATATGCAATTATATCCAAAATAATTTACTCTATTTAATTCCATGCAAATTCCTCATATAAGTCAGCCATTTTAACATAACTCATAGAAATTAACATAACTCGTTTTAACCTAACCTAGCCTAACCTACCGTAACATAACCTATCCTAATCTAGCATATCCTAACTTAACCTACCCCAGCCTAGCCTAACCGATAGCCTACCCTTGCCTAGCCTAACCAAACCATGCCTAGCCTACCCTACCTTACCCTAACCAAGCCGAGCATAACCTAGCCTATCCTAGCCTAACCTAGCCATGCCTAGCCATGCGTAACCTACCCTAACCTAGCAAAACCTAACCTAGCCTAACCTATCGTAGCCTAGCCTAGATTAACATAGCCATGTCTAACATAACCTAACCTAGCCTACTCTAGCCTAGCTTGGCCTAACCTAGCCTGGCCAAGCCTAACCTAGCCTTTCCAAACATATCCTAAGCTTGCTTAACCTAGCTTTGCCTAAGATAGCCTGACCTAACCTAACCTAATGAAAACCTAACCTAACATAACCTAACCTAGCCTAGCCTAACCTAGCCTAACCCTGCCTAACATAACCTTCCTTATCCTAGCTTAACCTAACCTACACTAGCCTAACTTAACCTAGCCTTGCCTAACTTAGCCAAACCTAGCCTAGCCTAACCTAACCTAATTTCTCCTACCCTAGCCTAGCCTAGCCTGACCTAACCTAGCATCTCCTAGCCTAGCCTAGCCTGACCTAACCTAGCATCTCCTAGCCTAGCCTAGCCTAGCCTATCCTATCCAAGACTATCATAATATAGCCTAAACTAGGCTAACCATGACCAACCATGCATAGCCTACCCTAACCTAGCCTAACCTAACCTAACCAAGCCTAACCTAGCCGAGCCTACCCTAACCTAGCCATGCCTATCTATCCTAGCTTAACCTAGCTTAGCATAACCTAGCATAAACTAGCCTAACCTAGCCTAAAATATCCTAACCTAACGTATCCTAGCATAGCCTACACTATCTTACACTAGCCTAGCCTAGCCTCGCCTAGCCTAACCTATCCTAACATAGCCTACACTATCTTACACTAGCCTAGCCTAGCCTCGCCCGCAACCTATCCTAACATAGCCTAGCCTAACCTAACCTAACCTAGCCTTACCTAAACTAATGTAGCCTAACCCAGCCTAACCTAGCTTAACCTAGCCTAGCCGAACCTAGCCTAATCTAACCTAACCTATCCTAACCTAACCTAGACTAACCTAGCCTAGCCTAGCCTAGCCTAACCTCGCCTAGCCTAGCCTAGCCTCGACTAACCTAGCCTTGCCTAGACTAGCCTAGCCTAGCCTTGCCTAGCCTAGCGCAACCTTGGCTAACCTAGCTTTGCCTAGCCTAGCCTAGCCTAGCCTAGCTTAACCTAACCTCGCCTAGCCTAGCCTAGCCTAGCTTAGCCTAACCTCGCGTAGCCTATCCTAGCCCAGCATTGCCTAGCCTAACATAGCCTAACCTAACATAACCTACTGTAACCTACCCTACCCTACCCTACACTACCCAACCCTACCCATACACTACCCTAGCGTAACATAGCCTAGCGTAACCTAACATAACCTAACCTAACCTAGCTTAACCTAATCTAACCTAGCCTAACCTAGCCTAGCCTCACCCAACATTGCCCAACCTAACCTAACCTATCCTAGTCTAGCCTATCCTTACCTAGCCTAGCCGAGCCCAACCTAACCGAGCCTAGTGTAGCCCACCCTAGCGTAGCCCATCCTAGACCATCCTATCCTAGCCTAGCCTAGGATATCCTAGCCTAGCCTAGCCTAACCTACCTTCCCTTACCCTACCCTACCCTAGCTTAGCCTACTCTAGCCTAGCCTAGGGTAGCCTACCCTAGACTACCCTACCCTAGCCTAACCTAGCCTAGCCTAACCTAACCTAGCCTAACCTAACTTAAGCTCCCCTAACCTACCCTACCCTACTCTACCTTACACTAGCCTAGCCTAGCTTAGCCTAGGCTACCCTAACCTAGCCTACCCTACCATACCCTATGCTAGCCTAGCCTACACTAACCTGGCCCACCATAGCCTAGCCTAGCATAGCCTAACCTACTCTAATGTAGCCTACCCTAGCCTATCCTAGCCTAATCTACCCTTACCTACCCTACCCTACCCTATCTTACCCTATCCTAGCCTAACCTACCCTAATCTATCCTACCCTACGCTAGCCTACCCTACCCTACCCTAGCCTAACCTATCCTACACTAGCCTACCGTAGCCTTACCTAACCTACCATACCCTAGCGTAGCCTAGCCCAGCCTAACCCTAACCTAACCTATCGTAACCTAACCTAACCTAACCTATACTATCCTAACCTAACCTAACCTATCCTAACCTACTTAGCCTAGCCTAACCTAGCTTAGCCTAGCCTAGTCTAGCCTAAGCTAGCCTAGCCTAGCCTAATGTAGCCTAACCTAACCTAAACTAACCTAAACTAGCCTAGCCTAGACTAGCCTAGCCAAGCCTAGCCTAACCTAGCCTAACTTATTGATGCAGGCAGGGCCTGCAATACCCCAGAATCTTTCACTCTGTGCATATATAAATGCATCATCATAACCGCCCAATAAAATTTCAATCTAGGACGATTTTCACCCAAAACTTCTTTCATGAATGAAAGGCTACACAATCAAAATTTCCATACATGTAAACCAAACCTCAAATGGCATTTAAGAACAAAATCATATCCTCAAATTCATTAACATTTACTTATTTAAGGTTCCTCTTCACTCATAAAATGGCCACTCTCTTTTATCATATGTAACTAATATTCCATCAATCCAATTATATATCTAGTCCTTCGTTAGATATTTAGGAATGGTTTCATTTTACACAGTTTTGATTATGGTCGCACTTCAATGGTTCATTACTACACCCTATGAAAACTCAACCAGTCTTGACATTATTCAATTCATGCATTTATATCTCACATACCTCATTGTTACAGTACCTTCGCTTTCTGTTCCAACTCCTTGGTCTTCCATTCATTGTTCGCCATTTCTGTATTAAATGTTATAATTCCAATCTGCGCTTTCATACTATGCTCAAATCCTTTGCTATGGCAGTTACATATAGTTCATATTTATTCAAAAATCCGAAGAATATTAAACCGCACCCCCAACTCAGCATTGAACGCTGCCACATTTGAACTTCTTTCCATTAACGCCTTCAATTTCTGGACTATACAATGTGGTTTTTAATGAATTATATTTCAGATTCATAACGCAATTCAAACTCAATTCATAACTTACCTTTGCAGAATTTTAAAGTGACGGACCTGAATAATTACCAAGTCGAATTTACTTCTACGCACCTGTTCCATTCCAGCGTGCCAACTGTTCTGTGTTTTCATGCTTTACTGGTTGACTCTGTCACCCATAGCGCTTTCACTCCTCCATGAACATGCAATGAGCTGATTTCAACTTATATCAAATTATCAATTCGGATTGTAACGCTAGATAATGAACATTCATATCACTTGTGGCCTTATAAACACCCTGGCAATTCATTTGCGTTTTTAACGCTTACAATATCAAATCGATACAGAAGTTTTCGAACAGCGCCATGCTATTTCACATGGATCACCTGCAAAGTGATCTAAGTTCAAACTAAAGCCACTGGTCTTCGCTAATCATAGCCATAACATCAACATACCTCAGAACGAATCAGTCATTCCTCTGTGTCCTTGGGAATTCACTCCAAATTCAGAATCTGTTTTATGCCTGAACGCCCTTCTCTGCTACAACTGTCCAGCTCCTTATCTGTGCATCATGCTACAACGCTGCAATCTAACTCTTATAATCTGTGCATTATACAGTGAGCTTATGTGGATGTGATTGCCGAGTTCAATCCAACTTTCATCCATGTGTTGTTTATTAATTGACTATTGGCTCATTAACAACGTTACAACATAATCGAACAGCCCAAAACATTTTACAATTCACTTATCATAATTTCAATGCTTTCTCTGCGTTAAGATTGGATACATCACTGCACAAATTGACTGTGCAATTTACCAAGCTATTCAAACTATCTTCACATTTATGAAATCACAAAAAATCAAAACTGTAATTAATTGAATTCGAAACCGAGTTTTGAAACACAGTTCTGCGCCTCCTGCATTCAATTCCCAAATTTTTTTACTGTGCTATAGATGAACCAACAGTGCTGGATCAAAACATTGAACTCATTGATTTTGTGCGTTAAACCCTTGACACTAATTAACATCGATTTAAACAAATTGAACCACTTCACATTACCACCGCAGTTAAATCCCATATTCTCAGAATTTAGCACATAAAGAGTTTCATCAAAATTTTATGAAGCAAACAAAATACCCAATAATCTCAGAAATATAAGAAGTATCGAACCTTCACACATCCAATCACATAAATTCGATTCCATAGAAACTCAATAATGGCATAGCTGCAGAAAATCAAATATTGTATTGAAACACACACTACTTACATAAACCCTCCTACTTTGGCCTGTTTCCCGATCATTTGGCCCTTTACAAGTCGCCCTAAGGCTCTCAAGGAGAAACCCTTGCTCACTTCTCACACTCACTCACAATCTCCCTCATGCATTTGAGGCTTGATGAACTTATACAATTTTTAAAAATGATCTAATTTAATGCTCAATCCCCTTAATATCTCAATATCACTAAAATATCTCAACAAATCCTATTATCTAGAATCTTAACCCCTTATATCCTTAACTAACCAATTCTCTCATATGATTTTAATTAATAAAAGGATATTTACAAAATCCTCACTTCCTCCCATTTTATTTAAAATAACAAATTAATTAATAAAATATTAAAAATTGTCACACCCCCTTTTCTAACATATTTACAAATAAAAAAAATGCCCTTGATGCTCCTGCATCACTTATCTTAGCCTAAACTATCCTATCCTAATCAATCTCATCCTAACCTAACCTAGCCTATCTTATCCTATCTTAACCTAGCCAGCCTAATCTATCCTATCTTATCCTATCATATCCTAACCTGACCTAGCCTAACCTAACCTAGCCTAGCCTAGCCTAGCCTAGCCTAGCCTAACCTAACCTAACCTAGCCTAACCTATCTTATCCTAACCTAGCCTAACCTAGCCTATCTTATCGTGGCCCAGCCTAGACTAGTCTAATCTATCCTACCATACCCTAACCTACCCTACCCTACCCTATTCTAGCCTATCTTATCCTTGCCTATCCTATCCTAACCTAACCTAACCTAACCTAACATAGCCTAGCCTAACCCAGCCTAACCTAAGCTAACATAGCCTACCCTAGTCTAACCTAACCTAACCTAACCTAGGCTAACCTAGCCTAGCCTAACATACCCTAGCTTAACATAGTGTACTATTACCTAGCCTAGCTTAACATAGTATAACCTATCCTAGCCTAGCCTATCCTAGCCTATCCTAAGATACCCTAACCTACCCTATCGTGACCTAACCTAGCCTAACCTTGTCTATCCTACGTTATAGTAGCCTAACCTACCCTCGCCTAGCCTATCCTATCTTAGCATAGCCTCCCCTAGCCTAGCTTAACCTACCCTAGTCTAACCTAGCCTACTCTAGCCTACCCTAGCATACACTAGCCTAACCTACTCTAACCTAGGCTATCCTAATCTAGTCTAGCCTATCCTAAGCTACTCTTGCCTATTCTAGCCTAACCTAGCCTACTCTAGCTTAACTTAGTCTATCCTTTAGTAGCTTAGGCTAGGCTACTCAAGCTTATGGTACTTTACTCTATATTAGAATATTAATGAAGAAATCATTCAAAAAATAAATTAATGAAAAGCTATTAATAAAAGTTTAAATATAAGAAAAAATCTTTAAAATAATTTAAATGTATGAAAATACAGTTTAAAATACATTGAATTTAACCAAAGTAATAATGTGAAAATAAAATCTAACATAAATTATAAGACATAAATGAAAAACATATTTGTAAATCATAAAAACATAATTGAAAATCATTTTAAGAAATCCAATAATCTCATTTAAATAATCTAATCTCATAGAGTAAGAAATTAAAAGAAGGCCCAAACCCTATCAATCAAATCTTTTAATAATATGGTTAATTCTACAATTAATCTCATAAAACTATACATCAATGGAAAAAAAAAGAATAGAGATCATGTTTGTGTGCTACCAGAATTCTTAGAAATTTATCATAAAATAATGCAATATAAATGAATATTTCGCACTTGGAAGAAATCCAAAAATGGCACCCTACTAGAAAACGAATCGAAACAGAGAAAAATAATCAAATCAGAGAGCCAGAGAGAACCTCATAAATTGATTTGCATCGGTGGAAGCAGCGCAGCTTGATGTTGATGTTGCGTATGAAAGGCATATACCATCGATACTTTGCCTCCGCAAATTCCCAATGCAAGAATCACCGCCTACATTCCACAGTAGTAATGGAACATGGGGACTTCGAGCGCCGCTCTCCATTCATCCAGATTCTTTCTGGTGGATTCTTCGTGACAACAGTGAAAGCATACTGCTCCTCCATATTACACACATCCATATCCCACACATCCATAAGAGATTTGATTTGATAGATCTAACAAAGAAATATCTAAATTATAACCAAGAAATTTGAGACAAAGAGATTACAACTGGCTGAAATGAATTAAAAAGAAACTATGGCGAACCCAGGAAACCATAAAGAAAATGGAATAATAAAAATAAGATGAATAAACTGGGTTTGGTTTAGACACCGAAAATAGAGTTCTAATAGAAAAAATAGGTGCTATTACTAACACCGTATTAATCCAAAAATTATAAAACCACTTGAAAATGAAGAAAAGGGTTTACTTCAAGAAATACAAAATGAAGACGCAGAAACTTACCTTTCTTGTCTGGCGGGAACTATGTTTTTTTAGGGCCTTATTTCCTTCCAATGATCCAATTTGTTGTAATGTTATCTTGTCATGGGAGACCCTGCATATTGAATTGGACAAACATCGGCTTAAAATAAAGCAATTAAAAGAAGGCGCAAACCTTATCCTGAGTAAAAGAAGGTGCAAACCCTATCAATCGAATCTTTTAATAATATGATTAATCCGAAAATTAATCTCATAAAACTATACATTAATGGAAACAAGAATAGAGATCATGTTTGTGTGCTACCATATTTCTTAGAAATTGATCATAAAAATATGCAATATAAATGAATATTTCACACCTCTGAGAAATCGAAAAATGGCACGTACTAGAAAACGAATCGAATCAGAGAGCCAGAGAGAACCTCGTAAATAGATTTGCACCGGTGGAAGCAGCTCGATGTCGGCCTCACTTAGGAAAGGTATATACAGTCGATACTTTGCCTCCGCAAATCCCCGCGCTACATTCCACAGGAGTAATGGAACATGGGGACTTCTGGTGGATTCTTTGTGATAACAGTGAAAGCATACTACTCCTCCATATTGCAAGCATCCATAAGATGATTAGATTGATGTGGTGAGTGGCAATGGCTAGATCCTCCTCCCAGCACCGAAGGGCATCGTCTTAAGTCTATTCATTCTCGTAATGTCAACGTCCTTCTCCTAGTCCAGGAAGCGCTGGGGTCGAAACTCCACAACTTCTCTCCTAAGAACTCCCCATCCCCACACTGTAGAACTCCACGTTGGCCTTCGCCGGGATGTAGTCACAGTGTGACACGAAACATTTGCAGGCTCTCCTTCACCAAGTAGGGGAGGATCCATTTGCACGGTCTCCTTCACCAAGTCGTTTAAAAAAAACATTATTTCTGTGTCCATCTTTGCAGAGGAGAATCAAAAGTAATTTAACTTGTTAACATCATAATCAAAATCCTTATCATATAACTCTGCCTCGCAGCTTTTTTAATCAACGGCTAATTTGTGAGTGGCCGTGCCATGTCCTCCCGAGCCGTTTGATTTCTAGCCGTTTGAAGGGATAGCATCACATCATTTCTACCTGTTTGGATTTTTTGTTCATTGTTAAAAGGAATATAACAATCCACTTTCTAATATTGTTTTCATAACTACATTCTATCCATTTACATGGTCATCAACATCAATTATGGTGATGGGATAAGGCATGTAGTTATTATGAAGTCACGGAACAAAGCATACAATTTTCCATCTCAATAATGTGAGCTTGCTTAGGGCTATTTTTAGAATATAAAAGAATTATTATAAAATTATAATATTTATATTAAAATTATAATATTTCAATTAAAAGATAATGGTAAGAGTTGTTGCATATGTTGATAGGGACACACAATAAAAATAGCATTACATTGTACTTAAACATGTTAGATTTCATAATATTACAATCTTATCATTTAGTTTTAATTAAAATATATTTGTTTTAAATAATATATATGAAATTTTTAGTTTAAATATTATAAAAACAAACTAATATGGTCATTAAATTTAATACAAAGCCTATTCAAATAATAAGTCTAAGGTTATATCGATTATGGATAGAAACGAAAATTAAAATAATAAGACCTAACTTTAATAGATTATGGACCATAGATATTAAGGATTATGTATGATATATATTTGTTATAATTATCTTATTACTAAAACAAGGTATATCCAATTGTGGTGGGAATGGTTTTATAAAGCTTACTATATGAAAAATTGTGTCACAACATTGTATGATAATATTGTGAATTTTTAAGGAATTTTTATTTGATTGCCCAAATGGGTGTACAAATTTTGAACCTCCACTCTCTTAATTGGGATCTACCACTAGCTTAAAAGGTACTACACTAATAAAAACACCTAACATATGCAGCAAAAAAGTGGAAATAGACATGTAAGTGACCAATGGATTAAAAGTGGACATAATGTTATTTAAAATCTGAGATAATCTCTATTATATGATTTTTTTTAAGTTAAAAAAAATAATAGAAGTGAAGCCATTTTACATAGACCTCCATAAATACTAGGTGGCCTTAACATAAAAAGTCACCAGGATCAGCTAATATTACCCTCCAAATTCCAAAATTGTGAACCTAATATGAATTTAGAAATATTTACGATGTAAAGCATTCTTATTTGAAAACAAATTTCCTCAAATGCCACATGTACTATTGTGTAACGTTGATTTGGATGTTGGACTATTGAAACACTATGGACCTTATGATTAAATATGGTTATTAATTAGTTCAAATAAGAAAACCGTTAAACAAGTGAAGTGTGGCCATGAAATTGAAAGAAATTTCTAAGAATCCTTTGATTTCTTCAAAATATTTGATACCAGAGTTTCTACCTTCATGTTCTATGCCTCTCCTTCGATTTTGACTCGAGGGAGCTGGACGAAGTGGATGTCGAGGGAGATGGACGAAGCGGATGTCAAAACCCTGGCACTACAGCCTCATCAGCTAGGATGCCAAGATACGATTCAGGCAATGCAGAAGGTTGCAGCATGCCAGTCCACTTGTGCGGCTCCATCTGTGTGTGGTTCTACGTTTTGGGGCTACAAAGATGAACTTGGTTCTCTGATTTTTGTTCTACTGAGGATCTCAGCTCAACTTTTGGTTCCTGCCTTCCCTAGCCACCCTTCCAGTGATCTTGTAAAGCCTTGGGTTTTCTATCTCATTGTGAATATTTTGACACTTTTATTGTAACACCCCAAGTCCCTGTGCTTTTCAAAACAGCCATTTGAGCATAAATCAAAGGGAGTGGTTTGAGTGAATCATTATTGTGTGGATGTGGTTGATTATTTATTTATGAAAAATAAATAAAATATTGTGTATGCACTATGACCAAATGAGAAATTGAGATCACATGCCTAATCCATGAGGTTATGGAAAAGGTAAAGACTTTCCCCAAAATCTTTCAAAAAATCCTTGAAAGAAATTATTTCTAATTTAGATTTTTGAGGAAAAATCTAAATTCCCCAATGATGAGGAAAGTAGTTGGGAAGAGGTAAAAAGCTGGAAAAGCTGGAAAAGAAGAAAGCAGCTTTAAAGTCCCTAAATAAGGGAAGCCTAGGCAAACAGAAATAAAACATCCTGAAATTCTGGACGCAGAATTAGAAACAGGCTTTGGGGAAAGCATAGCTTAAATAAGCTGCTCCAGAACAGATTGAGGTTAGTCTGTTCTTGGAGGATCTCAGCTCGGGGATGAGTTTTGGAGATAAACGAACTCTAAGGTTGGGAGGACTGGTCATAGTAGCGGTATGCATGCATGATTTTGGAGATTATTTTATGACTGTATTAATTATATCCGTGTTAAGTATATTAAGGTTATATGCATGGTTCTGTTAGAACTTCTTATTTAAATTTCAGATTGAATGTTTGTTTAGTACCTCATGCAATTACAAGCTAAGTGTAGTAGCTGAAAATTCAGTAGGTTAATAGTAAGGAGAAAGTTAAACAAAAACCAAGGGGTTAGTTCTGGGGATTTGTACATAGCACTAATAAAGGGTAGAGATGATAAATCAATCTGAATGTTTAATCGAATAGGAAAATTCAAGTGGTAGCTTGATGTCTTTGGAATGACAAACTTAGTTGATGTGTTGCATAAACAGAACTTTTTAATAAAGCTGTAACCAATAACCACAAGTAGGAAACCACTAAGTTTGTAATAGCAGTATGGGGTTTAGTATATCAGCTGTATTACAATGGAAAGAATTGTAGAATTAAGAATTTAAATTGTTCTATTACATGGAAGTTTAAATATATGAAAGCAGAAGTTGAATCCTAACCAAGTACGAGGATCTGAAACTAGGGAGTCTAAACCATAAATTTCAGTATTCACTACCTCCATTTGATTAAAGCAAGAGGAACTATATCCTAGTTTTCCAATGGATGAGTTTAATATGCACCAGAGTTTCAATTATGTTGAATAATTGTAACAATAAAATAAGGGGAGAGTCCCATTGAAAATATATTTGTGTGATAAAAGTGTGTGTGAGGGAAGATTGTAAGCATATTTAAAAATACTAGGAAAAGAGCATTTATTTACCTTCCATATAAACTGTTGGGAAAGTAGTTGGAGAAATGAAGGTTAACTGAATGTAGATAGATGTATATGTGGATGCATACATCTATACCTTGATGCTGAAACTTTATAATGATGAAAAGTCTACAAGGCTTGCAAACTGGAAAGTTTGAGGAAGGGCCTATTGATCAGCTAGAGTGGGACACAACTCTGAAAAAACTGATCTGAGAAATACAAACTAATATATATATAGATATATAAGTCAACTAAATGGACTGAGAAGAGTGGAGGTCAAGCCCAAAAATTCTCATGGAAATTCTTATATTCCCATGGCTGCCTATAATTACTAAAAAGAAATTTAATACCGGATAACAGTATGAATTTGTAATTGATTCAATAGAAAATTTTTAAATGTTATCTGGAGCATAAAACAAAGTATATCTGAGTTTATGTTATATGGATAAGAAGCTGGGTCTGGGAGACGTGACAAATGGTATCGGAGCACAAGTTCAAAAATTGGGCAAGATATGTGCTCACAAAGAAATAATAAACTGTTATAAATTGTATGAATATTAAAAATATTACTTCAAGTATACAAATTGTGATGAAGTAGAAACATTGGTATGGGAGTAATATGATGAGGCTCATATACCAGAATGGTTAAACCTCTAATAGGCTTAAAACTGGAAACCGATATCTCTCAGAAAAATATTATTTCTATGTAAAATAATAGCGTATGATTGTTTCTTCACTCGGACTATATATCCATGATGAAAAAAATAAAAATAAAAATAAATCTGTAAGTTTACAATGACATATTTAGCTATTGTCCTACTATCATCGTTATGTAAAAGAGATTTCAGTGTTCATAAAGTTAAGATACTGAAACCATCTTAATACAGTAGAAAAGATCGATGCTGAAGTTAATGGAGAGGAAAGGGGAAAATGGTACTACCATGAACATGCAGATTTAATCCCATATGTCGAACGAAGACTACAAGTAGTATAGAAGGATGATTTTCCATTTTTTAAATTGTTAAACTAAGTGTTCCTTACTGTGATGAAAAACAAGAGAGAAAACAGTAGTACCTAACTGATATATCATCTAGCTGGCCTTATTGAGCATCAGAAATTTCATAGGAATGTATCATTTTTTTCCATTTTTTTTCCATAATTTAACCTCTCACTAGAAATCTTCCAATTATGAGGGTAAGATCTTTAGTATGGATAGGACATACAAAGAGAAAAATGAATTTATATTTATTTCCCTAGATACATAGAAAAGGGAACTTCTAGAGATAAGAGTAAAGGTTGATATGTGGTGGGAGGTTGGTCTACTGCATGAATAGTATGTCTTAAAATTGATGCTCTTCTATTTAAATTAGTATGAATTGGCTAAATATAAAATTTAATGGAATGGTATGATTGATTTTAGTACTACATTTAACTGAATATATCCTTAGGTATTCACCTTCTAGATTCTGTTTAGTTGTAGACCAGAAATCCATAGAGTAGAAACCTACAGAAACTTTAAACCCAATACGGTTTAAATCTGAAGGTACTTAGTCTCCACAGAAAATTAAATATTAACTGGTAGTACATGTAACTATACAAAGGTGAAAGTATATGCTGATATGTATGCTAGACAAATATTGTAATAGCAGTGAAAGTTACATGACAGAATCAAAGAGAAGGAAAAAAAAAGAATTTGTAGCTTCAGGAGAACTTCTACTCTACAGATGTGTTATTTCATTTATATCATTCATAGTGTAAATGGAATTCTTGAATCCACTTCTAATCCTTGAAACATCTATTATACAAAAAAAAAAAACAAGAAAGCCTTAAATTATAACTAAGGCATACTACTCAAATTACTATCAAATACCTATAAAACAAAATAATTGCTTGATTCTACATTTAAGATCAGTCCTACTTTCAACAGAAGGAACATCATGAGGGGCACCTTGTCATTTGGCATGATTGAAAGATATTAACATGTAAAATAGAACTTTATAAAACCCCTAGACTATGATTGTTCGAGAAAAAATATATTTCTCTCCTTAGGAAAATGTGGTGTGATAGTTCCACTTGGTGTCTTCCTCATACAAAAAAAAAAAAAAAAAAATCAAGTATATTTTAACTAAGAAAGAGACATTAAGACATTATCCTAGCATGGAAATAGAAAATTAAATGCGTTGATTTTAATTGTACATTCAAGCAGTTCGATTAGGAAGAATAAGTAGGGTTGCACCCTTAAAAAAAAAAAAAAACTTTCCATAGATAATCTTAATCTCGTAGTCGACTCCCATAACTCAAGGTACCTGTATTAGCACATTTTAAAACAAAAACGAAATGAAAATTATAGATTATTACTATCGGAATCATGTATAACAGTGCAAAAAGATTAAGAGAAACGCACGCTCAAGTTAATTATATGACAGTGTGCCAAGATCAGAGAAATGTATGCGCAAGTTATTGGTATTACCGTGCGAACAGATTTGAGAAATACTATGCCAAGTTACATGTATATGTCGGTAAGAGTAGGTGATATAGTTAGGTCAGGCGAAATTTCTGCATGGCTGTTATTATATCATTACCATAACCGAGAGGAAACTGAGTGAAGCGATATAGCAAAACGAAAATATAAGTACAAGATACGACGGAGTCACGGTGTATATGCTCATGAGTGAACAAATTTTCTTACAGCATGCTAACCTTCAGGCGGCACACCTAGTTAAGATTAATACAGTATATATACCTATACAAACCGCAAAAAGATATGGCTAGGTTTTAATGTGTTTTCCGGCTACCTTTCTGAGAATATCATATAAAAAACACCGAGACTAGAAAAATTAAGCAAGACCTAGGGTTAGCAGAAGTTCAATGACCGAAACAAACTTATGGACTACGAACAGCAGAGACGAATCCTGGTCACACCCCGCAGCATAGACGAGAGAAAGGTTTCCCGCAACTTGAATACAATAGGGATCCTGAAACTGAAAATAACACGATTTGTGGCTTTGAGTATGAGATTGGGGCTTCTAAACTAAAATTTCCACGTTAATGTAAGACGCAGGGTTATAGGTGACCAACGACAGAGCATTTCGCTTCACCATGAAAAAATAAAACCCTCTCACTGTAGACATTTGAATATACAGATTCTTCCCAGATAATAACGGTAGATCAGTGTAATAGCAGAAAAACTATAAATCGTTGAACTAAGATTCACTGCAATAGAATAACTGAAACCCTACATTTCACACAGACGTGTGCGCTGAGTACTAAGTCACATGCATATAACAGAACCTGCAATCTCGAGATGTCTGGAGGATGCGAGGGAAAAGCATGTAATAAACCAGGGTGAGAAGCCATATATGCACCTGAAACCCAACAGACAACCGACGCATCAGTAATGAGAAGAGACTGTAAACAAATGTAATTCAATAAGAAATCAAAGAAAGGAGGGAAAACTGGATCGAAAAGTGATTTACTCCTTCGGAAGGAAATCGTTAGGCAAGAAAATATTTGTTCGCCAGTCATCATAGGCAGAAAGAAAAATACAGGGTCTTAATACTCTACTCAACTCGGGAGTGCAGAACTTATAGTCTACTATGTACACTCGATCCGTTTCAGAAACCTTGAAGAAAATATGAGAGAGGGAGATACAAACAGGAGTGAGTCGGGGCGGTGGAGGGTTGAAATAGGAAACAGAAACCCTATCTCAAACTCGTCACTCTGCTCGAAGGAACTCAGAAATTTACTCTGCGCATTTAACTCTCACAACCGTTACCCTTAAGAAATCCCGAGGGGGATTGTATCGAGATACACAAACTTGACCATGCGTCCTGCTCGAAAAAAAATTAATATTATTCCATACACTCTAATTTAACCTGCCTTCCAAAAATTCGGCGAAGTAATGGAGTCAAATCCGCCAAAGGGACAATCCCGACTACGTCTTCCACTAGGGTGGGACGTGTCAATCGGTCACAGGCAGGAGTACATCTATGATAATGCAGGTTTCCTGAAGAGCGATCAAGGAGCACGCCAGTGGAAATCAGGAAGATCTGCCGCACAGGAGAGATGTACAAACGCACTCCTTCCAGCTGAGAAGACAACATAAGGCTGCATCGCACTCAACCCTCCAACCTCACGCAAATGCTGGCATCGCTGGCATCACACGCAACCAAGCAGTAATTACATGAATATTAGGGTTAAATGAATCAAATATAGATACAACTATACTGGTTCCTATTGATAGACACGATCCATCGATACGCCCTTACGGTCATCCTTAACACGTTCAGAAAAATCAAGTTGTATAACCATAAAAATATAATATGAAACGACCTCATTTACATTTCCCACCGCGTGGATATGAAGGGGTAAGCCAGCGCATACGTTACCCACAGCTATGATATAGAACGATACAATCATATAGATATAGAGTTGACGCCAGTGAGAAATGTTGAATATATAGTTTATGCCAAAGGAAAAGGTGAAAAATCTATGAATAAAGTTTCGGTGCCGATATAAAAGTTACAAATATATATATATCACAAAGGGTACGGAGATATAATCTTAGATATATATATATCACATAATTTTGAATTTCATAAACTTTATATGTTGGGAACATTGTGGGTTTTGTAATGTAGAAGTATAAAGTCTTAAAGTGGGTAAGTAAGGCTCGACTTTTGTGATATATAGCTATAGAGTTTTAAAGTGAGTAAGTATGACTTAAATTTTAAAATACAATGTTAATATAGCTTACATAGATTAAAAGGGTCGTTATCATTGCCTAACTCAAATGAGTATTTAGACCTTGGGTGAACAAGAAGAAACCCTTAGAGGTTTTACAAAAAAAAAAAAAAAAAAAAAAAAAAATTTGGAGGTGTGACAAATGGTGTTTTATTAATATTCATTATAACAATAAGTTGATTAGAAGCATGAAAATATATAAATAAATAATTGTGGGGTGATATATGTTCCTAATATGCTATATAATACTATGTGTTACCATAGTTATTGGAACAAAAGAAGAAGGAAAGTTTATATTGGAATATATAGAGAAAGGTGGATAATAGAAAAAGGACAATTTATATTTAATAGAGGTATGTTAAATATAAGTTGTAAATTCTTAATTAACTATTAAATATATATATATATATATATATATATATATATATATATATTATCATGAGAAATGATAGATTAAAATGAAACAAATTGCACGTGGGACATAAGTTAAATCTACAATTAACATTATAAATATAGGTGATCTTGTTATATGTTATAATGTTAACTTTGTTGAGTTGTATGAATATAATATCTTCATACATGATAATTGAGTTCAGTTAGTAAATTTCAAACTTTATACCCACGGGATTAAGGGAGAAGAAAAAATTCACTAGGGAATATTAAAAGTGAATTTACCTTAAAAGTTGCAAGTAAAGTGGAAGGACATATTTTACCATATGGTCAGAATATTATTACTCTAATTATGGTTAAAGGAGAAATAAACACTATTGTGGTAGATTAAGTGGTAAAAGTATAATGTGGAAAAAAATATTGGATTGGAAAAATTACCAAGATAAGTTTCAAGACAAGTATATTTAAGTCATGACTAAAGTATTTTGTGATAAGCATATTTTAGTTCATATACATGGAACATAATGTAGTGGTAAGCTTAAGTACGAGTTATAAACACAGTTAAATAGTTGGTTTAGTAATTGTGGACCATTGCATATTAAATAATGTAATGCAGATCCCTTACATTGAGTTATGAATGAAGGAATGAAGGGATAAATCAAAATTTTCCCAGGTGAGTTAGCTAGGGTAGAATTGAAAACCTAACAATTGTTTTTTTTATACATGGGAAAATGATTATGAAAATGATCATGCATGGGTAAAAATCCAATGGAGCATAATTAATTTCCTCAATTTATCAAGTGAAGCATGGGTTTAGGATTAGAAAAGGTTCTTTTGTTACAAACCATATGTTGTTTATATAAACCATGGGTCGATTTCTAATGATTAGTGAAATTCACATATAAATATAATTGGTGAATCATCATTGGAATGTATACAGCATGGAAAAAAAAAATTTAAAGTAAATGTATAAATTATGGTAATTCTTTGAAAAGGGGAAATTGTGTCAAATTCAATTTTGACATTATCAAGTAGTAATACTTGTGAATGTGATGAATGATAGTAATTACATGTATTCACACTATAAAATTTTGTTGGGGTAAATTTTATTTAATTTAATTTTCCTGAGCCTTAAATTCAAAGATAGGGAAATAGTGTGAAATCATACAGCTACCAAAAGAAAAAGAAAAAATGAGACGGTACTGGAAGTACAGATATGAACTAAGAAAGGGTAAGCATAACCATGCATATGATACAATTGTTTTATTTCATTTATGAGTACTAATGAAAAGTTGTAAAATTGTTTAGCCAGGTGTGTAACAGGAAATTGTACACTATGGAAATAAGGAGAAAAAAAAAAGGTGAAGATAAGTGCAGATAAATCACCTAGAAAATCAAGAAAAGCTGAACAGGACCAAGTTCGCGTGAGGAAAGAATATCACTGAAAAACAAGAAATGATAAGTAGTGTACTAAAAGTGCACTAAACTATTATGAACCTGAACGGTTTGACTAATAACTGAATTCCTTGAAATTATTGATGTTATTGTGGATTATTAACTATATGTACCTGATATTACTTACATTGGGATGAATTGTGAACAGAAAGAACGGAATAAAAGATTTTCTAGACACACTTCTTGCAAAGAAGTAGGAAGAAAATCAACTGCATAAAGCAGGAGAGTACTCTGCTGGAAACTAAGCAAGGACAAAGAAGAAATCTTCTTCAAAGTTGATAAAATCAACGTTAAAGTGTAACACCGAGGAAGGTGTTGGAAAGGGGGGAAACTAATGGCTTATAAACTAGCCCTACCATTGCATATTAAATTTCATGATGTGTTTCATGTCTCCTTGTTGAAAAAAAAATATATATAATTTTTGTACATGGTGCTTCTCACATTATTGATTGGAATGTGGTCCAGGTGGAACCAGAATAGGAATTCCTTCCAGAGCCGCTTCAAATATGAAAGCGAGAAGAAATTGAATTGCGAAATCGAACAGTAGCTAGAGTAAAGGTGCAGTGGAGCACTTTACTTCTGAAAAGCTACATGGAACAGAGAAGCTAAGATGATGGAAAAGCATTCATAATTATGTTCAAAATAAAATAAGTAGATAGTTGTCAACACCGAGGACGGTGTTTATTTTCAGAGGGGGAATATGTAACACCCCCAAGTCCTATGCTTTTCAAATGAGCCATTTGAACATAAATCCAAAGGGGAGTGGACCCCAATGGATAATTATTGTGTGGATGTGGTTAACTGTTTATTTATGAAAAATAAATAAAATATTGTGTATGCACTATGACCAGATGAGAAAGTGAGATCACATGCCTAATCCATGAGGTGATGGAAAAGGTAAAGACTTTCCCCAAAATCTTTCAAAAATCCTTGAAAGAAATTATTTCTAATTTAGATTTTTGAGGAAAAATTTAAATTCCCCAATGATGAGGAAAGTAGTTGGGAAGAGGTAAAAAGATGGAAAAGCTGGAAAAGCAGAAAGCAGCTTTAAAGTCCCTAAATAAGGGAAGCCTAGGCAAACAGGAATAAAGCATCCTGAAATTCTGGACGCAGAATTAGAAACAGGCTTTGGGGAAAGCATAGCTTAAATAAGATGCTCCAGAACAGATTGAGGTTAGTCTGTTCTTGGAGGATCTCAGCTCGGGGGTGAGTTTTGGAGATAAACGAACTCTAAGGTTGGGAGGACTGGTCATAGTAGCGGTATGCATGCATAATTTTGGAGATTATTTTATGACTGTATTAATTATATCTGTGTTAAGTATATTAAGGTTATATGCATGGTTCTGTTAGAACTTCTTATTTAAATTTAAGATTGAATGTTTGTTCAGTACCTCATGCAATTACACGCTAAGTGTAGTAGCTGAAAATTCAGTAGGTTAATAGTAAGGAGAAAGTTAAACAAAAACCAAGGGGTTAGTTCTGGGGATTTATACATAGCAGTAATAAAGGGTAGAGATGATAAATCAATCTGAATGTTTAATCGAATAGGAAAATTCAAGTGGTAGCTTGTTGTATTTGGAATGACAAACTTAGTTGATGTGTTGCATAAACATAACTTTTTAATAAAGCTGTAACCAATAACCGCAAGTATGAAACCACTAAGTTTGTAATAGCAGTATGGGGTTCAGTATATCAGCTGTATTACAATGGAAAGAATTGTAGAATTAAGAATTTAAATTGTTCTATTGCATGGAAGTTTAAATATATGAAAGCAGAAGTTGAATCCTAACCAAGTACAAGGATCTGAAACTAGGGAGTCTAAACCATAAATTTCAGTATTCACTACCTCCATTTGATTAAAGCAAGAGGAACTATATCCTAGTTTTCCAATGGATGAGTTTAATATGCACTAGAGTTTCAATTATGTTGAATAATTGTAACAATAAAATAAGGGGAGAGTCCTATTGAAAATCTATTTGTGTGATAAAAGTGTGTGTGAGGGAAGATTGTAAGCATATTTAAAAATACTAGGAAAAGAGCATCTATTTACCTTCCATATAAACTGCTGGGAAAGTAGTTGGAGCAACGAAGGTTAACTGAATGTAGATAGATGTATACGTGGATGCATACATCTATACCTTGATGCTGAAACTTTATAATGCTGAAAAGTCTACAAGGCTTGCAAACTGGAAAGTTTGAGGAAGGGCCTATTGATCAGCTAGAGTGGGACACAACTCTGAAAAAACTGATCTGAGAAATACAAACTAATATATATATAGATAGAGTGGGACACAACTCTGAAAAAACTGATCTGAGAAATACAAACTAATATATATATAGATATATAAGTCAACTAAATGGACTGAGAAGAGTGGAGGTCAAGCCCAAAAATTCTCATGGAAATTCTTATATTCCCATGGCTGCCTATAATTACTAAAAAGAAATTTAATACCGGATAACAGTATGAATTTGTAATTGATTCAATAGAAAATTTTTAAATGTTATTTGGAGCATAAAACAGAGTATATCTCAGTTTATGTTATATGGATAAGAAGCTGGGTCTGGGAGACGTGACATTTATTTACAGGTATGGCAACTCAGCCTTCTTTATTTCTTTTTAAGATTGGATTGCTGTGTGTTTGGGAAGAATATTTGTTGCTTCTCGTTAAATTTTGACAAATTTGAAACATTATGGCTGAGCATTATTAGGGTAACCGTGTTGTTTTTCTCATGTTCTTTTTCTCATGACGTACCCATGACTGTTATTGGAAAAACCAATATCTACACTGTCTTATTCCAGAGTATTGTAATCCTATAAATTCTATAAAGTTTTGATTATTTAGGTATTTTATGGTTTTTGTAGAACTACATCTATTTTTCAATTCTTGAGAGTCGTTCGGGTTTGTAATTTAGCATAAAAAAGTCATCTTGATTTCCTATAAAGCTATGAACTTGGAGATTTTTTACTATGTTAGGTTTCATTTATTGTTTCTGATGCCTTGATTTTTGGTCATGGTTGCAATATTTTTAAGATGTCTTCAAATGCAAATTTCACTGTGTGTTGTCTCTTGATCTTTGGTTTCATGGTGACTCTGTTATTCCTATTATATATTTGTCTTCAAGAAAGTTCAATTGTGCTGAGAATAAAAGAGGAACTATAGCATTATGCCGGAAAGTTCAACTGTGTTGAGAACTATAATACTGCACTTTTATAGATAAAGACTAATGGAATGAAAATGGTTTAGTAATTGTATTTTTTTTGGTTAAAGTTGTTTAATTTTTCTTTGAAGATGAGCTAATATATAATTGTTAACAAAATGGAAGTTTATTTTTTAAAAACTTTAAAAAATATTTTTCTTAAATTTAAAAATTAGTTATAACTAAAATAATGGTTATATGTAAATAATTAAATAAAATTTAAAAGTTCGTTATAACTAAAATAGTTGCTATACATCACAAAATAAATATTTATTTGTTGAGGTGTTTTTTTTTCTTATTTATTAATTTTTTGTTTCATTAATAATCTATATTATTTATATGTATGTTTGAATTTAATTTACATCTTAAATACTTATTTTCATATATTTTGAGATATCTAAAATACTCAATATTATAAATATTTTCTGAAAATTTTACTATATGTTCCATATATACATTATTTAAAGTTTTATGTAAATAAAATGTCTAAAAAACATATGATTATATGATTATAAACATTTAAATGAGTTTTATAAAAGTAAAAACATGTAGTTTTTTAATTTAATATCTCACTTATCATAATTGATTTAAACTAAATTTGTGTTAAGGTAAGTAGATAGACTTCATATTTTAACATAGACTGAAAAATAGCTTCTTAATATAAAATATTTTCAATATAATTTTTTTGTAATATTGTAATATATTTTATAATTTAATGTTAAAATTATCTATCAAAAACCTAAATTTAGTTGATAATTATATTAAAATTTCTTTACATATTTTGAATTAAATAAAATTAAGCATACTAACTTCAACTAACATCAATAAATATCAATTAATTATATATATTCAAAAATTTATATATTTATATAAGATAACTGCACCTTAACAAAACCATGCTTGATTTTTATAATTGAGCCTTCTTTTTTCCTACATCCTATTTATTTTAATGAATTATAAGTCAACTTGACTTCCACATTGAGAGAGTAACACATTTCAAACAATATAAAAAAATAGTGACAAAAGAATATTTATATATATAGGTCTTACACCTTGGTTATCATCAGTTGTGTCAAGCGAGAGAATTATTCATCCTTGAGTAAATCCGATACCAATGGCACTGAGTATACCATTATCATTGGTTTCTCAACTACAAGTCGCGAGTATCAGAGGGTTTATAATAGAAAGAATCTAAGAGCGCTAGTTCTTAAAAAAAATCCATGCGCATTAGTTGTTTACAATTACATATAGACAGATTTTGGATGCATCAAAGTAAATTAAAATGATAAATAAAATGGCATTCCCATATTATCTTCCACCAAAAATATTGTATCCAATCTTTAATTTGAAAAACATGTATTGATAAATTACTTTAATAAATAGATGTTATTTTAGTGATAAAATTACCGTCGCTCATAAAACCCTAGTAATGAACAATAACAATAAAATTCTTATCAATAACATGTAACAGATTGTACAATATAGATAATCCATGAAAGAAATAAATTCAGGGTGCTTTCACTTGGATTAATTACAAAGATAGAAGTGGACCAATTTCCCCAAGCTGGGATCCGTCTGAATATTGCCTTTGTATTAGAATTATGCAGCATCCACACCACGTGCTCGAACCTGGCAACCTTGCAGGGGACTGAAAATCTTCCCTTCAATCACTCAATGATATGTACTAGTAAAAAATGGACACTTACTCAATGATATGTACTAGTAAAAAATGGACACTTATCAAATATCCTCTTGGCAACACACATGATAGCCCATCGTTAAGTGCTTCATTTACTTGCAAACAATCCCTTTTTAATAAAAAAATATTAATTAAATATAATAATAACGTAAACCATTTCAGTCCAATAAAATATTAATCACCAATTTAATAAAAATTGAAAATTATCCTCCAATATAAATAGCAATTACTTAAATAGAATGCATTATAAAGATAACAATGTCTTATCTTAAGATATGAATTAACAACATATAAATTATTTATTTTATTGGTTAAATGGAATGCATCATAAATATTACATGATATAACATATATAAATAGAGTGTTGAATATATATGAATGATTAATATTAATTAAATAAATTAAATATAATGCATTATAAATATAACAATGTCTTAGATTAAGAAATGAATTAAAAACATATAAATTATTTATTTTATAGGTTAAATGGAATGCATCATGAATATTACATGATATAACATATATAGATATAGGGTTGAATATATATGAATGATTAATATTAATTAAATAAATATATATTATTTAAAATTATATAAATAAACAAATTAATATTAAATAGATATGAAGTAAATGTATTACAATAATAAAATAAATAAAAAAATATATAATAAGATTTTTGGTTAGCATAAATCTATTTTGAAGAGAAATGTATTTCATAATGAAATTAAGAAATATATATGAGGCAATTAAGAAATATATATGAGGTATTGATACGATTATCAAAGGATTTATTATATCTTATGAGGATTGTTTTTTTAAGTGTGTAAAATTTATTAAATAAAAAAAACTAGACACCATTGATAATGTGAAGGCTAAGATTCACGATAAGGAGGGCATCCCTCCTGACCAGTAGAGGCTGATTTTTGTTCATAAGTAGCTGGAAGATGGACGTACTCTAGCTGATTATAACATTGAGAAGGAATCTAATCTGCATCTGGTGCTCCGTCTTTGTGGTGATGATTTGTAGAAGTGAAAGTTATGTTGGTCTTTTGTGATGCCTATTAGGGTATGAATAGAAGGTGCTTTTTTATGTGTAGTTGTCTATGTTTACTGTGTTGTATGTGTGGTTGTCTATGTTTACTGTGTTGTGTCGACTATATTATCGTGTGTATTTGTGGTGGTGATTCGTCGAAGTGAAAGTTATGTTGGTCTTTTGTGATAGCTATTAGGGTATGAATAGAAGGTGCTTTTGTATGTGTAGTTGTCTATGTCTACTGTGCTCTATGTGTGGTTGTCTGTGTTTACTATGTTGTGTCAACTATATTATCGTGCATATTTGTGTATATGTGGTGGGCTGAAGCCAACACCAGGCCTAGTACTGCAGTGTTTTTGCTCGGCACTGCAATAGAACTTTTTCAATCGTTAATACTCTTTTAATACAAAGACTTTACATACCTTATGGAAGATGAACTTTATATACCTTATGGAAGATGAAAATGTTCTTTTTAGAAGATTTAATTCTTTTTATGGTTCTTATTCAAGAATTTGAAATGAGCGTGCTCTTTAAAGATTGTCATTGTTGTTATATTTAATTTATTCCTCTGTCATTTAGACACTTGCAAGTTCGGGACTTCTAGATGAATCAAATTAATTCATTAGCAAAATGCAGGAAGCACGGTTTCTACCTAATTTTTCATCATTCATTGTTTGCAAGGACTTATAACACTCTTATAGCATTGCATGCTCAAAATGCTAAAAAGGATAAAAGGATATTAGTAGTTCTTTTAGTGTATAATAAAAATTCAAATAAAAAGATATTAGTTATTCCCTCTAATATAAATTAAGGCTTTGAAGACAAATTGAAAGCTTTGGGTTTTTGAAGTGGGACGTTTTGATGTTTCTGCTTCACAATAGTAAGAGTAATTAGGGTTTTGATATTTTAATTTGTATGATAAAATAAGAGATGGACATTATGGATGCTACTGTTGTTTTTTAACTAGAAAGCTCACAATTTTTTTCTTCATATTCTGGTCAGATATTAGTTGCATCTCATTCACCATAAATCATTTCCCACTAATGGCTTCATTCAGTATAAATTAAGGCTTTAAGGCTTTGAAGATAGATTGCAAGCTTTGGGTTTTTGAAGTGGGAATTTTTGATGTTTCTACTTCACAACAACAAAAGTATTCAGGGTTTTGATTTTTTATTTTGTATTATAAAAGAAGAGATGGCCATTATGGATGCTATTATTGTTGTTTCACCATAGAATAGTCTGACATGTGGCCCATAGTGCATAATAAGACATCACTATGAAAGGAAGAGCCTGCCTAGGTTATAAGAAACCAATTTTTTTATCCAAACAATTCTCCAAACCTATAATTTAATTTAAATAAATTAATTCATATTTATAAGTTCAATATTCAATTAAATCACATAACATATCACATATTTTTTCCTTTATACTACTATTTTCTATGTTACTGCTTTACAGCGTTTCCTTTGCAACATATGGTGCAATTGCTAGTAAATTCAATTTTAAATAAACTTCAATCTCTAATGAAATCAATATATTAATGCTAGAAAAACAATGAAGAGCGGTTGAAGCTCAACAGAATTTGACCCACAATTTTTTTTTTTTTTTTGAAAAAAAAAGTGGTGAAGCTTAGTGATATTTGAGACCTCTCTGTTAGCTTTTGAACAAATCCATACTCACTGATTGTAATGACCTCCACAATGTTATTTTACTGACATCACCATCAGTCCTTGATTGGTTCCATAACACTAAAATCGGTGCAACGTATAGATAAAATTTAATTTAATAATTTCAATATGAATAAATTTTTGTATAAATATAAATATTAAATATTAAATTTTAATTTTTAAATATTTTTAGTTTAAATTATGTCTGGTTTACATTATATAAATCAAATTAATAAATTATTTTATTATTATTAAAATATTTAAATAATGATTTTTTTTTTAATAAGAATAATATTTAAAAAATAAAATCATAATTTTATAATAACTTATTATCTTTATTATGTTTTGAAGCTTTTAAAATCCTACCAGATTATTATTAAAATTAGATGATCTAGATTACAAGTGATATTTTTATCATATGTTTAGGGAGAATACATAATTTTATTATACACACAAACACACACACACATATATATATTCTCAAACTTGAATACTAACATGAATTAGGTGACTTGGTTGACAACAGGGAAGTGGTGTGAATTTCATAACAGCCCCACTCACAGCACAAACGAGTGTCGGGCCAAACAGTCTTTAGTGGCCAAACTAAAGGCGCCTGAATCAGATGCATTTTCTGATCCTGAGTTAGAACTAGACAAAGGCAATGACAAATGGAAGCAGATCATTGATGCGGATCCCAGTGCCATTGTTGCCCCCACGAAGATCCAGAAGGAGGGTCCAGAGGATCTAGAGGAGGGGGAGCGCCTCTTCCATTCGCAGATGTGGGTAAAGGTTTCTCCGCTGCAATTTCTCGTCGATAGCAGAAGCCAAAAGAACCTCATCTCAGCAGAGGTCGTGAAGCGGCTTGGCCTACCGACCATAGCCCACCCGTAGCCGTATACCATCGGGTGGCTCCACCCAGGGAGAGATCTCAGAATTCGCCAGCAGTGCCACCTTCCATATAGTATCAAGCCATTCACGGATGAGGTATTGTGTGATGTTGCTCCTCTTGATGTAGCTGATGTATTATTGGGCCAACCATACTTATGGAGGCGACATGCTGTGTATGAGTCTAGGCCTTGTGCTATTATTATTACTTTGGGAAATAACTTGTATAGGATACCGGAGGTAGTACTGCCTCTTGTCATCTCTTTGACTACTGCAAAACAACGCAGTAAGATCGTTTCCCAAACCAGGAAATTCGTTTTCCTTACGACTCACTCACAGGGAAAGAAGAATATTGTGGCCACAACCTTGAAACAAGGCTCCCTTGCACGGCTGCAGCAGATGGACAAATACGATGACAATTTCTCCTCGCTCATAGAGGTTCCTCTACACTGTCAAGACAAGCACTCCATTGATCTAACTCCCAACGCACCACCGCCTGATGTTCCCATACATCCTGGAACTACACATACAAAATCGAAACATGTACTGTCTGAGGCTGATAAAGAAACCAAATTTACTAAATGCATCCAACATACTCAGTTAAACAGAATTTGCCTCATCTCATGGAGGATCTCAACGCAATGGGGACCATTGCTTCCTAAGGAGGGAGGAATGATCCAGGTGGATATCGGTGGCCACTCACCTATTCCATTTGGACCAGCACCATCAATTCTTGCAGCTTTTCACATTCAGCACAACTTACTATTTTTAGCATGTTTTTAGGTCCTCCACTCTCGGAGCCATTTTGGGGGCTTAATAATCCAGGTGGATACTGGTGGCCACCCACCTATTCCGTTTGAACCCCCATCTCCAATTCTTTCAGTTTTTCAGTTTCGGCATAACTTATGATTTTTAGCAGTTTTTCGGGTCCCGAACTTCCGAAGCCGTTTTGAGGCCCTAAACAACATTTTTTGGGTATCGTTTTACAAACGAATTGGATGATCCAATTCGTCTCGAAAGTTGCGGTCCTCGGATAGATCTTTCTAACGAGCTATTGAGTGAGTCAAACGGAGATCGGATGCCAAAGTTACGCCCCCGGGAAGTTGAACCACCAATTTACCCAAACGGGCGACCACAGTTTTGGCGCCTCATCTCATATAGTTAGGTTTTTGGAGGTTTTGAATTCTACATTGTTTCTCAACAATAAATAGGCCCTCGAGCCTCATTGTAACACAGTTGAGAGGGCTGTAGCCACCACATCTCTTCTCAGAGATAGCTATCAGCACCTTAGCTATTTTATTTTCATTATGTATGTAAGCATATTTCTGTTATTTGATATTAATGAAATGACGCATTATTTCCGTTGCATCTCTACGTTTATGGTTATTTCTGTATTCTGTTGCGTTCCTGCATAAATTCGGATCAGACTCTTTCGTCAAGGAATTGTACTCTCTTGCTACTATATTATAAATTTTTTGGCTACCTACATCTTCATGTATTGAGGCTCATAAAAATAATGTTGTTACTCTATCCCTTGTTCATACATAGTTGCAGTCCCTTCATTGAGCACTTTTTCAAGACAATTAGGTGTGGTAGATCTGTCCCTAGAGTGATTTATTTGGAGCCTCCTCTTGGATTTCGGTCATAGATACATTGATCTAAGGTATCCAGGTCTTGGTTTCAAATCCTCTAGGAATCATTCCTGAAAAATGCATTTTTCAGGCATCCCTTGCTCATAGTTCCCATTTTGGGATATTACACCTAGCCTAGCCTAGCTTACCGGGCCTAAAATAGCCTACCCTATACTAATGTAACCTACCTTATCCTAACCTTGTGTAGCCTAACATACCCAACTGTAGCATAGCCTAACATAGCCAACCCCAAAATACCCTGGCCTAGCCTAGCCTAGCCTAGCCTAGCCCAACCTATCCTATCCTAACATAGCCTAGCCTAACCTAAACTAACCTAACCTAGGCCTACCTAAACTAACCTAGCCTAACCCTGCCTAACCAAGCTTAACCTAGCCTAGCCTAACCTAGCCTAACCTAACCTAACCTATCCTAACCTAACCTAGACTAACCTATCCTTGCCTAGCCTAGCCTAGCGTCGCTTAGCCTAGCCTAGCCTAGCCTAGCCTCGGCTAACCTAGCCTTGCCTAGCCTATCCCAGCCTAGCCTTGCCTAGCCTAGCATAACCTTGGCTAACCTAGCCTAGCCTAGCCTAGCCTAGCCTAACCTAGCCTAGCCTAGCCTAGTCTCACTTAGCCTAACCTCGCCTAGCCTCGCCTAGCCTAGCATTGCCTAGCCCAACCTAGCCTAACCTAACATAACCCACTGTAACCTACCCTACCCTACCCTACCCTGACGTAGCCTAGCCTACCCTAACCTAACATAACCTAACCTAACCTAGCTTAACCTAACCTAACTTAGCCTAAGCTAGCCTAGCCTAACCTAACCTTACCTAGCCTAGCCTCACCCAACCTTGCCCAACCTAACCTAACCTATCCTAGCCTAACCTAACCTTACCTAGCCTAGCGTAGCCCAACCTAGCCTAGCCTAGCCCACCCTAGCCTAGCCCACCCTAGACCGTCCTATCCTAGCCTAGCCTAAGATAGCCTATCCTAGCCTAGCCTAACCTACCTTCCCCTACCCTACCCTACCCTAGCTTAGCCTACTCTAGCCTAGCCTAGGGTAGCCTAACCTAGACTACCTTAGCCTAGCCTACCCTAGGCTAACCTAACCTAAGCTCCCCTAGCCTAGCCTACCCTTCTCTACCTTAAACTAGCCTAGCCTAGCCTAGCCTAGCCTAGCCTAGCCTAGCCTAGCCTAGCCTAGCCTAGCCTAGCCTAGCCTAGCCTAGCGTAACCTATCCTAGCCTACCCTATGCTAGCCTAGCCTACACTACCCTGACCCACCATAGCCTAACCTAGCATAGCCTAACCTACCCTAACCTAGCCTACCCTAGCTTATCCTAGCCTAACCTACCCTTAACTACCCTACCCTATCCTACCCTATCCTAGCCTAACCTACCCTAATCTATCCTACCCTATTCTAGCCTAGCCTACCCTACCATATCCTAACCTAGCCTACACTACCCTACCCTAGCCTTGCCTAACCTACCCTATCCTAGCATAGCCTAGCCCAGCCTAACCCTAACCTAACCTAACCTATACTATCCTAACCTACGTAGCCTAACCTAACCTAGCTTAGCCTAGCCTAATCTAGCCTAAGCTAGCCTAGCCTAACCTAATGTATCCTAACCTAAACTAAACTAAGCTAAACTAACCTATCCTAACCTATCTAGCCTAGCCTACCTTAGCCTAGACTAGCCTAGCCAAGCCTAACCTAACCTAGCCTAACTTAACTTAGCCTAAACTATCCTAGCCTAATCAATCTCATCCTAACCTAACCTAGCCTATCTTATCCTAGCCTAACCTAGCCTAGCCTAGTCTATCCTATCTTATCCTATCATATCCTAACCTAACCTAGCGTAACCTGACCTAGCCTAGCCTAGCCTAACCTAACCTAACCTAGCCTAGCCTAGCATAGCCTAACCTAACCTAGCCTAACCTGTCTTATCCTAACCTAGCCTATCTTATCGTGGCCCAACCTAGACTATGCTAATCTATCCTACCCTAACCTAACCTAACCTAGCGTAACCTAGCCTACCCTATTCTAGCCTATCCTATCCTAGCCTATCCTATCCTAACCTAACCTAACCTAACCTAACATAGCCTAGCCTAACTGAGCCTAACTTAAGCTAACATAGCCTAACCTAGCCTAACCTAACCTAACCTAACCTAACCTAGGCTAACCTAGCCTAGCCTAACATACCCTAGCCTAACATAGTGTACTCTTACCTAGCCTAGCTTAACATAGTCTAACCTATCCTACCCTAGCCTATCCTAGCCTAGCCTAAGATACCCTAACCTACCCTATCTTGACCTAACCTAGCCTAACCTAGTCTATCCTACACTATAGTAGCCTAACCTAGCCTCCCCTAGCCTAGCCTAGCTTAACTTAGCCTCCCCTAGCCTAGCTTAACCTACCCTAGTCTAACCTAACCTACTCTAGCCTACCCTAGCATACACTAGCCTAACCTACTCTAACCTAACCTATCCTAGTCTAGTCTAGCCTACCCTGAGCTACTCTTGCCTATTCTAGCCTAACCTAGCCTATTCTAACTTACCTTAGTCTATCCTTTAGTAGCTTAGGCTAGGCTACTCAAGCTTATGGTACTTTACTCTATATCAGAATATTAATGAAGAAATCATTCAAAAAATAAATTAATTAAAAGCTATTAATAAAAGTTTAAATATAAGAAAACTTCTTTAAAGTAATTTAAATGTATGAAAATACAATTTAAAATACATTGAATTTAACCAAAGTAATAATGTGAAAATGAAATCTAACATAAATTATAAGACAAATGAAAAACATATTTGTAAATCATAAAAACATAATTGAAAATCATTTTAAGAAATCCAGTAATCTCATCTAAATCATCTAATCTCATAGAGTAAGAAATTAAAATAAGGCCCAAACTCTATCCTGATTAAAAAAAGGCCCAAACCCTATCAATCAACTCTTTTAATAACATGGTTAATCCTACCATTAATCTCATAAATCTATACATTAATGAAAAAAAAATAGAAAACTATACATCAATGGAAAAAAAAGAATAGAGATTATGTTTGTGTGCTACCAGAATTCTTAGAAATTTATCATAAAAATATGCAATATAAATGAATATTTCGCACTTGGAAGAAATCCAAAAATTGCATCCTACTAGAAAACGAATCGAAACAGAGAAAAAGAATCAAATCAAAGAGCCATAGAGAACCTCATAAATAGATTTGCATCGGTGGAAGCAGCGCAGCTCGATTTCGATGTCGCGTACGAAAAGCATATACAGTCGATACTTTGCCTCCGCAAATTCCCAATGCAAGCATCACCGCCTACATTCCACAGGGGTAATGGAACATGGGGACTTCGTGCACCGCGCTTCATTCGTCCAGATTCTTTCTGGTGGATTCTTCGTGACAACAGTGAAAGCATACTGCTCCATATTGCACACATCCATATCCCACACATCCATAAGAGATTTGATTTGATATTTGATAGATCTAACAAAGAAATATCTAAATTATAACCAAGAAATTTGAGACAAAGAGATTACAACTGGCTGAAATGAATTAAAAAGAAACTATGGCCAGCCCAGGAAACCATAAAGAAAATGGAATAATAGAACTGAGATGAATAAACTGGGTTTTACTAATAAAACTGAGATGAATAGATTGGGTTTAGACACCTTATCCTGATTAAAAGAAGGTGCAAACCCTATCAATCAAATCTTTTAATAATATGATTAATCCGAAAATTAATCTCATAAAACTATACATTATAAAACTATACATTAATGGAAACAAGAATAGAGATCATGTTTGTGTGCTACCATATTTCTTAGAAATTGATCATAAAAATATGCAATATAAATGAATATTTCACACCTCCCAGAAATCCAAAAATGGCACCTACTAGAAAAGGAATCGAATCAAAGAGCCAGAGAGAACCTCATAAATAGATTTACACCAGTGGAAGCAGCTCGATGTTGGCCTCACTTAGGAAAGGTATATACAATCGATACTTTGCCTCCGCAAATCCCCGCGCTGCATTCCACAGGAGTAATGGAACATGGGGACTTCTGGTGGATTATTTGTGACAACAGTCAAAGCATACTACTCCATATTACATGCATCCATAAGATGATTAGATTGATGTGGTGAGTGCCAATGGCCAGATCCTCCTCCCAGCACCGAAGGGCATCATCTTAATTATATTCACTCTCGTAATGTCAACGTCCTTCTCATTAGTCCAGGAAGCGCTGGGGTCGAAACTCCCCATCCCCACACTGTAGAACTCCACGTTGGCCTTCGCGGGGATGTAGTCACAGTGTGACACGAAACATTTGCAGGCTCTCCTTCACCAAGTAGGGGAGGATGCATTTGCATGGTCTCCTTCACCAACTCGTTTAAAAAAAACGTTATTTCTGTGTCCAGCTTTGCAGAGGAGAATCAAAATTAATTTAACTTGTGAACATCACAAGCAAAATCCTCATTATATAACTCTGAATCGACCTCCGCTTCCTTAACTAATTTGTGAGTGGTCAAAGCACGTCCTCCCTACCAAGCTTCTGGTTTCTTAGCCGCTTCAAGGAGAAAGGACACTAGCTTCTACCTGTTTGGATTTTTTGTTCATTGTTAAAAGGAATATAACAATCCACTTTCTAATATTGTTTTCATAACTACATTCTATCCACTTACATGGTCATCAACATCAATTATGGTGATGGGATTAGGCAGGTAGTTATTATGAAGTCACGGAACAAACCATAAAATTTTCCATCTCAATAATGTGAATAATGTGAGCTTGCTTAGGGTTATTTTTAGAATATAAAAGTATTATTAAAAAATTATAATATTTATATTAAAATTATAATATTTCTTTTAAAAGATAATGGTAAGAGTGGTTGCATATGTTGATAGGGACACAAGAATAAAGTTATTGAAATGTAAAATAGCATTACATTGTACTTAAGCATAATAAATTTAATAATATTACAATTTTATTATTTAGTTCTAATTAAAATATATTTTTTTTAAATAATATATGAATTTTTTAGTTTAAATATTATAAAAACAAACTAATATGGTGATTACATTTAATACAAAGCGCATTAAAACAATAAGTTTAAGGTTATATTGATTATAGATAGAAAAGAAAATTAAAATAATAAGACCTAAGTTTAATAGATTATGGACCATAGATATTAAGGATTATGTATGATATGTATTTGTTATAACTATCTTATTACTAAAACAAAGTACCGCCAATTGTGTTAGGAATGGTTTTATAAAGCTTACTATATGAAAAATTGTGTCACAACTTTGTATGATAATATTGTGAATTTTTAAGGAATTTTTATTGAACAACTCCATACTCACTCATTGTAATGACCTCGACAATGTTATTTTAGTGACATCACCATCAGTCCTTGATTGGTTCCATAACACTAAAATCGGTACAATACTTGTGATTTGACTTTATGGTTATTAGAAGGCTCCTAAAAAAATTTATTTAAAAAAAATTGAATTATTTCTACTTAAGAATAGAATAATTTATCAATAAAATGGAATTATTTGGACATACTAGTGGAATTTTTCAATTTGATTATTTTCTTTTCTAATTAAATCCAATTTCCAATTCAATTTGTTTTATAGAAAAGATACCTAATTATTTCATATTTGACCCAATTTCCAATACAATTAGGTGCTCAATTTATTTGACAGAAAAAATTACCTAATTATTTCATAGATTCCTTTGTAAAATTTCCACCATAATGTTTATTATTTTATTAATCTATAAATATTCTAAATATTTTTATTTGGAAAGAAATAAATAGTATATAATTTATAAAATCAAAATCCTCAAACCATAATTGAAAAAACATAAAAAAAAAACTATAAATTTAATCATCCAATACCAATACTTATGCTTTGATGTTATGGTTATTAAGAGACTCCTAAAAAATAATTTATAAATAAAATGGAATTATTTGGATGTACTAATGGAATTCTAGGTATTTTCTTCTCCCATTTGACCCAATTTCAAAGATGAAGATACCTAAAATAGAATTGAAATAAGTATTTTGCAACCCTTCAATTTGTTTTAAAGACGAAGATACCTAATTATTTCATAGGTTCATTTGTAAAATTTTGAGTACAATGCTTATTAGTTTATTATTTTATAAATATTTTGAATATTATATTTATTATTTTATACCTATTCCAGAGCTATTATTCTCATTTTCTCCATTATTTGACATATTTACATGAGAAGGGAATGCTTGTGGATCTATTTGTCATAGAGCTAACATTCTTCACTTGAATTCCATTTTTCTTGTTCTTGTTACTTCAACTCACCTCATTCTCATATTTGGTTTTCTGACTTGTGTATTTATATCGATTAGAAAATGTAGAAATGAAGGTGTTTTTAATTAGAGCAATCTCAAGTATTCCTTAATGTGATCCACTACCGAATTATTTTCTTCTTATACAGCGATTCAAGGTGAATTTCCTCTATCAATACTTGTTTCCCTTAATTCTCTATGAATTCAACCTCAGTTTGACTTACTAGTTGCTTGTTTACTCCTCCATGGTATCCTTGGTAATTTCTATTTTGGCTTTAACTTTGCATTCAACCAATTGTCACTACAAGGTTGATTCTGCATTTCTACCTAGGGTTTTTATCCATGAAACCCTAAATGTTATTTATTGATTTTATTTTTTATTCTAGTAATGACCATGCCTTTTGAGGCTTGAAATATTTTCTTAATTATCAATGTAGATCACCTAATTCTTATATTCTTGGCAGAAAATAGTTACTCTCTCTTCATGGTTTTTAATTATTAAACCCTAATTCTTCCATTGTTTTTATTCTCTCTTTTAAAATGGTTATTTAAAGTATTACTACTTATAATTTTGTTGCACCATTCATTAATTTGATATAGAGTTCTTCACTCCTTAAAAATAATTACCCTCTTTCTTCACTTACCCTCTTTCTTTAAGATATTATGCTAACATTTATTTGTTGTTGAACTTTACAAGGTAATAGAAATGGATGCACCACATTCAATCTTGAGAATATGTACTTTGGGTTCATTCTCTATTAAATTAAATCATCATTTGTTCTGATAAATACAATCACGTTCTTTTACACTTGTTTAAATTCCTTGTTTTTTACTCTCATATAGGTATCGATTCAATCGAGTGCATTTGTACTATACTTTTGCTATCTCGTGACTCTTTTCGACAATGAAGACTAAGTTAGTTCCTTTCTCTTCCTTACAGTTCATTCGTATATGCTTAATTAAGTACTTTTCATCTATATGTTTGAGAGGTATTGGTCTATGATTTCCCGAGAAAGGAAAAATGCCTTTATATTATGGGTCATCTTATTTTGAACAAAATATTATTCTTCCTTCAAACGATTTTAGGCAATACGTTGGTTAACCTATGTATTAGGTATATATGGTCGAGATCTTATAATTTTTCAAGTCCTTATAGACCTTGTGATTGTATATATGTTTCTTTTAATTGTTGGGTTGATATACCATTTCCACATTTTTATTTTCTAAGAACCTAATTGTATACTTGTTTTCCTCTGTAATGTGTGAATAGTAAACACATAGTTTATTGTTATCTTTCTATGGCTATGGCTAGTATGTAATTATGCTCTACCATTGTTTTATATATTTTTCAATGTTATTCTTATTATATTTTTCATATATACTTGTATTCATTATATGTAATTGACCAACAATTTATCTTTAAAAAAAATAGGAAGGCTACACCCAACATGGGTTCTTTTCTTTCAATTTATTTTCTACAAAATATAAATCTATTGTTCAATATTTAATAGAAGGTAAAGGCATGTGTCATATTAAATTTATATTGGCTAGGCCTTAACTTTTCTAAGAGTATTTTTCCTATCCTAAAGTTATATTCCCTCATTGTGAGTATTTGTTAGGTTTTTTTTTTTTCCATTATAATCCACATAGTTTACCTATGTAATTTAAAGTAATTGCAATAAGAAAATAATTTTCTGAAATTTCAAATACACATCTTAATATGACATTTCTTATACTATTTAAATACAAATCTTTCCCTGGTTGCTTCATGGTCTCTACTCCTTTGTACTAGTCCCTTTACCCTGATAGGGATTCTTCATGAAATTTAATAGTTAAGTGTTTGTATACAAATTCATGCATATATATGCTAATTATGATTATGTATACATACTTTAACCTACTATTTATTCTATTAAAACTAAGTTAATGTATCTACTCCAGTATAATTTCCCAAGATAAGGATTTTGTTAGTCTAACAAATTTAGTATACTTTTTCCACTCCTAATCAAGATATTTAACCATACTCACAAAAAACCTTAATATAAATGGTATACAAGAATATTAAATATATTCCATGTTTCCTTATCTAAAATCATTGCCCATATTCATTTATAAGAACTCTCAATAGTTCCACTTAATTTTTTTCCATTTCACTCTTAAGTGGAAGTTTTACCTTATTTATTTTAGTTTTAATTTGTACTTTATATGTATGTGTTTAATATTGAGGGTTAACCTTACTCCTTTTTATATTAGATACTCTAAGAATCTAGTTATTTAGATTCTCTTTCCGAAGCCTAAGTTAGAATTCTCTCAAACTCAAAATATAACTTAGAAAATATAACACAGGAATATAATCATTATAAACACAGGAATATGCAATTATAGCCATAATAAATTACTCTATTTAATTCCATGCAAATTCTTCATATAAGCCATTTTAACATAACCCATAGAAATTAACATAACTCGTTTTAACCTAACCTAGCCTAACCTACGGTAACATAACCTATCCTAATCTAGCATATCCTAACTTAACCTACCCCAGCCTAGCCTAACCGATAGCCTACCCTTGCCTAGCCTAACCAAGCCATGCCTAGCCTACAGTACCTTACCCTAACCAAGCCGAGCATAACCTAGCCTATCCTAGCCTAACCTAACCATGCCTAGCCATGCCTAACCTACCCTAACCTAGCAAAACCTAACCTAGCCTAACCTATCGTAGCCTAGCCTAGATTAACATAGCCATGTCTAATGTTGTGGATCATTATCTACATATCCTTTTTATATTTCATTTTGAAATTATGAAAAGAAAAAAAAAGAAAAAAAATAGAAAAGAATTCAAAAATATGCTTTAAGTATGAAGTTTTGTACTTTAGCATAAAAAAGAAGGGGAATGCATGTTTTTCCGTTTTTATTTTATATATGTGAAGCGGGTGTCAACTTTAGGTTGTCATATAAATATATAAAGGCTAAAGCTCGAGCAGCTTTTCGAGCGGAAGGCGCAATCATACAAAGAAGCTCGTGAATATGCAACTGCGGGGGGTTAATTTGCCCGTCAGTTATAAAATCCCGACCCCCCGCAGTTGACCGGTCAGATCTCCGAATTTTGGTGATCGACGGTTCTGGTTAATTACGGGGGGTATGGATAGAACTTCCCCGCCGTACTCATAGACACCCCGCATGACGTCATCCACTGCCAGCTGTTTCTCCACGTCAATATTGCATTTATTATGATTCCCACAATCTATAAAAAGGGTTTTTTCGTCCTATTGTGATTTATTTGTGTCTGTTTGCCCTGTTTAAACCACGTCCCACCACGTTTGCGCTATTCAGTACTTTGAATTGTTTTCAAATTCCTGTTAGTCATGGCCAAGCGAACATCATTGTCTGGTTTGTCCAGTCTCAGTCCCCTCCTAGATAGCGAGAAAGATGTTCATGATACCGCGTCATCCATAAACCATCCTCTCTTGCATTATCAAGTAACCCTGAACACTGACAAGTCGCCTGTGTTTTCTGCTATGCAAAGTTCAGGAGTGTTATCCGCTTGTATCCCAAAAACTCATTTCTTCCCTGAATTTATTTCTTGGTTGGTTTCATCTATGTACCCCGGAAAATGTTTTGTTATGAATTCCCAAGGGGAAAATATTCTTCAGGTTTCAACTCAATTAATGCGTCAGGCATTATGTTTTCCAGAAAATGATTCTCCTTTGCAGTTCTCTGAAGATTCGTTGATTCAGTATTTCGAGGAGCTTTCAAATGAAGAGTTTAATCGTTGCATGTCGTTTTTGGTATCAAGTCCAGAGAAGACTCAATTTGAATCAGGAAAGTTCAGTTTGGAGGCGTTTAATGTTCAAAACAGGCCAGTTCTTAGCTGTATTATGGAGATTTTGGGGAGATATGATGATCGCGAAATTGACGAGGCAGCCCTGGGGATGTTCGCTCTTATGATGAAACCAGGGGTGGTGCTAGATATCCCATCCTTTTGGCAAGAAGTGATAAATTCTCAATTGATCGCCTTCCCTTTAACAGGTTATTTCAGATTTCCCTCATTGGTAGTCTACTTGTTTTTATATCAGAATGTTGAAGAATTCATTAGTGTTGGTTTGAATATAATGGATAGTAGTAAAAATAAACAGTCAATTTTGCTTTGGACAGATATGGTTAGAAGAGAAGAGAACGAAGCTGGTTTATTTGAATTTGTGGACCATTTCATGACCACTGCTTATAAAATTTTTAATGGAACTCTGCCTCCATGCTTCCTGCCAAAGGCCCAAGAATTCTTACAATTAGGACCTAATTGTAAATTTGGAGACTGGTTTGATTTTGAAGATTATTCTGAGATAAGGCTATATGGAGTCAGTATTGAGCCTTATAGGCTTCCAACATTTTTTCCCATGAGACTGTTTGCCTTGGAATTTATAAGGCAAAGTCTTAATGTGGATCAAGTTCATTTTCTGCCTATGAAGAAAGGATTAATGTACAATTTGCCTATGAGTGTAGGCCCTTTTGTTGTTAACACAAGGCAAGCTTTTGAGGAGGTATCAAAAATATTGGAAGGAACACAGTTGCTGTTGGGAGAGAAATGGGCCTATGACCCACATGGGATTATTTCACAAAAAAGGGTCGAGAATGGGTATGTTTCTTTTACTCATGTGAGTAAACCGGATTTAGAGAAATTGGCTAATCCAGGAGGGCCAAGTTCATCACGGATCAATATTCAAACACCTGCAATATTGGAAAAGATGGGCAAAAGAGGGAGAGATGATGTTATTGAGATTGATGAGGAGGAACCCCGAGAGGAGAAAAGGACTAAATTAGCAGAAGACCACTCTTCCAATTCACCTGGTTTTACTCTCCAGGTCAGTGAAGAACAGGGTGGCCCTTCATCTCCTAGTAGACCAGAACTTCATTTGGAAAAGGTTCCTTCCATGAAGCAAGTGTTCTCACAGATTGAAGAAAAAAACCAAAGAATAAAGGCCAATATAGAAACACAAGAAGAACACCATATACCTGCTGACCAAACAAGACTATTGACTGTAATGGATCTGGAGAAAGATCAGTTTAAGATGGTGCTGTCGCATCTAACAGGAATGTACCTTGGACCTTCAGGCAGCTTTAAAGAGTTGAATATAGTCATGGCCGTGAAAAAGATCCCCTTGTGGGACAAAATGAATCTCCACATGCAAACAGGTCAGTTTATTGTCAATGATTTGAGCAAGACCACTGCTACAGCAGTCAAGATAGAAAATATGCTTGCTAAGGTTGTCAAACAATGCAAGATGGAAAAAGAAAATGCAAGAGCCTTAACTACTCAGAATGAAGAGCTGAAGAAAATCATAATGAAAATCAGGGTTGATCCAAATGATAAAAGCACAATTCAAAAACTTACGAAGAGTGCAGAAACAGAAATATCTTCATTAAGGAAAAAGTTGAAATTTCCAGCTGCAGAGCACTCGTTGGCAGCCGAAGTAGCAGAGGTTGAAAAGGAAAAAGAGGAACTACGACAACAGTTGATGAAGAAGGACGAGGAACTTGATAAGGTAAAGCAGACTGCTATAACCTTACAGAATCAAATCCAGAACCATACTTGTACTTTTGATTTTTCTGTAGGTGGAGCCGACCCTCAAGCCCAGGTTGTTCAGCTGAACACAAAATTAAAAATGGTGGAGAGAGATTGTAAACAGGCCCAGTCTGAAATGGCCACAGTTCTTAAGTTGATGCAAGGATGGGAAGGAAAGGCAAATGAGAACGAACAGAAGCTACAAAAAGCTGAGGAAGAAATCAAAGAACTCAAGAAGAAATTGAAGGGAAATATTTCCCTTATTAAAGGTAAGGATCTCATCTGGAACGAGATCATTTCTGAAATGTAGGCAAAACGGGATTCCATAAATATAATTGCCAGAGAGAAAAACATTGTTTCAGAGCACGAAAAGGAGCTGTTATCGGAGAAGCAGGCCGCTATCAAAACATCAAATTGGGCCAAGAAATTCATAAATTTTATTAATGCCAAGACAGATGAAGACTTGAAAGATATGGGGATACTGGATAGGTATTTCTATGCTGAAGAGGTAAACAAAATGATCATTAAAAATGACCATCTAAAGGCATTAGAGAAGCGGTTATAGGTAATTAAAGAGATGGTTAAGAAATTTGATATTTCGTTTGATAAGTTGACAAGAACAGGTTTGCCCTCATGCTGGAGGGAGGGAGGTGAGATTATGTCCTGGAAATTTTATGAGGATTAATTGACATTTGCAAAAAGCAGAGTAGATGGCCGACATGAGAAGACACAGATATTGAAGGGAGAAACAGTATTCAATTTCTTACAAAGGCATTTCCTTCTGTTGTGGATGGTGAAGACATTGTTCAAAAGTAACCTCACTCACAGTCAAGTTGTTTCCTTCACACTAGAATATCATCGTTATAAGAACGCTCCGATAACTCAAGATAAACTCTTGAAGGAATGCAAGAAATTTTCTATTGACACAGAAAAAGGATTTCCAGCCAAACAACCCCAAGTAGCCATTCAGCCGCAAGTAGTCATTGAGTCAGCCGCTATTCCAGGAACATCATTTCCTTTAGATTAGGAGTTATTATCTTTTATTTTGTTTTAAGTGAAGTTATGTAAATGTAATAAAATATTTCCAAGGCATTTACCTCCGCTACAGAGAGTAGTTAACCAGTTACAGTTAGTTAGAATCATTTTTATAACTAAAAACCATTTTGGTTCAGATTGTATTTAAAGACATCTTAAGGAAGAAAGAAGGTTCCAAGTTTTGAACCTTGAAAGGCTAATTTTGTACTGAAAAATATTGAATGAATGAAAAAGCTATGCAAGTTTCCATTATTCCATCTGTGTTGAAGAGTTTTCTCGGTTTTCTTTTCAATTCCATATCTGTGAATAAAGTAGAGTGATTAGAGCTGCAGATCTCTTGATATTTATGTATCTAAGAGTTAAATATCCTTAATGGGCGCTCCTTTACTTTAGATTATTTGTTATTAACTTCTTCAGGATTTTATTATGGCAGTTTCTGTTTTAAGCAGCAGGACAAACTTAAATCCTTTTCTTTCTTCGTCTTCCATTCGCTCACTTCAATATAAAAGGAACATGGCATTGCAGAGCTAATAAAGATTTGATATTTGGGAAATATATTATTAATATTTGAAGGGTTAAGAAACAGAGACATATAAACATTTTGTGACATAATCTTTAATGTCTTGAGCACGGATTCTTGTACACAGCCAAGAATTGTTTCTCAAGGAACAACATTAATTGGCGCCGTTGCCGGGGAATGAAGAGTCGAAGTTCTTCCGTGGGTTTTGTTCTACATTTCCTCTAGTTGTTCAGAGAGGAGGAAATAGTTCACTGTGATTGTTTAAAAATAGCTCTGGCTCCCAAGAAACCTCACATGAGGTCAGACACCTCTCAGCAAACAATTCCCATTTTGTCAAATCCTGAGAAGCTTGTTTCAAAGAAGGGCCAGAAACCAAAAATATTAGTTACACCTGAAACCACACTTCTCATACCTGGCAGCAGTTCACACGTTTTCTCATCCAAGAAAGCTTCCAAGAAACTCATTTTCTCGGAAGAGGAATCATCACCATCACCCATTCATTTTCAAGAACCCACATTAGAAGAGCACTCTTTGGAGTTTATGTATTTCTCTTTTACAGAAACTCAGCCACATACAGCTGCTAGGTCTTCTGCGATTGTTCAAAGTCCAATTCCCATATCAGTTGTTTCACTTCATTCATCTTTTCCCACAACTGGTATTCATTTTACCCCGGCTCAAGGAGCAGTTAACCCGGGCGTAAACATGGCAGTTCCTGCAGCCCCTGCTTTCTTGATGAACAGATATGCACCTCTAAATCTACCACAACCATTGCATGATTTGCCTTAGGAGTATCTCAAGTTACTCCCCAGATTTACTGGTGAAGACGAAATAACTGCAGAACAACACTTGCCCCTGTTTTTCACTTTTGTAGAGAATTTAAATGTTGAACATTTGGATGTTGTCATGAGACTTTTCGTTCAGTCTCTGAGTGGAGAGGCAAGGAAATGGTTCAAAGGATTACATAATGGTTCCATTAATGACTGGGATGCCCTGGAAAGACGTTTCATTGAGAGATGGGGCGAAAAAAGGGACCACGGTTATTCTTTGACAGAATTTAATGCAATTAAGAAAAAATTTGATGAAAATATGAATGATTTTGTTAAAAGATTTAACAAATTGTATAATAGTTTGCCTGTTGAAATGAAACCCCCTCCGATTGGAGCAAGGGTTGTTTTTACTGGTGCTTTTGAACCAGATTTCAGTTTCACGCTGAGGGAAAGAAGGTCTCCTACGTTGGAGGAGATTCAAACTGATGCTTTGGAGATTGAAGCAAATATGTCTGCTGCTGGTAAAGTTTCAGATAAAGGAAAGGCTAAAGAGGAAGCCTCAGCTCAGGATCAGAGAATTGAAGACATGACTAAGGTCATAAAAAATCTTTCAAATAAGTTGGTAAAGTTGGAAATAGATAGCAAGCTTGCAAGACAGAATAGAGGGGTTTTTAATCCCCAATTCAAAAAACAGCCCTTGCAAATTCTACAAAGAGAAAGAAAGGATCAAGATAAGGTGCAAGCACCTTTGTACATAGAATTAGCCCCGTCCCGTTCAGCAGATGAAGATGATGACAGAGAAGATGATGCTCGAATTTCCGCTGTGTATATGGAAGACGACGAAACAGAAGAAGAGATCAATGAAGAAGGGGAGAAGGAAGAAGAAGAAGCTGATCTCTCATTTGATCAAGAAGAGATGGACGATCACTGTAAACAATTCACGGATTTTATGCAATCCAAGTTGCATAAAAAGTATGATTTGAGGTCAAAAAAGAGGTTGAGGACGCAAGATAATGAAGAAAAAGAATCAGAAGCAGCACCTACTCCAAAGGCGACTCCATTGCAGAGAGGTAAGCAGCAAGCTGAAACATCCCAGACGAAAGATAAAGATTCTAACATTTTGGAGAAGGTGGTTACAGTTTCTAATCAGAATCTAAATTCCAAAAAAGATCAAGAAGACCCTGAAAAGTTGACAAGATCAAATCAAACTTTCAGTTTGTCGAAAGAGTTAGAAAAAGTGAAGATACAAGTACCTCTTCTTGAACTCATAAAAACACCGGGTTACAAAAAAGAAATCACTGAATTTATCAACCTGTCCCAACCTGACGAAGTGAGCGATACAGTGAATCTGCAGGAAGAAAAGCCAGTGGTGACGTTTGGACCCCATGTGGAAGAGGTAGATTCGTCTGTTCCTCCTTTTTATATATCTCTTCTCTTGCATGATTTCGTATTGCACAATTGTATGCTGGATTCTGGTGCATCGCACAATCTGATGCCATTGAGTGTGATGAAGGAGTTAAATTTACAAATCACCAAACCATACAGAGATCTTTACTCTTTTGACTCGAAGAGGGTTAAGTGTGTAGGTCTCATTAAAGATATGGTTGTTTCATTGGCTCAAATCCCAGCCAAAAGCATTATGATGGACGTTGTAGTGGCAGATATTCCAGCCAGGTTTGGAATGTTATTATCTAGATCATGGGGAGCAAAGCTGGGAGGAGTTTTGAAACTGGACTTTACGTATGCTATTATTCCGGTTTTCAATGGTGAAGAGAGAAGGTTGTATAGAGAGACTATATTTCAAAAAACTGCTACCAAGAAAGATGCAAGTAATTCACTAATTTATGGCCAAGAGAAGGACGACCTGTCATGTTTCATGCTGCAGGAGGATGCAGAATTTGTTGAGGAATCTCAGGGGAAGCTTGATTCAGCAATTGTACATAAGGAATTACATTCAGATAAGCCGTGGAAGTGTTATTTTGATGGAGCATTTTCCAAAGAAGGTACTGGAGCGGGTTTCATCTTTGTTTCTCCGGAAGGTAATTTGGTACCTTGTTCTTTCAAATTGGAGTTCGAATCTACTAATAATGTCGCAGAATATGAGGCATTAATTATTAGTTTGCAGACAGCTAAGCAGATGGGAATTAAATCTATGACTGTGTTTGGAGATTCAGAGTTGATTATAAGGCAGATCAAGAATTTATGCCAAACCAAGCATCCCAGGTTACGAGCATACCGGAATGAAGTATGGGATCTGATTGAAAATTATTTCGAAGCATTCAATTTACAGTTTGTGACAAGAGAAGAAAATAGATTGGCAGATTCATTGGCGGTTCCAGCAAGTACGTTCAAGCCTCCTATCAGCGTGAAACTAAGGTACGAAATAGAGATGAGACATAGACCCTCGATTCCTGACAATATTAAACATTGGCAGGTCTTTGAAGATGATGAGCAGATTAAGCAGTTTCTCTTGATGACTGAATATTTTGAAGATCATCAGATTGATCTTGAAAGTGATGAAGACGAGTTAGCTGGAAAGACCTTTAAGAAGGAGATCGGTGGTCGAGAAATTATTCAGTTAAAAGACAATGTCTTACCCAGAGGCTTAGTACCTCTTGAAAGATTGTTTGGGGCTAATGATGTTGCTGTGGATCAAAAGAAGATGAACCAAGATGAGCCAGTGGAAGATTGCAATTTGGGTACTCCACAAGAGCCTAAAATAGTCAAACTGTTCAAAGGGATTCCGCAGGAATATAAAGAAAGGTATGTAGAGTTGTTCAAACAGTTTAAAGATGTATTTGCTTGGTCATATGATGATTTGAAAACATATGATAAGAACATCATACAGCACAAGATTTCACTAAAAGATGGAGTTAAGTCACACAAACAAAAGCTTAGGCAGATTAGTCCCTTGTTGTTAGCTCCAATCGAGAAGGAAATAAAGAAATTGCTGCAAGCCAAGATAATCGTTCTGCTCAGGTATTCAGATTGGGTTTCTAATCTTGTCCCTGTCCGAAAAAAAAACGGAGAGATAAGGTTATGCGTAGATTTCAGGAATTTGAACAGGGCTTCATTAAAGGACAATTATCCTTTGCCGAAAATGGACTTTGTCTTACAGAAAGTGACCGGTGGTTATAGATTGTCTATGGTGGACGGTTTCTCAGGTTATAATCAGGTAGCAGTGGAGAAGGAGGATCAGAAGAAAACCGCTTTCACTACGCCTTGAGGAACGTTCATGTACGCCAGGATGCCATTTAGCCTGATGAATGCAGGGGCCACATTCCAAAGGGCGATGGATATCGCATTTGTGGGAGACGCGTTTGTGGTGGTTTATTTAGATGATGTCACAATTTTTTCGAACTCTGATGAGGAACATTTGCAGCATTTACAGAAAGCCTTCATGAAGTGCAGAAATTTTTGATTATCATTGAATCCAAAGAAATCTTTGTTTGCCCTAGAGGAGGGTAAATTACTGGGCCACATCGTTTCAAAAGAAGGAGTGAAGATTGATCCGGCTAGAGTCGAAGCCATTCAGACAATCCCTCTGCCACGAAGTAAAAAATATATTCAACGTTTTCTCGGAAAAATCATTTTCCTAAGGCGGTTTGTCCCTAATTATGCTGAAATCGTTAAAAAGATTACAGACATGTTAAAAAAGAATGCTGAGGTAAAGTGGGACGAGGAGGCGAGGGAATATTTTCAGAGAATCAAAGAGGCTTTAAAGGAAGCACCTGTTTTAGTCAGTCCAGACTATTTGAAACCGTTTCAAATTTTTTCATTTGCTTCTCCCTCAACTATTGCAGCCGTTTTATTGCAGAGAAATGAAGAAAAGCAGGAACAGCCAGTTGCATATTTCAGTAAAGTTCTCCGAGATGCAGAATTGAATTATAATATATTGGAGAAACAGGTGTACGCTCTGGTAAAGGCACTGAAAGCTTTCAGAACTTATGTCCTTCATTCTCAGATCCTAGCGTACGTTCCCAATTCAGATGTGAAAGACGTGCTAGTACAAAGCGATGTGGAAGGTAAGAGAGGAAAATGGATCGCTAAAATTCAAGAGTATGATTTGGATGTAAAACCAACCAAGCTGGTTAAAGGGTTGGGATTGGCCAAATTACTGACAGAATCCAACTTCCGAGCATTTGGAATCAATTTGCTGGCCCCTGTAGAAGAAGTCGATGGAGAAACGCGTGATAATCAGTCAAAGACAGCAATTAAGTATAAATTTCTCTGTTCAGAATGGTATAAGGATATTGTACATTATCTATGCTTTCTTTCATGTCCCCCTTCAATTAATAGAGCAAAATACAGGGCTCTGAATCTTAAGGCTGAGCCTTATGTTATAATCGAAGCAAAGTTATATTGGAAGGATCCCGCAGGTATGTTGTTGGTGTGTCTTACAGAGGAAGAAATTTCAGAAGTGATGAAAGAATATCATGAATGCTTGTGTGGAGGGCATTACAGCTGGAAGGTAACTTCTCACAAAATATTCAAATCAGGTTTCTATTGGCCAACTGTGTTTTCTGATGTTTACAAAACAGTCAAAAGTTGTCAAAAATGCCAATTATTTGCAGAGAAGAAAAAGCTGGCTCCGCTACCTCTTCTCCCTGTTTTCGTTGAAGAACCCTTTAGACAATGGGGATTGGATTTCATCGGAGAAATCAATCCACCATCTAGTGGGCAGTTTAAATGGATTCTTACTGCTACATATTATTTTACGAAGTGGGTGGAGGCAATTCCCACCAGGAAAGCAAATGATTTGGTAGTAATGAAGTTTTTGGAAGAGAATATTTTTAGCAGGTTTGGATGCCCAGTGAATATTGTGACAGATAATGCTCAGGTTTTCAGTTCACTCAAGTTTATTAATTTTTGCCAAACTTACAATGTGACATTGTCTCACTCTACAGCTTACCATCCGTAGGGAAATGGATTAGTAGAATCCACCAACAAAACATCGGTTAGAATTTTGAAGAAAACAATCAGTGAGAATCAAAAGAATTGGGACACGAAGCTAGTTTTTGCCTTGTGGGCAACAAGGATGACTACAAGGAGGTCTACCGGCAAGTCTCCTTATGAGCTGGTGTACGGCACTCAAGCTTTATTCCCCACACAATTGGTAAAACCTATGATTTCTTTTCTCCAAGATGCCCAAGCAGAACCAAATGCCATGATATGAAGAATGAACAATGTGATGGAACTAAGTGAAAGAAGAAATCAGGTTCGTGACAGCTTGCTCACTTATCACCAAAAGATGAAGGCAGTATTTGATAGAAAAGCAAAGGAAGTTTTGTTTCAGAAAGGAGATTTAGTATTGAGATGGGATACACGAAGGGAAGATAAAGGCAAACACGGTAAATTTGACCCCTTGTGGTATGGCCCATTCAAAATTTATGAAGTCCGGGGCAATAATACTTTCATGTTGGAAAATTTGGAAGGAGAAGTGTTGGATATGCCTGTGAACGGGCAATATCTCAAGCATTATTTCCAACATTAAGCAGTTTCTGGTTCATCATTGTATATATCCAGTGTGGCCATTGTACATTTTCATCAAGCAATATGTGACACCATGCATGAGGTGAAGGCACTAATCTGCAAGTTATTAGTGTTTCGTGGTAAAAACACTATCCCCAGGTGGAGCCAGATGTTGTGCATCATTATCTACATATCCTTTTTATATTTCATTTTGAAATTATGAAAAGAAAATTAAAAAAAAAAAACAGATAAGAATTCAAAAATATGCTTTAAGTATGAAGTTTTGTACTTTAGCATAAAAAAGAAGGGGAATGCATGTTTTTCCGTTTTTATTTTATATATGTGAAGCAGGTGTCAACTTTAGATTGTCATATAAATATATAAAGGCTAAAGCTCGAGCAGCTTTTCGAGCGGAAGGCGTCATCATACAAAGAAGCTCGCGAATATGCAACTGCGGGGGGTTAATTTTCCCGTTAGTTATAAAATCCCGACCCCCAGCAGTTGACCGGTCAGATCTCCGAATTTTGGTGATCGACGGTTCTGGTTAATTACGGGGGGTATGGATAGAACTTCCCCACCATACTCATAGACCCCCCGCATGACGTCATCCACTGCCAGCTGTTTCTCCATGTCAATCTTGCATTTATTATGATTCCCACAATCTATAAAAAGGGTTTTTCCCTCCTATTGTGATTTATTTGTGTCTGTTTGCCCTATTTAAACCGCGTCCCGCCACCTTTGCGCTATTCAGTACTTTGAATTGTTTTCAAATTCCTGTTAGTCATGGCCAAGCGAACATCATTGTCTGGTTTGTCCAGTCTCAGTCCCCTCCTAGATAGCGAGAAAGATGTTCATGATACCGCGTCATCCATAAACCATCCTCTCTTGCATTATCAAGTAACCCTGAACACTGACAAGTCGCCTGTGTTTTCTGCTATGCAAAGTTCAGGAGTGTTATCTGCTTGTATCCCAAAAACTCATTTCTTCCCCGAATTTATTTCTTGGTTGGTTTCGTCTATGTACCCCAGAAAATGTTTTGTTATGAATTCCCAAGGGGAAAATATTCTGCAGGTTTCAACTCAATTAATGCATCAGGCATTATGTTTTCTAGAAAATGATTCTCCTTTGCAGTTCTCTGAATATTCGTTGATTCAGTATTTCGAGGAGCTTTGAAATGAAGAGTTTAATCGTTGCATGTCGTTTTTGGTATCAAGTCCAGAGAAGACTCAATTTGAATCGGGAAAGTTCAGTTTGGAGGCATTTAATGTTCAAAACAAGCCAGTTCTTAGCTGTATTATGGAGATTTTGGGGAGAGATGATGATCGCGAAATTGACAAGGCAGCCCTGGGGATGTTCGCTCTTATGATGAAACGAGGGTTGGTGCTAGATATCCCATCCTTTTGGCAAGAAGTGGTAAATTCTCAATTGATCTCCTTCCCTTTAACAGGTTATTTCAGATTTCCCTCATTGGTAGTCTACTTGTTTTTATATTAGAATGTTGAAGAATTCATGAGTGTTGGTTTGAATATAATGGATAGTAATAAAAATAAATAGTCAGTTTTTCTCTGGACCGATATGGTTAGAAGAGAAGAGAACGAAGCTGGTTTATTTGAATTTGTGGACCATTTCATGACCACTGCTTATAAAATTCTTAATGGAACTTTGCCTCCATGCTTCCTGCCAAAGGCCCAAGAGTTCTTGCAATTAGGACCTAATTGTAAATTTGGAGACTGGTTTGTTTTTTAAGATTATTCTGAGATAAGGCTATATGGAGTCAGTATTGAGCCTTATAGGCTTCCAACATTTGTTCCCATGAGACTGTTTGCCTTGGAATTTATAAGGCAAAGTCTTAATGTGGATCAAGTTCATTTTCTACCTATGAAGAAAGGATTAATGTACAAGTTGCCTATGAGGGTAGGCCCTTTTGTTGTTAACAAAAGGCAAGCTTTTGAGGAGGTATCAAAAATATTGGAAGGAACACAGTTGCTGTTGGGAGAGAAATGGGCCTATGACCCACATGGGATTATTTCACAAAAAAGGGTCAAGAATAGGTATGCTGCTTTTACTCATGTGAGTAAACCGGATTTAGAGAAATGGGCTAATCCAGGAGGGCCAAGTTCATCACGGATCAGTATTCAAACACCTGCAATATTGGAAAAGATGGGCAAAAGAGGGAGAGATGATGTTATTTAGATTGATGAGGAGGAACCCCAAGAGGAGAAAAGGAATAAATTAGCAGAAGACCACTCTTCCAATTCACCTAGTTTTACTCTCTAGGTCAGTGAAGAACAGGGTGGCCCTTCATCTCCTAGCAGACCAGAACTTCATTTGGAAAAGGTTCCTTCCATGAAGCAAGTGTTCTCACAGATTGAAGAAAAGAACCAAAGAATAAAGGCCAATATAGAAACACAAGCAGAGCACCATATACCTGCTGACCAAACAAGACTATTGACTATAATGGATCTGGAGAAAGATCAGTTTAAGATGGCGTTGTCGCATCCGACAGGAATGTCCCTTGGACCTTCAGGCAACTTTAAGGAGTTGAATATAGTCATGGACGTGAAAAAGATCCCCTTGTGGGACAAAATGAATCTCCACATGCAAACAGGTCAGTTGATTGTCAATGATTTGAGCAAGACCACTGCTACAGCAGTCAAGACAGAAAATATTCTTGCTAAGGTTGTCAAACAATGAAAGATGGAAAAAGCAAATGCAAGAGCATTAACTACTCAGAATGAAGAGCTGAAGAAAATCATAATGAAAATCAGGGTTGATCCAAATGATAAAAGTGCAATTCAAAAACTTATGAAGAGTGCAGAAACAGAAATATCTTCATTAAGGAAAAAGCTGAAATTGCCAGCTGCAGAGCACTCGTTGGCAGCCGAAGTAGCAGAGGTTGAAAAGGAAAAAGAGGAACTACGACAACATTTGATGAAGAAGGACGAGGAACTTGATAAGGTAAAGCAGACTGCTATAACCTTACAGAATCAAATCCAGAACCATACTTGTACTTTTGATTTTTCTGCAGGTGGAGCCGACCCTCAAGCCCAGGTTGTTCAGCTAAACACATAATTAAAAATGGCGGAGAGAGATTGTAAATAGGCCCAGTCTGAATTAGCCACAGTTCTTAAGTTGATGCAAGGATGGGAAGGAAAGGCAAATGAGAACGAACAGAAGCTACAAAAAGCTGAGGAAGAAATCAAAGAACTCAAGGAGAAATTGAAGGGAAATATTTCCGTTATTAAAACTAAGGATCTCATCTGGAACGAGATCATTTCTGAAATGCCGGCAAAATGGGATTCCATAAATATAATTTCCAGAGAGAAAAACATTGTTTCAGAGCACGAAAAGGACCTGTTATCGGAGAAGCAGGCCGCTATCAAAAGATCAAATTGGGCCAAGAAATTCATAAATTTTATTAATGCCAAGACAGATGAATAGTTGAAAGATATGGGGATACTGAATAGGTATTTCTATGCTGAAGAGGTAAACAAAATGATCATTAAAAATGACCTTCTAAAGGCATTAAAGATGGTAAACAAAATGATCATGAGAAGCGGTTACAGGTAAACAAAATGATCATGGGAAGCGGTTACAGGTAATTAAAGAGATGTTTAAGAAATTTGATATTTCGTTTGATAGGTTGAAAAGAACAGGTTTTCCCTCATGCTGGAGGGAGGGAGGTGAGATTATGTCCTGGAAATTTTATGAGGATCAATTGACATTTGCTAAAAGCAGAGCAGATGGTCGACATGAGAAGACACAGACATTGAAGGGAGAGACAATATTCAACTTCTTACAAAGGCATTTCCTTCTGCTGTGGATGGTGAAGACATTGTTCACAAGTAACCTCACTCACAGTCAAGTTGTTTCCTTCACACTAGAATATCATCGTTATAAGAACACTCCGATAACTCAAGATAAACTTTGGAAGGAATGAAATAAATTTTCTATTGACACAGAAAAAGGATTTCCAGCCAAACAGCCCCAAGTAGCCGTTCAGCCGCAAGTATTCATTGAGTCAGCTGCTATTCCAGGAACATCAGTTCCTTTAGATTAGGAGTTATTATCTTTTATTTTGTTTTAAGTGAATTTATGTAAATGTAATAAAATATTTCCGAGGCATGTACCTCCGCTACAGAGAGTAGTTAAGCAGTTACAGTTAGTTAGAATCAGTTTTATAACTGAAAACCATTTTGGTTCAAATTGTATTTAAAGACATCTTAAGGAAGAAAGAAGGTTCCGAGTTTTGAACCTTGAAAGGTTAATTTTGTACTGAAAAATATTGAATGAATGAAAAAGCTATGCAAGTTTCCATTATTCCATCTGTGTTGAAGAGTTTTCTCGGTTTTCATTTCATTTCCATATCTGTGAATAAAGTAGAGTGATTAGAGTTGCAGGTCTATTGATATTTATGTATCTAAGAGTTAAATATCCTTAATGGGTTCTCCTTTACTTTAGCTTATTTTTTATTCACTTCTTTAGGATTTTATTATGGCAGTTTCTGTTTTAAGCAGCATGACAAACTCAAATCCTTTTCTTTCTTCATCTTCCATTCACTCACTTCAATATAAAAAAAACATGGCATTGCAGAGCTAATAAAGATTTGATATTTGGGAAATATATTATTAATATTTGAATGGTTAAGAAACAGAGACATATAAACATTTTGTGACATAATCTTTAATGTCTTGAGCACGGATTCTTGTACACAGCCAAGAATTGTTTCTCAAGGAACAACATCTAACATAACCTAACCTAGCCTACTCTAGCCTAGCTTGGCCTAACCTAGCCTGGCCAAGCCTAACCTAGCCTTGCCAAACATATCCTAAGCTTGCTTAACCTAGCTTTGCCTAACATAGCCTAACCTAACCTAACCTAATGAAAACCTAACCTAACCTAACCTAACCTAGCCTAGCCTAACCTAGCCTAACCCTGCCTAACCTAACCTTCCTTATCCTAGCCTAACCTAGCCTACACTAGCTTAAGTTAACCTAGCCTTGCCTAACTTAGCCAAACCTAGCCTAGCCTAACCTAACTTAACTTCTCCTACCCTAGCCTAGCCTAGCCTGACCTAACCTAGCATCTCCTAGCCTAGCCTAGCCTAGCCTAACCTATCCAAGACTATCATAATATAGCCTAACCTAGCCTAACCATGACCAACCATGCCTAGCCTACCCTAACCTAGCCTAACCTAACCTAACCAAGCCTAACCTAGCCGAGCCTACCCTAACCTAACCATGCCTATCTATCCTAGCTTAACGTAGCTTAGAATAACCTAGCATAAACTAGCCTAACCTAGCCTAAAATATCCTAACCTAACCTATCCTAACATAGCCTACACTATCTTACACTAGCCTAGCCTAGCCTTGCCTAGCCTAACCTATCCTAACATAGCCTACACTATCTTACACTAGCCTTGCCTAGCCTCGCCCGTAACCTATACTAACATAGCCTAGCCTAACCTATCCTAACATAGCCTACACTATCTTACACTAGCCTTGCCTAGCCTTGCCCGCAACCTATACTAACATAGCCTAGCCTAACCTAACCTAACCTAACCTAACCTAGCCTTACCTAAACTAATGTAGCCTAACCTAGCCTGACCTAGCTTAACCTAGCCTAGCTGAACCTAGCCTAACCTAACCCAACCTATTCTAACCTAACCTAGACTAACCTAGCCTAGCCTAGCCTAGCCTAACCTCGCCTAGCCTAGCCTGGCCTTGACTAACCTAGCCTTGCCTAGGCAAGCCTAGCCTAGCCTTGCCTAGCCTAGCGTAACCTTGGCTAACCTAGCTTTGCCTAGCCTAGCCTAGCCTAGCTTTGCCTAACCTCGCCTAGCCTAGCCTAGCCTAACTTAGCCTAACCTCGCCTAGCCTAGCCTAGCCTAGCATTGCCTAGCCTAACCTAGCCTAACCTAACATAACCTACTGTAACCTACCCTACCCTACCCTACCCTACCCAACCCTACCCATACACTACCCTAGCCTAACATAGCCTAGCCTAACCTAGCTTAACCTAATCTAACCTAGCCTAACCTAGCCTAGCCTCACCCAACATTGCCCAACCTAACCTAACCTATCCTAGCCTAGCCTAACCTTACCTAGCCTAGCCTAGCCCAACCTAACCGAGCCTAGCATAGCCCACCCTAGCGTAGCCCATCCTAGACCATCCTATCCTAGCCTAGCCTAGGATAGCCTAGCCTAGCCTAGCCTAACCTACCTTCCCCTACCCTACCCTACCCTAGCTTAGCCTACTCTACCCTAGCCTAGACTACCCTACCCTAGCCTAACCTAGCCTAGCCTAACCTAGCCTAACCTAACCTAAGCTCCCCTAACCTACCCTACCCTACTCTACCTTACACTAGCCTAGCCTAGCCTAGCCTACCCTACCCTAACCTAGCCTACCCTACCATACCCTATGCTAGCCTAGCCTACACTAACCTGGCCCACCATAGCCTAGCCTAGCATAGCCTAACCTACCCTAATGTAGCCTACCCTAGCCTATCCTAGCCTAATCTACCCTTACCTACCCTACCCTACCCTATCTTAACCCTATCCTAGCCTAACCTACCCTAATCTATCCTACCCTACACTAGCCTACCTTACCCTACCCTAGCCTAACCTATCCTACACTAGCCTACCGTAGCCTTGCCTAACCTACCATACCCTAGCGTACCCTAGCCCAGCCTAACCCTAACCTAACCTATCGTAACCTAGCCTAACCTAACCTATACTATCCTAACCTAACCTAACCTGTCCTAACCTACTTAGCCTAGCCTAACCTAGCTTAGCCTAGCCTAGTCTAGCCTAAGCTGGCCTTGCCTAGCCTAATGTAGCCTAACCTAACCTAAAATAACCTAAACTAACCTACCTAGCCTCGCCTAGACTAGCCTAGCCAAGCCTAGCCTAACCTAGCCTAACTTATCTTAGCCTAAACTATCCTAGCCTAATAAATCTCATCCTAACCTAACCTAGCCTATCTTATATTAGCTTAACCTAGCCTAGCCTAATCTATCCTATCTTATCCTATCATATCCTAACCTAACCTAGCCTAACCTAGCCTAGCCTAACCTAACCTAGCCTAGCCTAGCCTAGCCTAGCCTAGCCTAGCCTAACCTAACATAGCCTAACCTATCTTATCCTAACCTAGCCTAACCTAGCCTATCTTATCGTGGCCCAGCCTAGACTAGCCTAATCTATCCTACCCTACCCTAACCTACCCTACCCTATTCTAGCTTATCTTATCCTTCCCTATCCTATCCTAACCTAACCTAACCTAACCTAACATAGCCTAGCCTAACCCAGCCTAACCTAAGCTAACATAGCCTACCCTAGCCTAACCTAACCTAACCTAACCTAGGCTAACCTAGCCTAGCCTAACATACCCTAGCCTAACATAGTGTACTCTTACCTAGCCTAGCTTAACATAGTATAACCTATCCTAGCCTAGCCTATCCTAGCCTATCCTAAGATACCCTAACCTACCCTATGTGGACCTAACCTAGCCTAACCTAGTCTATCTTATGTTATAGTAACCTAACCTAGCCTCGCCTAGCCTATCCTATCTTAACATAGCCTCCCCTAGCCTAGCTTAACCTACCCTAGTCTAACCTAGCCTACTCTAGCCTACCCTAGCATACACTAGCCTAACCTACTCTAACCTAGGATATCCTAGTCTAGTCTAGCCTATCCTAAGCTACTCTTGCCTATTCTAGCCTAACCTAGCCTACTCTAGCTTAGCTTAGTCTATCCTTTAGTAGCTTAGGCTAGACTACTCAAGCTTATGGTACTTTACTCTATATTAGAATATTAATGAAGAAATCATTCAAAAAATAAATTAATGAAAAGCTATTAATAAAAGTTTAAATATAAGAAAAAATCTTTAAAATAATTTAAATGTATGAAAATACAATTTAAAATACATTAAATTTAACCAAAGTAACAATGTGAAAATAAAATCTAACATAAATTATAAGATATAAATGAACAACATATTTGTAAATCATAAAAACATAATTGAAAATCATTTTAAGAAATCCAATAATCTCATCTAAATCATCTAATCTCATAGAATAAGCAATTAAAAGAAGGCCCAAACCCTATCAATCAAATCTTTTAATAATATGGTTAATCCTACAATTAATCTCATAAAACCATACATCAATGGAAAAAAAAGAATAGAGATCATGTTTGTGTGCTACCAGAATTCTTAGAAATTGATCATAAAAATATGCAATATAAATGAATATTTCGCACTTGGAAGAAATCCAAAAATGGCACCCTACTAGAAAACGAATCGAAACAGAGAAAAATAATCAAATCAGAGAGCCAGAGAGAACCTCATAAATAGATTTGCATCGGTGGAAGCAGCGCAACTCGATGTCGATGTCGCGTATGAAAGGCATATACCGTCGATACTTTGCCTCCGCAAATTCCCAATGCAAGCATCACCGCCTGCATTCCACAGGAGTAATGGAGCATGGGGACTTCGAGCGCCGCTCTCCATTCGTCCTGATTCTTTCTGGTGGATTCTTTGTGACAACAGTGAAAGCATACTGCTCCTCCATACTATAGACATCCATATCCCACACATCCATAAGAGATTTGATTTGATAGATCTAACAAAGAAATATCTAAATTATAACCAAGAAATTTGAGACAAAGAGATTACAACTGGCTGAAATGAATTAAAAAGAAACTATGGCAAGCCCAGGAAACCATAAAGAAAATGGAATAATAAAACTAAGATGAATAAACTGGGTTTGGTTTAGACACCGAAAATAGAGTTCTAATAGAAAAAATAGGTGCTATTACTAACACCGTATTAGTCCAAAAATTATAAAACCACTTGAAAATGAAGAAAAGGGTTTACTTCAAGAAATACAAAATGAAGAGGCTGAAACTTACCTTTCTTGTCTGGCGGGAACTAGGTTTTTTTAGGGCCTTATTTCCTTCCAATGATCCGGTTTGTTGTAATCTTATCTTGTCGTGGGAGACCCTGCGTATTGAATTGGACAGACATCGGCTTAAAATAAAGCAATTAAAAGAAGGCGCAAACCTTATCCTGATTAAAAGAAGGTGCAAACCATATCAATCAAATCTTTTAATAATATGATTAATCCGAAAATTTATCTCATAAAACTATACATTAATGGAAACAAGAATAGAGATCATGTTTGTGTGCTACCATATTTCTTAGAAATTGATCATAAAAATATGCAATATAAATGAATATTTCACACCTCCGAGAAATCGAAAAATTGCACCTACTAGAAAACGAATCGAATCATAGAGCCAAAGAGAACCTCGTAAATAGATTTGCAACGGTGGAAGCAGCTCGATGTCGGCCTCACTTAGGAAAGGTATATGCAGTCGATACTTTGCCTCCGCAAACCCCCGCGCTACATTCCACAGGAGTAATGGAACATGGGGACTTCTGGTGGATTCTTTGTGACAAAAGTGAAAGCATACTACTCCTCCATATTGCACGCATCCATAAGATGATTAGATTGATGTGGTGAGTGCCAATGGCTAGATCCTCCTCCCAGCACCGAAGGGCATCATCTTAATTCTATTCATTCTCGTAATGTCAACGTCCTTCTCCTAGTCCAGGAAGCACTGGGGTCGAAACTCCCCAACTTCTCTCCTAAGAACTCCCCATCCCCACACTGTAGAACTCCACGTTGGCCTTCGCCGGGATGTAGTCACAGTGTGACACGAAACATTTGCAGGCTCTCCTTCACCAAGTAAGGGAGGATCCATTCGCACGGTCTCCTTCACCAAGTCGTTTAAAAAAAACATTATTTCTGTGTCCAGCTTTGCAGAGGAGAATCAAAAGTAATTTAACTTGTGAACATCATAATCAAAATCCTTATCATATAACTCTGCCTCGCAGCTTTTTTAATCAACGGCTAATTTGTGAGTGGCCATGCCATGTCCTCCGTAGCCGTTTGATTTCTAGCCGTTTGAAGGGATAGCATCACATCATTTCTACCTGTTTGGATTTTTTGTTCATTGTTAAAAGGAATATAACAATCCACTTTCTAATATTCTTTTCATAACTACATTCTATCCACTTACATGGTCATCAACATCAATTATGGTGATGGGATAAGGCATGTAGTTATTATGAAGTCACGGAACAAAGCATAAAATTTTCCATCTCAATAATGTGAGCTTGTTTAGGGCTATTTTTAGAATATAAAAGAATTTTTATAAAATTATAATATTTATATTAAAATTATAATATTTCTATTAAAAGATAATGGTAATAGTTGTTGCATATGTTGATAGGGACACACAATAAAGATATTGAAATGTAAAATAGCATTACATTGTACTTAAACATATTAGATTTCATAATATTACAATTTTATCATTTAATTTTAATTAAAATATATTTGTTTTAAATAATATATATGAAATTTTTAGTTTAAATATTATAAAAACAAACTAATATGGTCATTAAATTTAATACAAAGCCTATTAAAATAATAAGTCTAAGGTTATATCGATTATGGATAGAAACCAAAATTAAAATAATAATACCTAACTTTAATAGATTATGGACCATAGATATTAAGGATTATGTATGATATATATTTGTTATAATTATCTTATTACTAAAACAAGGTACCTCCAATTGTGGTAGGAATGATTTTATAAAGCTTACTATATGAAAAATTGTGTCACAACATTGTATGATAATATTGTGAATTTTTAAGGAATTTTTATTTGATTGCCCATAATGGGTGTACAAATTTTGAACCTCCACTCTCTTAATTGGGATCTGCCACTAGCTTAAAAGGTACTACCCTAATAAAAACACCTAACATATGCAGCACAAAAGTGGAAATAGACATGTAAGTGACCAATGGATTAAAAGTGGACATAATGTCTGAGCATTATGGCTGAGCATTATTAGGGTAACCGTGTTGTTTTCCTCATGAAGTACCCATGACTGTTATTGGAAAAACCAATATCTACACTGTCTTATTCCAGAGTATTGTAATCCTATAAATTCTATAAAGTTTTGATAATTTAGGTATTTTATGGTTTTTGTAGAACTACATTTATTTTTCAATTTTTGAGAGTCGTTCGGGTTTGTAATTTAGCATAAAAAAGTTTTCTTGATTTCCTGTAAAGCTATGAACTTGGAGATTTTTTACTATGTTAGGTTTCATTTATTGTTTCTGATGCCTTGATTTTTGGTCATGGTTGCAATATTTTTAAGATGTCTTCAAATGCAAATTTTGCTGTGTGTTGTCTCTTGATCTTTGGTTTCATGGTGACTCTGTTATTCCTATTATATATTTGTCTTCTAGAAAGTTCAATTGTGCTGAGAATGAAAGAGGAACTATAGCATTATGCCGGAAAGTTCAACTGTGCTAAGAACTATAACGAACTATAGCATTATGCCGGAAATGTGTGGTAATGGATGAAATGTAAGCACTGAATCATACTGCACTTTCATAGATAAAGACTAATGGAATGAAAATGGTTTAGTAATTGTATTTTTTTTTGTTAAAGTTGTTTTATTTTTCTTTGAAGATGAGCTAATATATAATTGTTAATAAAATGGAAGTTTATTTTTTAAAAACTTTAAAAAATATTTTTCTTAAATTTAAAAATTAGTTATAACTAAAATAATGGTTATATGTAAATAAATAAATAAAATTTAAAATTTCGTTATAACTAAAATAGTTTCTATATATCACAAAATAAATATTTATTTGTTGAGGTGTTTTTTTTCTTATTTATTAATTTATTGTTTCATTAATAATCTATATTATTTATATGTATTTTTGAATTTAATTTACATCTTAAATACTTATTTTCATATATTTTCGGATATCTATAATACTCAATATTATAAATATTTTCTGAAAATTTTACTATATGTTCCATATATACATTATTTACAGTTTTTTGTAAATAATATGTCTAAAAAACATATGATTATATGATTATAAACATTTAAATGAGTTTTTTAAAAGTAAAAACATGTATTTTTTAAATTTAATATCTCACTTATCATAATTGATTTAAACTAAATTTGTGTTAAGGTAAGTAGATAGACTTCATATTTTAACATAGATTGAATCATAGCTTCTTAATATAAAATATTTTCAATATAATTTTTTGTAATATTGTAATATATTTTATAATTTAATGTTAAAATTATCTATCAAAAACCTAAATTTAGTTGATAATTATATTAAAATTTCTTTACATATTTTGAATTAAATAAAATTAAGCAAACTAACTTCAACTAACATCAATAAATATCAATTAATTATATATATTCAAAAATTTATATATTTATATAAGATAACTGCACCTTAACAAAACCATGCTTGATTTTTATAATTGAGCCTTTCTTTTTTCCTACATCCTATTTATTTTAATGAATTATAAGTCAATTTGACTTCCACATTGAGAGAGTAACACATTTCAAACAATATAAAAAGATAGTGACAAAAGAATATTTATATATATAGGTCTTACACCTTGGTTATCATCAGTTGTGTCATGTGAGAGAATTATTCATCCTTGAGTGAATCCGATACCAATGGCACTGAGTATACCATTATCATTGGTTGCTCAAATACAAGTCGCGAGTATCAGAGGGTTTATAATAGAAAAAATCTAAGGGCACTAGTTCTTAAAAAAAATCCATCCGCATTAGTTGTTTAGAATTACATATAGGTAGATTTTGGATGCATCAAAGTAAATTAAAATGATAAATAAAATAATATTCCCATATTATCTTCCACCAAAAATATAGTATCCAATTTTTCATTTGAACAACATGTATTGATAAATTACTTTAATAAATAGATGTTATTTTAGTGATAAAATTACCGTCGCTCATAAAACCCTAGTAATGAACAATAACAATAAAATTCCTATCAATAACATGTAAGAGATTGTACAATATAGATAATCCATGAAAGAAATAAACTCAGGGTGCTTTCACTTGGATTAATGACAAAGATAGAAGTGGACCAATTTCCCCAAGCTGGGATCCATCTGAATATTGCCTTTGTATTAGAATTATGCAGCATCCACACCACGTGCTCGAACCTGGAAACCTTGCACGGGACTGAAAATATGCCCTTCAATCACTCAATGATATGTACTAGTAAAAAATGGACACTTATCAAATATCCTCCTGGCAACACACATGATAGCCCATCGTTAAGTGCTTCATTTACTTGCAAACAATCCCTTTTTAATAAAAAAATATTAATTAAATATAATAATAACGTAAAAAATTTCAGTGCAATAAAATATTAATCACCAATTTAATAAAAATTGAAAATTATCCTCCGATATAAATCACGATTAATTAAATAGAATGCATTATAAAGATAACAATGTCTTATCTTAAGACATGAATTAACAACATATAAATTATTTATTTTATTGGTTTAATGGAATGCATCATGAATATTACATGATATAACATATATAAATAGAGGGTTGAATATATATGAATGATTAATATTAATTAAATAAATTAAATAGAATGCATTATAAATATAACAATGTCTTAGGTTAAGAAATTGTAACACCCCCAATTTCTGTGTTGGAGGTGATCTCAGCTCGGGGGTGAGTTCTGGGAGACAAAGAGGACTCTAAGGTTGGGAGGTTGGTCATTTGCAATAGTGGTATGTTTCTGAAATTCTTGTTACTTTGATTTATTATGGTATGAATTGGCTACATATAAACAGTAATTTGAATTGTATGATTGATTATAGTACTACATTTAACAGAATCCATTCTAAGGCATTCACCTTCCAGATTTTGTTTAGTTGTATACTAGAAATCTATAAAGTATAAACCCCCAAAAACTTTAAACCAAGGTCAGTTTAAACTTGAGGGTACTTAGTCTCCATAGATAATTAAATACTAACCTGTCACATATCAAGGTGGAATTATATATATGCATGGGTATGCTAGAGAAATATGGTAGCAGGATTGAAAATCGCATGGTACATTAAAAGAGAAGCAAAATCCTTCGAATAGGTATGTTGAGTTCTTTCTAGATCCAAATGTAATTTCACTCTATAAAAGTGTAAGAGCCTTTATAGCATCTGTAATGCACATATCATTCCTAAATCTACCTTTAACCTTTGAAATAAAAATCGTAGCAATATAATTAAATTAAAATTAACGTATACTACCAACTTAGTGACATCATACATGTATAGGCCCTTAAAACAAAATAAAAATAAATAAAAATATAAGTGCCGAGAGCTAAACAATAGCTCATTAGAACTTCGATTGCAATACATGTATATGCAAGTAAATTAAAACAATAATATCAGTACTGAAAGCTAAAAACCACAGCTCCTTTTTAATATCGATTTCAAAGAAAGTGCTAGACGAAAAATATTTCTATGCGACCCATATAGGGTTATGTGGACTTATGGTCAAACTATATGTATTATGAAGATACATAAATTAGGTCAACCCAACAAAAATTCGAACGCGGCATTGTCGAGTCCTTTTACGTATTAGACAAAAAGAAACAAAACTTTGAAATAACGCATCAATAGTAAGGGCCAAATACATGACTACTCGCTGTGTATTGAGTTCATGCAACAGTTTTAAATAACTTTTTATATGTCAGAAGTATTATATTAAAACTCCAAAGTCAGCGTAATATAACCTGCACTCGGGAGTAATGCTACCATCATTAAAAATAATAGGAATAAAGCGTTGAACTTTCGTGAAGTGATGTGAATGACCGAAATAATAGCTCGGTACCCTTCCTGCATGGATCATTAGTTATTATGAGAGGCCTATTGAAATAGTTCGAACTTGACAAGTTAAGACGCCTTGAATCTAGCCGGCGAAGACAGTTTAGCATAAATATACACTCGTAGCCATAGATTAGGATTGACAGATAACTGTTGACTTCGAAGGATAACAGAATGGTGAACCCACATAGCAACAAAATTGATGCATAACTCGCTACAACAGGAGGAAAGAATTTTGGGATTTACCTGTGGGTAGGGTTCCTTCCCACCCTTGCGTCGTGTCGACGGTAATCACATTAAAACGAGCAACCCATACGATGCGCAAAGAAATTTGAACGCCGGTGGTGTAGCTACTGTCAAATCTGGGTGCAGAGAAAACCTAAGATTTCGCACTCCGACATAGGAAAAAAATAGATTAGGAAGGGTCTCGGTGTCTAGCCAATAAGAATGCCTGCCAATGGTTTCGGCACATGCAATGCGTGATGCAGAAAATATATATCATTTCACCAGAACTTGTACAAGTAATACAACTAGGGTTTACCTCCGAGCGGATTTGCAAACTTTGATAAGAAAAAAAAAACAATGGTATGTATAAATCAAGGAGAGCGCAGCTAGGATTAACGCATGCTGGAAAACGGGCTAGATCCCTGCCCTCCTGTGACCAGCCTGGGATGCCGACAACCTTCCCTCTCTGCGCAAAACAAAACAGTAGATGATGAAAAGGTATTATCGATTGAAATAAGCACAAAACAAGAGAAAATAGTTTGGAACCGTAACTTGACCTGGTTATACCCTCAACAACAGGCGACGGGAGCGTTGAAGGGCACGATCCTGTATCCCCGAAATAGAGAGGAAGAGTCGGATAAACAAATCGGCGTAAGAGCCTCAAATAAAAAGAACCCTCGAAACCCTAATCCCACTGCCCCAGAACTTCAGAAAATCCTGATATTGATTTAGAAAACTCAGCACATCGATAAGAGGGTACCATGCGATATTAAGGAGCGCAGAGGAGGTAGGGCATCGTATGTACGTAGGTACTGGGTTAACCCTAGGATTAATAACTGGCCGAGGCAGAACTCAGTGCACACAGTACTTGAACCAACTAGAAATGACAAATAGCAAGCCACACGTCGAGTTCCTGCTGGGCATGGGACGATATACGCCGGCAGCTGGTACTTTTCTCTCAGGAGCAAGACGCCGTCCCTCCCTGCAAAACCATTGAAACAGAAAAACCAAACTCACACGTTAGACCAGGTCGAACAGAACACAGTGCGACGCGGACATTACAAACCATAACCAGTACGCATGTGCGCATGCCACGTATGAAATCAAATCAGGTATGCACTAGTTCAGAGTCCCCGTAATGATAAACCTCCGCGGGACGAATGAGTTCGGATATTATATGATTTCCGCCACGCCTATACACCGGCTTGGGCATTAGGGCGTGAGATGCTAATTTTATAATTACAAACTGGTAATGATGGGCCATGCCGTGGCGAATCCGTCAAAGAACTGAAAGTAAACAACGCAAAAAAAAATAAAATTACGATTAGGGTTAGACAGGTTCGAAATTTCAAAAATTATAAAAGAAGCGCTGACCTGTCATTACATCACTAGTTCGAACGCCCTACATCTCCAGGATGACAGAATTACGTGGATTTATAGATTATATGTAGATATATATAGGGTTAATTGAAATGTGTATTATGTATTATGTACAGAATCGATATACCCAAGTATTGTCAAAAGTATAGGCTGGGGAGAATACAATAACATTTTCAAAGGGTTTATATATATAGGTATTATATATATATATATCTATTACCTGTCTATATATGTGGACACCCAACGATAATATCAAAGGGGGAGTTTTATATATATGTGATATATAGATATCGATATGCGCCTTCAAATAAATTTTATCCAAGTGAATATATATATACATGGGATATATATATATATATATATGTGTGTGTTATGTATGCGCATTCTAATAATTTCATCAAGGGATATACATATATGTGTTACATCTATATAAGTAATATATATACATATAAGTGGTATACGTGTTATATAGGTATGGCTTACATGATGTTATCTAAAAAGATGAATGTACATAGGGTCAAGACTTCTACAAAATTTAATGAGACACTAGAGGAGTAGAGAAAAAAAAATGGAAATAAAAATCCAATTTCTGAACTAATACTCAAACAACTATGTAAATGCAAGTGAAACCCTAGTATATATATATGTGGAAAGAAAGAAAGAAAAAAATTCCTTAAACTGGAGGTGTTACAATGGTATCAGAGCCCAAGTTGCAAAAACTGGGCTGTTGTTATTGTGCTCACTAAATTCTGAATGTATTGAACATTGTAGAGATTGTTTTTTTTTTGTCTTACTAATCAAATGTATGAGTGTGTACAGTGGTGATAAAATGTCTGAAGAGGGAGGAATTTATGTGGATCTGCGTGATGAGTTTTCTACCCCAGATCCCAATGCCCCGGTAATGGCTATGTTGCACAGGATGCAACGAGAATTGGCTGAACTAAGAAGCCAGAATGACATGTTGTCACCAGCTAGTAACGAGTAGGAAAAGCTCATCAGAGAGCTAACTTCCCGGAACAGCCAGGAAGGCGAAGATTCTGGAAAAAGAAAGATGGATGAGTCTGAGGATGAGGATGCAGCTAGACATCAACATAAGCAGAAACGAGAATTGCAGGGAGAATTTAGAAAGATCAAACCTCCCTCCTATGATGGGGAGAAGGAAGAATATGCTGAAGCTTGGTTGCTGAATATGATTAAGTATTTCCAAGTTTATGAATATGAAAGCAATCTGAATGCCAGATTAGCTGTGTATCAGCTACAAGGAAAAGCTACACCGTGGTGGGAAGAGACAAAAATGGTGCATGCCATTGATGAAAAGACAGTTACTTGGGAAGATTTCCAGGTTAAGTTCAAGAATCGCTACTTGAATGAGCGTTACTATGACGACAAAGCTAAAGAATTCCATGAACTTAGGCTGGGACAACTCACTATTGATGAGTTTGTCACTAAGTTCACCAATTTACTGAGATATGTCCCTTACATTAGGGAAGAAAAGGAAAAGGTGCAAAGGTTTTTGAATTGTTTGCCTACTGTGTACAAAGAGAAAATTGAGTTTGACAACCCAAAGACAATGGACGAAGCGGTTAGAAAAGCAAGATTATGCTATCAGCAGTTTAAAGGAAAGGCTAAACAAGGGAAGAGCTGGTTGAACAAGGGGGATTTCAAGGGGAAAAGACAAAAGCCAGCATATTTAAGGAATTTTGGTAGAGATCATCAGAGGAAAAAATTCAATAAACCAAAAGAAAGCCAAACTGCTCAGTCCCAAGTGGCTTCAAAACAAGTTGAAGGGAACAATAAAAAAGAAGGGACAGTCAGAATGAAGGAACCTTTGAAGTGTTGGGGCTGTGGAGAACCCCATATGATGAGAGACTGCCCCCATCGAAATATTCATATGATCAGCAGAGATAGAGAGGCAACAACAGTAAATGACATAGCCAGAAGTATACCAACTATCAGTGCAGCCTTGGAAAATCGACAAGCAGAACATCAAGCAACGATGGTGGAAATGGACGGTAAGATTTCTGACCTACCTGTTACTGTTTTGATTGATCCATGTGCTTCTTTGAGTTACATTAGTCCTGGAATTGTAGAAAAATGTAAAATTAAACCTGAAAAATTTCAGCAGTCATGGTTGGTACAGCTGGCCACTGGAACTAAGAGAAAAATCACACATAAATTGCCCAAAACAGCAATACAATTAAATGGTTTTCCAACAGAAGTAAATTTGAACATATTTCCATTAGGATCCTATGACTTGCTGATAGGAATGGATTGGATGGAAAAGAAGAAAGCTCTGATGAACTGCTGGGATAAAACCCTGCATTGTGTGGATGAAGAAGGGAAACCTTTTACACTAAAAGGGAAACCAAAATCCATTTCAATAAGACAAATATCAGCCTTACAATTAAAAAGAACAACTAGAAAAGGATACCAAGTTTATGCAGTACATGTGGAGGAAGTAGAACAGAGGATTGAAGAAAATCTGCTGAATGAGTTACCGGTGGTAATGGAATTTAAAGAATTTTTCCCAGATGAGATTCCTCATCTCCCCCCCTAAAGAGAAATTGATTTTTCCATATATCTGGTGCCAGGAGCTACCCCTGTTTCTCGAGCCCCCTATAGAATGAGTCCACCAGAACTTATGGAGCTGAAGATGCAGCTGCAAGAGTTACTGGATAAGGGTTACATTAGACCAAGTGTGTCTCCGTGGGGAGCACCGGTTTTATTTGTTAAAAAGAAGGATGGAACTTTTAGGATGTGCATTGATTATCGTCAACTGAACAAGTTGACCATTAAGAATAGATATCCACTTCTTAGAATTGATGATCTTTTTGATCAAGTGAGAGGGGCCTCAGTCTTTTCAAAGATTGACTTAAGAACTGGTTATCACCAGCTCAGAATCAAGGAAGAAGACATCAGAAAAATAGCCTTTCGAACCAGGTATGGACACTACGAATTTGTAGTCCTACCTTTTGGTCTGACAAATGCCCCTGCCACCTTTATGTGCCTGATGAATAGTGTGTTAAATAAGTATTTGGATAATTTTTTTTTGGTGTTCATAGATGATATTTTGGTCTAGTCCAAAAACAAAGAGGAACATCAAGAACATTTGCAGATAGTGTTACAAACTCTAAAATAAAATCAGCTATATGCTAAGTTCAGTAAATGTGAATTTTACAAGGATAAGATTCAATATTTGGGTCATATTATTTCTGAAAAAGGCCTTGCAGTTGACCCTGAAAAGATAAAAGCAATTGAAGAATGGCCAGTCCCAACTGATGTTTCAGCAGTAAGGTCATTCATGGGCATAGAAGGCTACTATCGTAGATTTGTGGAGAGATTTTCTGCCATAGCACATCCTATCATGTCATTGCAAAGAAAGGGTGTAAAGTTCATGTGGACTGAAAAATGTCAAAACAGTTTCGAACAATTAAAACAAAGACTTATTTCAGCCCCTATATTAAAAATTGTTGATCGTGATAAAGAGTTTGTTGTATGTACAGATGCTTGCAGAGAAGGGCTGGGAGGAGTCTTGTTGCAGGAAAATTCAGTTATTCCATATGAATCTAGGAAACTGAAAATACATGAACAAAATTATGGTGCTTATGATTTAGAATTTGCAGCTGTTATCCATGCTCTGAAAATGTGGCGGCACTATCTTCTGGGAAAAAAGTTCACATTGATGACTGATCATATTAGCCTTAAATATTTCTTTTCCCAAACTGACCTGAATGCAAGGCAAGCTAGATGGTTGTCCTTTTTAAGTGAATTTGATATGGACATAAAACATATCAAGGGGAAAGAAAATAAAGTTGCTGATGCATTAAGCAGGAATGCTTGTCAAAATTTAAACAGTATTGGGAGTAGTGGCCAGATTGAGATAGAAGAGTTGGTGAGAAAAGCAGCAAGCCAAGACCCAAACTATGAAACCCTATTGGTGAAACTACAGAAAAGGGATAAAACTGATTTCACTCAAAATCAAAAAGGGCTACTATATTACAAGAACAAGTTGTATATTCCTAATGTAGAGTCATTAAAAAGAGAAATTTTAGATGAATATCACAAACAGCCTTATGCAGGACATCCAGGATACCAGAAGATGTTAACAGCCTTGAAAAAGAAGTTGTTCTGGCCAGGAATGAAGAGAGATGTGGCAGAATATCTAAGTAGGTGTATGGAATGTCAACTGGTCAAGGTTGAGCATCAACATCCAGCAGGTCTTTTAAACCCTTTGCCAATTGCAGAGTGGAAATGGGACACAGTTTCCATGGATTTTATAACAGGACTACCTAAAACCAAATACCAACATGATTCTGTAATGGTGGTAGTAGACACTTTAACCAAAACTGCCCACTTTATACCAGTAAAATCTACTTTCGGAACAGCTCAAGTAGCAAATGTTTTCCTGAAGGAGATAGTAAGGCTTCATGGAGTTCCCAAAGTAATTGTTTCAGATCGAGATGCTAAGTTTACAGCAGCATTTTGGAAAGGCTTGTTTGGAGGGATGGGTACTAAGCTGAATTTTAGTACTTCCTATCAACCTCAAACTGACGGGCAAACAGAAAGAACGAATCAAATTTTGGAGGATATGTTGAGAATGTATGTGATGGATAGACCATCAAAGTGGGAGGAGTATCTGCATTTAGCTGAATTTGCTTATAATAATAGCTACCAATCTTCTATTAAAATGAGTCCGTTTGAGGCACTATTTGGAAGAAAGTGTCGTACTCCTTTGAGCTGGAGCCAACCAGAAGATAAATTAATGTTGGGACCTGATGCCTTACAAGAGATGGAGAGAATTGTTAAACAGATACAAAGAAATATCAAGACAGCACAAGATCGCCAGGAAAGCTATGCTGATAAGGAAAGAGTGCACCGAGAATTCAAAGTGGGGGATCATGTGTATTTGCACATCAAACCCAAAAAGAGCACACTTTATGCTGGAAGTTGTGCAAAACTTGCTCCTAGATACTGTGGGCCTTTTGAAATATTAGAAAGGGTGGGACCAGTGGCTTACAAGATGGCCTTACCACCCCATGTTAGAGTGCATAATGTGTTTCATGTTTCGTTATTAAAAAGATATGTACATTATGCTTCTCACATAGTTGATTGGAATGTTGTACAGGTGGAACCAGAAGGGGAGTTTCTGCCAGAACCGCTTCAAATATTGGAGCGGGAAGAAATTGAATTGAGAAACAGAACAGTGGCCAGAGTAAAAGTGTAGTGGAAGCACTTTACTGCTGAAGAAGATACCTGGGAAAGGGAAGCTGAAATGATGGAGAAATATCCATTTTTGTTTAAGTGAACTCTAGTAGTTGAATAACAACACCGAGGACAGTGTTTATTTTCAGAGGGGGAATATGTAACACCCCCAATTTCTGTGTTGAATTTGAAAAATTAGATATTTGAACTTTAAATCCTAAGGGGAGTGGACCCCAAAGGATAATTATGGTGTGAATGTATTTGAATATTTAATTTGAGGAAATAAATAAAATGATTGTGCATTTTGACCAAGATGAGAATTAGAAATCACTTGCCAAATCCATGAGGTGGATAAGGCAACAAATCCCCACAATATTTCAAAAATTCTTGAAAGAAATTAATTTAGATTTTGAGAAGGAATCTAAATTTCCCCAATGAAGAGGAAAGTAGTTTGGAAGAGGTAAGAAAAGCTGGAAAAGTTGAGGAAAAGCATAAAACAGCTTTAAAGAGTCCCAAAATGGGAAGCCTAGGCTAAACAGGAAAGAAAGCATCCTGATATTCTGGACGCAGAATTAGAAACATGCTTTGGGGAATTAAGAGCTTAAATAAGCTGCTCCTAAGCAGATCAGAGGTTGATCTGTGATGGAGGTGATCTCAGCTCAGGGGTGAGTTCTGGAAGACAAATATGGTAGCAAGATTGAAAATCGCATGGTACATTAAAAGAGAAGTAAAATCCTTCGAATAGGTATGTTGAGTTCTTCCTAGATCCAAATGTAATTTCACTCTATAAAAGTGTAACAGCCTTTATAGCATATGTAATGCACATATCATTCCTAAATCTACCTTTAACCTTTGAAATAAAAATCGTAGCAATATAATTAAATTAAAATTAAGGTATACTACCAACTTAGTGACATCATACATGTATAGGCCCTTAAAACAAAATAAAAATAAATAACAATATAAGTGCTGAGAGCTAAACAATAGCTCATTCGAACATCGATTGCAATACATGTATATGCAAGTAAATTAAAACAATAATATCAGTACCGAAAGCTAAAAACCACAGCTCCTTTTTAATATCGATTTCAAAGAAAGTGCTAGACGAAAAAGATTTCTATGCGACCCATATAGGGTTCTGTGGACTTATGGTCAAACTATATGTATTATGAAGATACATAAATTAGGTCAACCCAACAGAAATTCGAACGCGGCATTGTCGAGTCCTTTTACGTATTAGACAAAAAGAAACAAAATTTTGAAATAACACATCAATAGTAAGGGCCAAATACATAAATACTCGCTGTGTATTGAGTTCATGCAACAATTTTAAATAAATTTTTATATGTCAGAAGTATTATATTAAAACTCCAAAGTCAGCGTAATATAACCTGCGCTCGGGCGGAATGCTACCATCATTAAAAATAATAGGAATAAAGCGTTGAACTTTCGTGAAGTGATGTGAATGACCGAAATAATAGCTCGGTACCCTTCCTGCATGGATCATTAGTTATTATGAGAGGCCTATTGAAATAGTTTGAACTGGACAAGTTAAGACGCCTTGAATCTAGCCGGAGAAGACAGTTTAGCATAAATATACACTCGTAGCCATAGATTAGGATTGACAGATAACTGTTGATTTCGAAGGATAAGAGAATGGTGAACCCACATAGCAACAAAATTGATGCATAACTCGCTACAACAGGAGGAAAGAATTTTGGGATTTACCTGTGGGTAGGGTTCCTTCCCACCCTTGCGTCGTGTCAACGGTAATCACATTAAAATGAGCAACCCATACGATGCGCAAAGAAATTTGAACGCTGGTGGTGTAGCTACTGTCAAATCTGGGTGCAGAGAAAACCTAAGATTTCGCACTCCGACATAGGAAAAAAATAGATTAGGAAGGGTCTCGGTGTATAGCCAATAAGAATGTCTGCCAATGGTTTCGGAACATGCAATGCGTGATGCAGAAAATATATATCATTGCACCAGAACTTGTACAAGTAATACAACTAGGGTTTACCTCCGAGCGGATTTGCAAACTTTGATAAGAAAAAAAAAACAATGGTATGTATAAATCAAGGAGAGTGCAGCCAGGATTAACGCATGCTGGAAAACAGGCTAGATCCCTGCCCTCCTGTGACCAGCCTGGGATGCCGACAACCTTCCCTCTCTGTGCAAAACAAAACAGTAGATGATGAGAAGATATTATCGATTGAAATAAGCACAAAACAAGAGAAAATAGTTTGGAACCGTAATTTGACCTGGTTATACCCTCAACAACAGGCCATGGGAGCGTTGAAGGGCACGATCCTGTATCCCCGAAATAGAGAGGAAGAGTCGGATAAACAAATCGGCGTAAGAGCCTCAAATAAAAAGAACCCTCGAAACCCTAATCCCACTGCCCCAGAACTTCAGAAAATCCTGATATTGATTTAGAAAACTCAGCACGTCGATAGGAGGGTACCATTCGATATTAAGGAGCGCATAGGAGGTAGGGCATCGTATGTACGTAGGTACTGGGTTAACCCTAGGATTAATAATTGGCCGAGGAAGAACTCAGCGCACACAGTACTTGAACCAGCTATAAATGACAAATAGCAAGCCACACGTCGAGTTCCTGCTGGGCATGGGACGATATACACCGGCAGTTGGTACTTTTCTCTCAGGAGCAAGACGTCGTCCCTGCCTGCAAAACCATTGAAACAGAAAAACCAAACTCACACGTTAGACCAAGTCGAACAGAACATAGTGCGACGCGGACATTACAAACCATAACCAGTACGCATGTGCGCACGCCACGTATGAAATCAAATTAGGTATGCACTGGTTCAGAGTCCCCGTAATGATAAACCGTCGTCGGACGAATGAGTTTGGATATTATATGATTTCCGCCACGCCTATACGCCGGCTTGGGCATTATGGCGTGAGATGCTAATTTTATAATTACAAACTGGTAATGATGGGCCACGCCGTGGCGAATCCGTCAAAGAACTGAAAGTAAACAACGCAAAAAAAAAAAAATTACGATTAGGGTTAGACAGGTTCGAAATTTCAAAAATTATAAAAGAAGCGCTGACCTGTCATTACATCACTAGTTCAAACGCCCTACATCTCCACGATGACAGACTTACGTGGATTTATAGATTATATGTAGATATATATAGGGTTAATTGAAATGTGTATTATGTATTATGTACAGAATCGATATACCCAAGTATTGTCAAAAGTATAGGCTTGGGAGAATACAATAACATTTTCAAAGGGTTTATATATATAGGTATTATATATATATCTATTACCTATCTATATATGTGGACACCCAACGATAATATCAAAGGGGGAGTTTTATATATATGTGATATATAGATATCGATATGCGCATTCTAATAATTTCATCAAGGGATATACATATATGTGTTACATCTATATAAGTAATATATATACATATAAGTGGTATACGTGTTATATAGGTATGGCTTACATGATGTTATCTAAAAATATGAATGTACATAGCGTCAAGACTTCTACAAAATTTAATGAGACACTAGAGGAGTAGAGAAAAAAAAATGGAAATAAAAATCCAATTTCTGAACTAATACTCAAACAACTATGTAAATGCAAGTAAAACCCTAGTATATATATATGTGGAAAGAAAATAAAAATAAAAATTTCCTTAAACAGGAGGTGTTACAGAAATGAATTAACAACATATAAATTATTTATTTCATAAGTTAAATGGAATGCATCATGAATATTACATGATATAACATATATGGATATAGGGTTGAATATATATGAATGATTAATATTAAATAAATAAATATATATTATTTAAAATTATATAAATAAACAAATTAATATTAAATAGATATGAAGTAAATGTATTACAATAATAAAATAAATAAAAAAATATATAATAATATCTTTGGTTAGCATAAATCTGCACACTGAGAGAATCCCTTTTTTCTAAATTGTCCTGTGTAAAATACAATTCTAGCTATTTTATTTGTGAATGGGTTTTCCTATTTTGCTGGCTGCCTCGATTCCAAAAAAAATTCTGACTCTTCTCTTGTTGAAACCATATTGATTCTTATAAAAAGGAGACGTCGTGGCCAGGGATCGAACCCGGGTCACCTGCGTGACAGGAAGGAAAACAGCGGCCGGTTTAGGGTTTAGACAATCTCGAAAACAACTTTAAGTGCTATATCTCATCACCGCCCATGCTCACATGACTCATTGCATGCCATATCATGCCCTCAGTGTCGCCTATTCGTAAAGCACTGATAAAGCAAGAATCCGACGTGTTGGCGCCGGTTTCAAGCAGCAAGGAGTGGGCAGGTGATAGGATGCATGAGTACACGTAGGCGCGCCGACTGTCACAACCAGATTCCGTCGTGGTGGCATTGGACGGCGGCGTGAGATATTCCGAACCCTAATAAATGTAACGCATCATAATTATGAATCAGGTTAACAGAAATGGTATTCGGTTTTTTGTTTTTGATTGAATATATTTAAATATTCCATATTACTATAAATATATGTGTCGACATTTTACATATAACCATATGTGTCGCCATTCCATAGTAAAATACCCTATACACTTAATAGTGTCCCTAGTGTTTAATTGGGGCGCTATTATGTGAATATACCATTTGCAAAATGCGTTGACCCGCAACGTGTAGGGTTGAAGGGTTATGTAAGGAAGGCTAATCAGCGCCGAAGATAACCATTAACCGTATGTGCCCATTAGGCCGAATCGTTAGAAGCATAGATTTTGGCCGATACAAATTAACCGAAACGGAAATGATAATAAAACAAAGCTTTTTAAATTATCAACTGTGGACCCGTTAACAAATAGCAATTATATCTTTCCAATCTCGACCACATAGGTGTCCTTTACCTGAGATTAACCTATCGGAATGTTTATATAACAACCACATCTTTATATCGCATATGTTAACATTTCAACATATATGATTAGGGTCGATGGGACTGTCCATACATATATTAGTCATATGAGTGGAAAGAACCAACACTAAACACAAATTTTATATTTCCCAACGACAGAGGTTACGGCGAAAAATAAAGTTGGAACGAGTGAATGCAAATCATAGATATACCCGAATCATATATAGTGCAAGCAGATTTTAGTTATGAGGCGCATGTGAAAAAAAAACGGTAATGTAGGTAGTAGGAAGGTAGGTTCGATTTTCTGCAAGGAGAAATAAACCAAAAAGAAAAATTTTGGATTAATACAGTACATAGTATTCGACGCGGAGTCTTTAGTATTCCTTGACGTGCATTAGAAAATGCCGATACAATATACATACCTATCTCTATTAACAAGTAGGAAAAAATGGTGGTCATACATTTGTAGAGCCAAGGTACGTGTGTTAAATATATATAAGACCATACATCATACATGATCTTGATTTATATGTGTGTGAAGGGGGTGAAACCCTATAGCGTGAAAGGCGGATAAATAATCATCATTCTTTCCATACAGCTTGGAAGATTTTCGGGTAGTTGGTTATCCAAGTGATGATACAATATGTTATATAGGTATATACCAAAATGATGCCGAAGTGAAACATTAATAATACCTAATAATTTAGTGGGCCGAAAAAAAATTTATATATAAAGTCTGACACATATATAATGGGCAGATATATATATATATACGAGGCGCTAATTGGTATAATGTTAGACCTCTACCTATATATAGATGACTTTACACTTGCAATAACCATAGGAGTATAAATATAATTGGGTTGTGGAAAGGGATATAAAAGGTTAAGAGGTCTAAAGTAGGTAAGTGTGACCTTAGCTCCAAATGAATATATCGACTCCCTTAGATCATAATCGATGGGAACTTCATATAGTCCCTTTTATTATAATCATAGTTGATGGGAACATTACATAACTCCTTATTGCATTGGTTGTAATTAAATAAGGGTTAAATGATTTTATACCCCTTTATTGTCTCAGTTATAATTAAAGAATGGTTAAATGAGTGGGTGGCATGGAATTCGAAAAAGGTGATATCTCCATTCTTACATTATATGAAATGAAAAAAATAGTTTAAAAAGGGTAAAGTATTCACTTTGTGGGTTTAATTAAAGGAGACTTTAAACTTTAATTTAAAAGGGGTGGAGTTAAATTAAAGTTCAATAAAAGAAAATTGAGAGGAGGCGGATTTTAATTAAAGTACACCTTAAACTTTAAATTAAAGAGGTGGTGTTTAAATTAAAGTTTAAGCCAGTGGATAAATTCCAGAGAGGTGTATAAGAAAAAAAAAAACAATTTATATTTAATAGAGGTATGTTAAATATAAGTTGTAAAATCTCAACTGTCCTTGTATTGATTCAAATTAAAACTTTATAAGTCCATCACAAAGGAAAAATGTAAGTTGGTACGAAGGTATAGTACATTAAATAAGAAAGAAAAAAATTAAGGAATATTAATTAAAGTACGTATATATATGTTTGGTGGATATATATATATATGCGGTTAGTTTTATATATACATGATGGAATTGTATTATATATATATTGTGGATTATATATATAGAGAGTGATTATATATATATATGAAATAGAGTGGAGGATTTAATGATATGAAATATCAGGGTTCATATAACAAAGAGCTTTATAAAGAATTTTTTTTAATGTTTCACTTTATTGGAATATATATACAATGTGGTGGAATTGAGGATAAATTAAAATGAAACAAATTGCACGTGGGACATAAGTAAAATCCACAAGTAACATTATAAATATAGGTGATCCAGTTATATGTTATAATGTTAACCTTGTTGAGTTGTATGAATATAATATCTTCATACATGTTAAGTTATTTCTCAAACTTTATACTAATTCACTGGGGATTATTAAAAGTGAATTCACCTTAAAAGCTGCAAGTACAAGGGAAGGACATATTTTATCATATGGCCGATTATTATTGCTATAATTATGGTGGTAGAATAAGTGGTCCCAGTAGAATGTGAAGAAATTTTTTTTGAAAATGGATAAATTGTAGTAATTCTTTAAAAAGGGGAAAATTGTGGCAAATTCTATTTTGACATTTCAAGTAGTAATACTTGTGAATGGGACGAATGATAGAAATTACATGCATTCACACTATAAAATGTTGTTGGTATAAATTTTATTAAAGTTGATTTTCTTGAGTCTTAAATTCAAAGACAAGGAAATAGTGTGAAATCATACAGCTACAAACCGAGAGAAAAGAAGATGAGCTGTATTTGGACTCGGGTGTGGGGGAAACCCATCAGCTCCAAATTTGTCCACTTAAGTTTTGAACTAGTGGATACAATTTCATGTGAAAGGTAAGCATGGAATTGTAGAGATTATTAATGAGTCTAGTTGTTACTAATTAAATTGATTTGGTTAACAAAAGGAAACAATAAAAAGGTACTAGAAGTACAACTATAAAATGAAAAGGGGTAAGCATAAACATGCATATGATATAATTGTTTTCATTCATGTATGAGTACTAATGAAAATTTGTAAAAAAATTTTTTAGTCAAGTGTGTAACAGGAAATTGTACACTCTGGAAACAAAGAGGAAAAAGGTGAAGATAAATCACCTAGAAAATCCAGAAAAGCTGAACTGAACCAAGTTGCGTGAGGAAAGAATCACACTGAAAAACAAGAAAGGATAAGTAGTGTACTAAAAGTGCACTAAACTATTATGAACCTGAACGGTTTGGTTTATAACTGAATGTCTTAAGTTATTGAAATGCAAAATGTTGTGGTGAATTATCAATTATATGTACCTGATATTACTTACATTGGTATGAATTGTGGACAGAGAAACCAGAATGACGGATCTTCCATACAGACTTCTTGTAAAGAAGTAGGAAGAAAATCAACTGCATAAGGCATCAGTAAATATAGTGGAGGCAGGAGAGTACTCTTCTGGAAACTAATGGCTTATACATTAGCCCTACCATTGCTTATTAAATTTCCTGATATATTTCATGTCTCCTTGTGGGAAAGGAAACGTTATAATTTTTGTACATGATGCTTCTCACATGATTGATTTGAATTGTGGTCCAGGTGGAACCAGAAGAGGAAATTCCTTCCAGAGTCGCCTCAAAGATGAAAGCGAGAAGAAATGGAATTGCGAAAGTGAACAGTAGCTCGAGTAAAGGCGCAGTGGAGCACTTTACTGCTAAAAAAGCTACATGGCACAGAGAAGCTCAGATGAGGGAAAAGCATTCATAATTATGTTCAAAATCAACTAGTAGATAGTTGTCAACACTGAGGACGGTGTTTATTTTCAGAGGGGGAATATGTAACACCCCCAAGTTCTGTGCTCTTCAAATTAGACATTTGAACATACATCCATAGGGGAGTGTACCCCAATGGATAATTGTTATGTGGATATGGTTAAATACTTAATTATGAAAAATAAATAAAATATTGTGCATGCACCATGACCAGATGAGAAAGTGAGACCATATTCCAAATCCATGAGGATGGATAAGGCAACAAATCCCCAAAAATCTTTCAAAAATCCTTGAAAGAAATTTATTTAGATTTAAGGAGAAATCTAAATTTCCCCAATGAAGAGGAGTAGTTGGAAAGAGGTGAGAAAAGCTGGAAAAGCTGAGGAAAAGCTTAAAGCAGCTTTAAGGAACCCCAAGAGGGGAAGCCTAGGCTAAACAGGAAAGAAAGCATCCTGCTATTCTGGACGCAGAATTAGAAACATGCTTTGGGGTACGAGCTTAAATAAGCTGATCCTAGACAGATTAGTGGTTGATCTGTGCTGGGAGGTGATCTCTGCTCGGGGGTGAATCTTGGGAGATAAAGAGGATTCTAAGGTTGGGAGGACTGGTCATGGTAGAGGGTGCATGCGTACATTTGGAGATATCTGTAAGTCTGTATTAAATATATCCCTGCTTTATGAATTGTGATGTTATAATTTCTTATGCAATTTATGAATTGTGATGTTATAAATTCTTATGCAATTTATGAATTTTGATGTTATAGTTTCTTATGCAATTTATGAGTTATTATGTTATGGTTCAGTATGAAGATTGTGAATTGATTATTGGTTCAGAAACTCATGTAATTGTAAACCAAAGCTATTGATAGCAGAGATAAATGGTTGGAATATAGGGATGAGTATCTTGTAAAATGGAGTTAGAGATGGTAGATCTTTTGAACAGCTGGTCCCATGATCATGTACAGGTGTAGCTTGCTGCCTTTCCAAGGAACATTAACTTACTGTGTGTATAGACAGAAAATGTTAACAAACCAGTAACCATGAACAACAAGTACTAAATAACTAAACATATCATAACAATATTTGTGACACCGAATTCCCTGTAACAAATCACAGAAGATAGGACACAACAACCCTATGATAGTAGTATGGGGTTCAGGATGTCAGTTGGGAGGCAATGTAAGGAATTGTAAAACTACTATGTAAATTATTTTATTAACTGTAAGTGTAAACATATGAAAGCAGAAGTGAAGCCTAACTAAGGAAGAGGATCTAACACTAGGGAGTGTAAACTATCCAGTTCAGTATCCTCCCCTATTTGATTGAAGCAAAGAGGATTTGTGTCCTAGGGAATAGTTGAATCTGCACACGAGTGTCCACCAAATTGAATGTTGTAACCGTAAAATAACAGGGAAATCCTACTTGCACAACCATGGTGTGATAAAAAGTTGTCTGAGGGAAGATTGCACGCATATGTAAAAATACAAGGAACAGAGCATCTGGTTACCTTCCATGTAAACTACCGGGGGAAAGTAGTTGGAGCCATGGAGGTTAACTGAGTATAGATCGCGGTATGCGAGGAGGCATACATCTATATCTCGATGATGCACTTTCCAATGTTGGAAATTTTATAAGGCTTGCAAACTGGAAAGTCTGAGAAATTTTTGTATTCTCCTATCTGCCTATAATTACTCAATAGAAGTAAATACTGGATAACTGGATGAATTTGAAATGGATTCAATAAGTAGTTTTGTTGTTAGCTAGCGCATAAAGCCGGGTATATCTAACTTATGAAATTAGGGTAAGAACCTGGGTTTGGGAGGCGTGACAAATGGTATCGGAGCCCAGGTTCAAAAATTGGGCAAGATATGTGCTCACAAAGAACTAGTAAACTGTTATAAATTTTACAATGACATATGTAGCCATTGTTTTACTATCATCGTTATGTAAAAGAAAGTCAGGGTCATAAAGTGAAGGTATTGAAAGCATCTTAATACAGCAGCAAAGATTGATGCTGCCTTACTGAGATGATATGCTTATGTGTATGTTAGAGAAATATTATAGTGGTGCAGGAAATATATATATGGTAAGTAGCAGAAAGGAAGAAAGCAAGGTATTAGAATATAAATTTTCAATTATGATCATTCTAACACTTGTAACACCTATAGACTGGATACATGAGCATTCTAACAATTATAATGGTGCTGGAAAAAGAGTAATTATGTTCTAGATGAGCATGATACCATTTATAAGGATATCGATTTAGGGTACTTTATATTTTAAGTACAGTTCTAACTCTTGAAACAAATAATATGGTGTCAGAGTTCTCTATGCTGAATGTATAGCAGCAATGGAACTATCGATCACATAGATATATGCCTTTAGGAAATATATAGGTATATATATATATAAATTAACAAATAGAGTACAGACACATTATAGCCGTGTTAAGGTTACATGGTATAAAAAAACAATTAGCTGAAAGTAAGACATTGGAATATGACATTCAAATAATATACAAACAAAGTTTACTGCTATTCTATCTGATGTACACAACAGTTAGAAATGAGTATATAGCCTTTCGAAAATTTCCCTAGATATATTGAAGACAAGTATCATAGCAATAGTTTTAAAATTATAATGACAATCCTTTAGTCTAGCACTATTGATACTTCTGGGGTTACATAGAAATAAAAAAAAAAAATTCGAAGTTCAGAGTAAGAACTATCGAACAGTTATGTTGAATTCTTATTACACCACAAAATAAACTTCCACGAGGGAAGGGTTATATCAGTCATGGAAATTATAAAGTGTTTTGAAAATTTACATTATATCTAACCCTTGGCCCCAACTCTAGGGCAAGGGAGAAAGTCGATGCTCCAAATTATATTCGTCATTAAACTATCGGGCCTTATAAACATATATATATATTTTAACAAGCCTAGAGCAGTATGTAAGTCGGACTCTGGGCAGTATTAATCACAGTTGCGATATATATATATATATAAGTACCTATAAAGCTAGAGGTAAAGCAGCGTATTATAAACACAAATTTCCTAGGTTAATGATATGCGTTACCTACTTTTGAACTATATCTATACATATAGTTATAAAAAAAAAAAAGAGAGAAAAAAAGAAAAAAAACAACGATGCCAACGAAACAAGACTTGCATTACAAGCCTAAACCTATATGTAAGCACCATCTAAGATACATATATCCAGTCATAAAACAACAAAATTCAATCGCTTTTATCGCCTTTTAAAGGCCCATATCAGTTATAATTCTATTTATTCGGTGAAACAACTACTGTATGAACATGGTACACATAAAGTGAGCGTCGGTGGAATATGATGGGCCGTGGCTTGGTACTTAGCCGAAATAGCATCAAAACATAAAGTGTCAGGCTACACATTTCCCTTACCGATATATATACAATTTAAATTTGTTAGAAGAACGATAGTCCCCAAAGTACAATTAACGAAATTGGAGTTGAAAGTAATCGGAATAAAAACAATAGTAAACGCCGGGAGATAAACCAAACGCTCGTTTGGTATTGCCTGCGATATAGTTACATATGGGCATAAAGCAAGAAGTTAACCCCGGCGCCGAGAACGAAAGTAAATACTCCTGTTACTATTGGGTTCAAAGATCAAGTAAAACGGACTACATAAATCATATAAGGATTACAGAACATGGTCAAAACGTATCTGTTATACAGCCACATACAACAGAAAACCCAAACGTAAACTCACTATTATCTAAATATCAAGGAGTTTACGGCATATTTCAGTTTTGATAAAAACGTATGCTGTTGGACGCGGACAAAGAGGAGTATTGCGGACTGAAAAGGCTTTGGACGCCACGGCACCCTTGAGATCTGGTTAGAGGACGTAAAACGAACAGGAAAAAAAAAAGGGGGGGTGCAACGTTGATACAAATTGTAAATATCATTCTCTCCTGTAATCACGTCTATAACAGAGTCGATCACATACTCGACCCCCGACGAAAATAGGAGAAGAAAACTGCAACGATTCTACACTGGAAATAATAGGGAAACTCGAAGGAATTGAATAGCGCAGAAACTTGGATTTAAGGGAAACTCTTGAACCCTAATTTCAGTATCCTGAAAAAGATTAGAAAATCCCCAAGCTGAGTGCGGAAAGCCGACCACACTGTCAGGCTCGTACCAGGCGATAGGAAGACGCGTATGGTGGGTTAGATAGTGGCTACTCTTGGCTCACACAGTAGTAGGGTCAGAACCCTAAAATTTTAACCTTCTCCGAGGCAGCCTCTGCTCTCCCAGTACGGGAGGGAGCCGATCTGTCAACCAGCAGAACCAGCCGTCAAACTGTGCTATAAAGGAGACGAGACGTGCCGTTCTTTGGTACTTTTCTGCATGAAGTGAGATGCCAGAGCTGGTTGCCGAGCATTGCTCACACGTTAACCACTGTGTATAGTGGGTAACAGGCTCCAGGACAAATTCACATCAGGCAGCAACGTGTCGGTTAAATTCAGAAAAATACAATAATGATAAACCTCCGAACGGGGGCACCTGGCGGTATACGAGCGCAGCAAGGCCATCTGCACACTGAGAGAATCCCTTTTTTCTAAATTGTCCTGTGTAAAATACAATTCTAGCTATTTTATTTGCGATTGGGTTTTCCTATTTTGCTGGCTGCCTCGATTCCAAAAAAATTCCTGACTCTTTTCTTGTTGAAACCATATTGATTTTTATAAAAAGGAGACGCCGTGGCCAGGGATCGAACCCGGGTCACCTGCGTGACAGGAAGGAAAACAGCGGCCGGTTTAGGGTTTAGACAATCTCGAAAACAACTTTAAGTGCTATATCTCATCACCGCCGATGCTCACATGACTCATTGCATGCCATATCATGCTCTCAGTGTCGCCTATTCGTAAAGCACTGATAAAGCAAGAATCCGACGTGTTGGCGCCGGTTTCAAGCAGCAAGGAGTGGGCAGGCGATAGGATGCGTGAGTACACGCAGGCGCGCCGACTGTCACAACTGGATTCCGTCGTGGTGGCATTGGATGGCGGCGTGATATATTCCGAACCCTAACAAATGTAACGCATCATAATTATGAATCAGGTTAACAGAAATGGTATTCGGTTTTTTGTTTTTGATTGAATATATTTAAATATTCCATATTACTATAAATATATGTGTCGACATTTTACATATAACCATATGTGTCGCCATTCCATAGTAAAATACCCTATACACTTAATAGTGTCCCTAGGGTTTAATTGGGGCGCTATTATGTGAATATACCATTTGCAAAATGCGTTGACCCGCAACGTGTAGGGTTGAAGGGTTATGTAAGGAAGGCTAATCAATGCCGAAGATAACCATTAACCGTATGTGCCCATTAGGCCGAATCGTTAGAAGCATAGATTTTGGCCGATACAAATTAACCGAAACGGAAATGATAATAAAACAAAGCTTTTTAAATTATCAACTGTGGACCCGTTAACAAATAGCAATTATATCTTTCCAATCTCGACCACATAGGTGTCCTTTACACAAGTTAACCTATCGGAATGTTTATATAACAACCACATCTTTATATCGCATATGTTAACATTTCAACATATATGATTAGGGTCGATGGGACTGTGCATACATATATTAGTCATATGAGTGGAAAGAACCAACACTAAACACAAATTTTATATTTCCCAACAATAGAGGTTACGGCGAAAAATAAAGTTGGAACGAGTGAATGCAAATCATAGATATACCCGAATCATATATAGTGCAAGCAGATTTTAGTTATGAGGCGCATGTGAAAAAAAAAGGGTAATGTAGGTAGTAGGAAGGTAGGTTCGATTTTCTGCAAGGAGCAATAAACCAAAAAGAAAAATTTTGGATTAATACAGTACATAGTATTCGACGCGGAGTCTTTAGTATTCCTTGACGTGCATTAGAAAATGCCGATACAATATACATACCTATCTCTATTAACAAGTAGGCAAAAATGGTGGTCATACATTTGTAGAGCCAAGGTACGTGTGTTAAATATATATAAGACCATACATCATACATGATCTTGATTTATATGTGTGTGAAGGGGGTGAAACCCTATAGCGTGAAAGGCGGATAAATAATCATCATTCTTTCCATACAGCTTGGAAGATTTTCGGGTAGTTGGTTATCCAAGCGATGATACAATATGTTATATAGGTATATACCAAAATGATGCCGAAGTGAAACATTAATAATACCTAATAATTTAGTGGGCCGAAAATTTTTTTATATATAAAGTCTGACACATATATAATGGGCAGATATATATATATATATACGAGGCGCTAATTGGTATAATGTTAGACCTCTACCTATATATAGATGACTTTACACTTGCAATAACCATAGGAGTATAAATATAATTGGGTTGTGGAAAGGGATATAAAAGGTTAAGAGGTCTAAAGTGGGTAAGTGTGACCTTAGCTCCAAATGAATATATCGACTCCCTTAGATCATAATCGATGGGAACTTCATATAGTCCCTTTTATTATAATCATAGTTGATGGGAACATTACATAACTCCTTATTGCATTGGTTGTAATTAAATAAGGGTTAAATGATTTTATACCCCTTTATTGTCTCAGTTATAATTAAAGAATGGTTAAATGAGTGGGTGGCATGGAATTCGAAAAAGGTGATATCTCCATTCTTACATTATATGAAATGAAAAAAATAGTTTAAAAAGGGTAAAGTATTCACTTTGTGGGTTAAATTAAAGGAGACTTTAAACTCTAATTTAAAAGGGGTGGAGTTAAATTAAAGTTCAATAAAAGAAAATTGAGAGGAGGCGGATTTTAATTAAAGTACACCTTAAACTTTAAATTAAAGAGGTGGTGTTTAAATTAAAGTTTAAGCTAGTGGATAAATTCCAGAGAGGTGTATAAGAAAAAAAAAAAAAAAAAAAAATTTATATTTAATAGAGGTATGTTAAATATAAGTTGTAAAATCTCAACTGTACTTGTATTGATTCAAATTAAAACTTTATAAGTCCATCACAAAGGAAAAATGTAAGTTGGTACGAAGGTATAGTACATTAAATAAGAAAGAAAAATTAAGGAATATTAATTAAAGTACTGTATATATATGTTTGGTGGATATATATATATATATATGCGGTGGATTTTATATATACATGATGGAATTGTATTATATATATATTGTGGATTATATATATATATAGAGTGATTCTATATATACATGAAAAAGGGTGGAAGATTTAAGGATATGAAATATAATGGTTCATATAACAAAGAGTTTTATAAAGAAAATTTTTTATGTTTCACTTTATTGGAATATATATACAATGTGGTGGAATTGAGGATAAAATAAAATGAAACAAATTGCACGTGGGACATAAGTTAAAATCTACAAGTAAAATTATAAATATAGGCAATCTGGGTATATGTTATAATGTTAACCTTGTTGAGTTGTATGAATATAATATCTTCATACATGTTAAGTTATTCCTCAAACTTTATACTAATTCGCTGGGGATCATTAAAAGTGACTTCACCTTAAAAGCTACAAGTACAAGGGAAGGACATATTTTATCATATGGCTGATTATTATGATTAGAATGAGTGGTCCCAGTAGAATGTGAAGAAATTTTTTTTTAGAAAATGTATAAATTGTGGTAATTCTTTGGAAAGGGGAAAATTGTGTCAAATTCTATTTTGATATTATCAAGTACTAATGGGATGAATGATAGAAATTACATGCATTCACACTATACAATTTTGTTGGTATAAATTTTATGTAAAATTTCCTGAGTCTTAAATTCAAAGACAGAGAAATGATGTGAAGTCATACAGCTACAAACCGAGAGAAAAGAGAATGAGCTGTATTTTGGACTTGGGTGTAGGGGAAACCCATCAGCTCCAAATTTGTCCACTTAAGTTTTGAACTAGTGGATACAATATCATGTGAAAGGTAAGCATGGAATTGTAGAGATTATTAATGAGTCTAGTTGTTACTAATTAAATTGATTTGGTTAACAAAAGGAAACAATAAAAAGGTACTAGAAGTACAACTATAAAATGAAAAGGGGTAAGCATAAACATGCATATGATATAATTGTTTTCTTTTATTTATGAGTACTAATGAAAAAGTTGGAAAAATTGTTTAGCCAAGTGTGTAACAGGAAATTGGGCACTCTGGAAACAAAGAGGAAAAAGGTGAAGATAAATCACCTAGAAAATCCAGAAAAGCTGAACTGAACCAAGTTGCGTGAGGAAAGAATCTCACTGAAAAACAAGAAAGGATAAGTAGTGTACTAAAAGTTCACTAAACTATTATGAACCTGAACGGTTTGATTTATAACTGAATGTCTTAAGTTATTGAAATGCAGAATGCTGTTGTGAATTATCAATTATATGTACCTGATATTACTTACATTGGTATGGATTGTGGACAAAGAAACCAGAATGACGGATCTTCCATACAGACTTCTTGTAAAGAAGTAGGAAGAAAACCAACTGCATAAGGCATCAGTAAATATAGTGGAGGCAGGAGAGTACTCTGCTGGAAACTAATGGCTTATACATTAGCCCTACCATTGCTTATTAAATTTACTGATATATTTCATGTCTCCTTGTTGGAAAAGAAAAGTTATAATTTTTGTACATGATGCTTCTCACATGAGTGATTTGAAATGTGGTCCAGGTGGAACCAGAAAAGGAATTTCCTTCCAGAGTCGCTTCAAAGATGAAAGCGAGAAGAAATGGAATTGCGAAAGTGAACAGTAGCTCGAGTAAAGGTGCAGTGGAGCACTTTACTGCTAAAAAGCTACATGGCACAGAGAAGCTCAGATGAGGGAAAAGCATTCATAATTATGTTCAAAATCAACTAGTAGATAGTTCTCAACACCGAGGACGGTGTTTATTTTCAGAGGGGGAATATGTAACACCCCCAAGTTCTATGCTTTTCAAATTAGACATTTGAACATACATCCATAGGGGAGTGGACCCCAATGGATAATTGTTATGTGGATATGGTTAAATACTTAATTATGAAAAATAAATAAAATATTGTGCATGCACCATGACCAGATGAGAAACTGAGATCATATTCCTAATCCATGAGGTGATGGAAAAGGAGAAAAAGACTTTCCCCAAATCTTTCAAAAATCCTTGAAAGAATTATTTCTAATTTAGATTTTTGAGGAAAAATCTAAATTTCCCCAATGAAGAGGAGTAGTTGGGAAGAGGTGAGAAAAAGCTGGAAAAGCTGAGGAAAAGCTAAAAGCAGCTTTAAAGAATCCCAGAATGGGAAGCCTAGGCTAAACAGGAATAAAGCATCCTGAAATTCTGGACGCAGAATTGGAAACAGGCTTGGGGAAAGCACAGCTTAAATAAGCTGCTCCAGAACAAATTGAGGCTAGTCTGTTCTTGGAGGATCTCTGCTCGGGGGTGAATCCTGGGAGATAAAGAGGATTCTATGGTTGGGAGGACTGGTCATGGTAGAGGTATGCATGCATATTGTTGGAGATTTCTGTAAGTCTGTATTAAATATATCCCTGCTTTATGAATTGTGATGTTATAATTTCTTATGCAATTTATGAATTGTGATGTTATAATTTCTTATGCAATTTATGAATTGTGATGTTATAAATTCTTATGCAATTTATGAATTTTGATGTTATAGTTTCTTATGCAATTTATGAGTTATTATGTTATGGTTCAGTATGAAGATTGTGGATTGATTATTGGTTCAGAAACTCATGTAATTGTAAACCAAAGCTATTGATAGCAGAGATAAATGGTTGGAATATAGGGATGGGTATCCTGTAAAATGGAGTTAGAGATGGTAGATCTTTTGAACAGCTGATCCCATGATTATGTACAGGTGTAGCTTGCTGCCTTTCCAAGGAACATTAACTTACTGTGTGTATAGACAGAAAATGTTAACAAACCAGTAACCATGAACAACAAGTACTAAATAACTAAACATATCATAACAATATTTGTGACACAGAATTCCCTGTAACAAATCACAGAAGATAGGACACAACAACCCTATGATAGTAGTATGGGGTTCAGGATGTCAGTTGGGAGGCAATGGAAGGAATTGTAAACCTACTATGTAAATTATTCTATTAACTGTAAGTGTAAACATATGAAAGCAGAAGTGAAGCCTACCTAAGGAAGAGGATCTAACACTAGGGAGTATAAACTATCCAGTTCAGTATCCTCCCCTATTTGATTGAAGCAAAGAGGATCTGTGTCCTAGGGAATAGTTGAATGTTTGCACTCGAGTGTCACAAATTGAATGTTGGCAAGTAAAATAACGGGGAAATCTAACACAGCCATGGTGTGATAAAAAGTTGTGTGAGGGGAGATTGTGGCGCATATGTAAAAATACAATGAACAGAGCATCTGGTTACCTTCCATGTAAACTACTGGGAAAGTAGTTGGACCAATGGAGGTTAACTGAGTATAGATCGCGGTATGTGAGGAGGCATACATCTATATCTCGATGCTGCACTTTCCAATGTTCGTATAAGGCTACTGTTGGAAAGTCTGAGAAATTTTTGTATTCTCCTATCTGCCTATAATTACTCAATAGAAGTAAATACTGGATAACTGGATGAATTTGAAATGGATTCAATAAGCAGTTTTGTTGTTAGCTAGCGCATAAAGCCGAGTATATCTAACTTATGAGATTAGGGTAAGAACCTGGGTTTGGGAGGCGTGACAATTATGGTCCCAAATGTTCAAGTTTTCCAACAAGATATTGTGCATGTAGAATTCTACCATATTTTCCTTGTCTGCCATACTTGACTGGTTGAAAATTTCAATGAATTCTCATTAGTTATGAAAAGGTAAGGAACCGTGAGAGGCTAGTATCATGATTTTAAATAGGATCCATTTTTCTTTGAGGTAGACTGCATAGGGGTGTGATGGGTATCTATGTTTAATCGCCTCCATGCACAAATCTTCCATGGTGGCCATTTGTTTGTCTTTTTGTTGAAGTTGATACTACAATCTTGAATTCTATGCTTGGGCTTCCTAAAGCTGCTCTTCAACATGGAATATTTGATCCTAACATCAAAAAATCCCCTTCCCAACTCAGTCGCTTTTTCCTCCATGATCCCTATGTCATGCACTCTCTCTAAGGGTATATGGATGCACTGTCCCTAGGATCACTTCACATTGGACGCACTTGGTGGAAAAGGAGGGGGTAAGGATGATAGGGTAGTGGATGGAGACATCTATTATGATGATATGTTCTTCTTGACTTGGGCTTCCAGGAATGCGAAGGAGGATCTTCATGCAACACATAGTTCATTCCTCTTCATGGATGCATACCAAACCACTATGGAGGACTCATTTATGGACCCATGTGTCATCTTACTTCCAGCATATGGTAAGAATTTTCTTTTTCCAATTATTGATTGGCTAACACAATAATTTCATGCTCTTAACATTACTATGTAGTGCATTTCTCCACAAGAGGGCAAGTTTTTCATATTGATCCATGATCAAAATTGGGCAAAACTATATGATAGACATAGCCTTCTTTTATGTGGCCTTGGGAAAATGTTTATCATTACATGTATGTTTATTTTTTGCACCCAACCATTTACTATATGATGACATGCATGATTGACCATGTATCAAGAAACATTTTTCCATGTAAATTTCTGAAGCAGCAGTTTGTAAGACTGTGTTGTACATACTTAGGAGGCTATTGGTATCTTCAAACACCACACGAAGCCATCAATATCTCCTTCATTCTTGTACTGGTCATGACTTCATTTGCTGATATTGTTTCTATTATTGTTGAGAGCATGATTGGGGAATTGACACATGAGTTGGATGTCTCCTTGAGGAGAGATAATTCCCACATTTTTTGCATTACATGTTATAATGGGAGCATGGGAGGAGATATGTCCAACATAGCCACACATTTGTTTTCTTTTGGGCTGGGCCATGAGTTTTATAGCCATTCACTGTATAACCATGAGCAAGTGTTTGATCATGTATTGTTGACACATTCAACCATTTACTATTCATTAGTAGATGTGATGATTTTTTGATATTACTTTCCATGCTATTTTTTGAAGTTACAGTGGATGAGACTGTGTTGTGTCCTCTTGAGACATTATTTGTATCATGCATCATCATGTAAAACCTTCAGCATACTTCCCATTTGGATACTCTATGATGACCATGTCGTGTTCATCATGGATGAAATGTTTTGGGCCACCTTGTTCTCCAATGTTGGAAGGGAGATCCTTGGAGGATTGTTCTTCATTTTTCCACTTAAGGGCAATACCATTGTAGCCTGAGATAATAACACACTCTACACTTATCACAAGTGGAGAGGAGGATAGCGTGGGGTAGGCTATGATGCTTACCATATGAAAATTTTCAGCCCATCTTCATTTCTGGAGCTCAAGTTTGAAGGAGATTTCCATGAGTTGCCATGTTGGGAGGTAACTCACTTTGTATGGATTATTTCTTTGGGATGGGAGATTCATATGTGGATGGCAAATCCCAATTCATGTCAAATATCATGCCTCAAAAAGGCTCATAGACATCCAATTTTTGCCTCCATAGATGTTTATTTTTTACATGATAGCTATTTGGGATGCTCACCAAAAGCTAGTTTGCATATGTTGGAGGGAAAACTTGGAGATATATTGATGAGAAAAAATCTTGATCCTTGGAGGATTTTATCTTATGCAGTTTTTTGAGGACAATCAACATTTGGGAGTGGAGGACTGTAATATTCCACTTTTAGCATGCAGCTAAATGGAATATTAATTTTTGTTGTTTTCACTTAGGAAATGAATAAATGGGTAAGGAGGCCCATATAATTCAGAAATAGCAATAAAATCCCTCTTAGTATGAAAGAAGATCAGTAATGGAGTTGGATTTCACACCCTCATGTGTGAAAGATGACATTTGCATAAAGACAAGGTCAAATTTCACCAAGTCAAATAGCGCAGTGATAGGAGGTGGAGATCATCTTGTGGGGCAGCGCAGTGAAGGAGGAGGGAATTTTCCTTGATGGAGGAAACACTAATGAGTGGGACCCATGGAGAGGGAGCTTGAATTTGTTTAAAAGGAGGGCAAGGCATCCATTGTAACTCATGCTTATGATTAGTGATTTCTTAGTTTGCTTAAACTATTCGCAATCTCTTGTTGTTTAGCAGAGTTGTAGTGTTGTTTAGCATAATGAATTCCTCTTTAGGATTCATTCTCATTCTTGAGAGGCCTCTTGAGGGATTTCACTTTATTTCTACACATTCATGCTCAAGGCCAAGCCACCTCCTTCAACTACAACGTTATTTCTGCTTAATTATAACATTGTGTTGCAGGGTGTTACAGTGGAGGTTCCAAAACACCATTTTTTGGCTTTCTCTTCAGAGGAGAGAGACTTATTTCCTTTGGGATATCAGTAAGGGAGGATTCATAGCATATTTCAGATCTTCGCATTTGGCCAACACATTTTATTCCACCTACAACGTAGTATCCTTTAGTGACTGTTTTATTTTCAAAGTACATTTGTAGAGGGAGTTTGCAATGTTGATTGGAGGGTAAGATCTTCAGTGATAGGATCAAATTTTCACTTGGAAGATCCATTAGAGCAGATATACTCATATTGTGCATCATCTTCAACTATCTCCATCTAGTTCCAGTTCTCGAGTTTCCGCTGCTACTGCAACTCCGACATTGCTTCAATTTTTCCATTTTGTATATATTTCAGACAATCCTTCTAAGGATTGTTGTATTATTGTTTTATGGGGTTGAGAGCTTTCTCCTACACATTTCTTGAGCCATATATTTTTATATATTTGTATTATTATTCAGTATGTTGTAGTATCTCCTATAAACTATGCAGTCATAGCCTAGGGCATTCTGAGTGTAGCAGTATATTTCACATTTCATGTATATGATCTATTGAGGCTTCTATTGCCAATCCTGAGTGACTCTTTCGTCAAGGAATTGTACTCTCTTGCTAGTATATTATAAATTTTTTGGCTACCTACATCTTCATGTATTCAAGCTCATAAAAATAACGCTATTACTCTATCCCTTGTTCATACATAGATGCAGTCCCTTCATTGGGCACTTTTTCAAGACAACTAGGTGTGGGAGATCTGTTCAACCCACCTAGAGTGATTTGTTTGGAGCCTCCTCTTGGATTTCGGTCATAGATACATTGATCTAAGGGATCCATGTCTTGGTTTCGAATCCTCTAGGATTCATTCCTGAAAAATGCATTTTTCAGGCATCCCTTGCTCATAGTTCCCATTTTGGGATATTACACCTAGCCTAGCCTAGCTTACCGGGCCTAAAATAGCCTACCCTATACTAATTTAACCTACCTTATCCTAACCTTGCATAGCCTAACATACCCAACCGTAGCATAGCCTAACATAGCCAACCCCAACATACCCTGGCCTAGCCTAGCCTAGCCTAGCCTAGCCTAGCCTAACCTATCCTATCCTAACATAGCCTAGCCTAACCTAAACTAACCTAACCTAGGCCTACCTAAACTAACCTAGCCTAACGCTGCCTAACCTAGCTTAACCTAGCCTAGCCTAACCTAGCCTAACCTATCCTAACCTAACCTAGACTAGCTTAGCCTAGCCTAGCATAGCTTAGCGTCGCTTAGCATAGCCTAGCCTAGCCTAGCCTCGGCTAACCTAGCCTTGCCTAGCCTAGCCTAGCCTAGCCTTTCCTAGCCTAGCATAACCTTGGCTAACCTAGCCTAGCATAGCCTAGCCTAGCCTAACCTAGCCTAGCCTAGCCTAGCCTAGTCTGGCTTAGCCTAACCTCGCCTAGCCTAGCCTAGCCTAACATTGCCTAGCCTAACCTAGCCTAACCTAACATAACCCACCGTAACCTACCCTACCCTACGCTACCCCACCCTACCCTAGCCTGACGTAGCCTAGCCTACCCTAACCTAACATAACCTAACCTAACCTACCTTAACCTAACCTAACTTAACCTAACCTAGCCTAACCTAACCTTACCTAGCCTAGCCTCACCCAACCTTGCCCAACCTAACCTAACCTATCCTAGCCTAACCTAACCTTACATAGCCTAGCGCAGCCCAACCTAGACTAACCTAAACGAGCCTAGCCTTGTCCACCCTAGCCTAGCCCACTCTAGACAATCCTAATCTAGCCTAGCTTAAGATAGCCTAGCCTATCCTAGTCTAACCTACCTTCCCCTACCCTACCCTACCCTAGCTTAGCCTACTCTAGCCTAGCCTAGGGTAGCCTACCCTAGACTACCCTACCCTAGCCTAACCTAGCCTAGCCTAACCTAGCCTAACCTAACCTAAGCTCCCCTAACCTACCCTACCCTTCTCTACCTTAAACTAGCGTAGCCTACCCTAGCATACCCTAGCCTAACCTATCCTAGCCTAGCCTACCCTATGATAGCCTAGCCTACACTACCCTGACCCACCATAGCCTAACCTAGCGTAGCCTAACCTACCCTAACCTAGCCTACCCTAGCTTATCCTAGTCTAACCTACCCTTACCTACCCTATCCTACCCTATCCTAGCCTAACCTACCCTAATCTATCCTACCCTATTCTAGCCTAGCCTACCCTACCCTATCCTAACCTAGCCTACACTACCCTACCCTAGCCTTGCCTAACCTACCCTATCCTAGCATAGCCTAGCCCAGCCTAACCCTAACCTAACCTATACTATCCTAACCTACGTAGCCTAGCTTAACCTAACTTAGCCTAGCCTAATCTAGCCTAAGCTAGCCTAGCCTAGCCTAATGTATCCTAACCTAAACTAAACTAACCTAAACTAACCTATCCTAACCTATCTAGCTTAGCCTAGACTAGCCTAGCCAAGCCTAGCCTAACCTAGCCTAGCTTATCTTAGCCTAAACTATCCTAGCCTAATCAATCTCATCCTAACCTAACCTAGCCTATCTTATCCTAGCCTAACCTATCCTAGCCTAGTCTATCCTATATTATCCTATCATATCCTAACCTAACCTAGCCTAACATAACCTAGCCTAGCCTAGCCTAACCTAACCTAACCTAGCCTAGCCTAGCATAGCCTAACCTAACCTAGCCTAACCTATCTTATCCTAACCTAGCCTATCTTATTGTGGCCCAACCTAGACTAGCCTAATCTATCCTACCCTAACCTAACCTAACCTAGCGTAACCTAGCCTACCCTATTCTAGCCTATCCTATCCTAGCCTATCCTATCCTAACCTAACCTAACCTAACCTAACATAGCCTAGCCTAAGTGAGCCTAACTTAAGCTAACATAGCCTAACCTAACCTAACCTAACCTAACCTAGGCTAACCTAGCCTAGCCTAACATACCCTAGCCTAACATAGTGTACTCTTACCTAGCCTAGCTTAACATATTCTAACCTATCCTAGCCTAGCCTAAGATACCCTAACCTACCCTATCTTGACCTAACCTAGCCTAACCTAGTCTATCCTACACTATAGTAGCCTAACCTAGCCTCCCCTAGCCTACCCTAGCTTAACTTAGCCTCCCCTAGCCTAGCTTAACCTACCCTAGTCTAACCTAGCCTACTCTAGCCTACCCTAGCATACACTAGCCTAACCTACTCTAACCTAACCTATCCTAGGTAGTCTAGCCTACCCTAAGCTACTCTTGCCTATTCTAGCCTAACCTAGCCTATTCTAACTTACCTTAGTCTATCCTTTAGTAGCTTAGGCTAGGCTACTCAAGCTTATGGTACTTTACTCTATATCATAATATTAATGAAGAAATCATTCAAAAAATAAATTAATTAAAACCTATTAATAAAAGTTTAAATATAAGAAAACTTCTTTAAAGTAATTTAAATGTATGAAAATACAATTTAAAATACATTGAATTTAACCAAAGTAATAATGTGAAAATAAAATCTAACATAAATTATAAGACAAATGAAAAACATATTTGTAAATCATAAAAACATAATTGAAAATCATTTTAAGAAATCCAGTAATCTCATCTAAATCATCTAATCTCATAGAGTAAGAAATTAAAAGAAAGCCCAAACTCTATCCTAATTAAAAAAATGCCCAGATCCTATCAATCAAATCTTTTAATAACATGGTTAATCCTACAATTAATCTCATAAATCTATACATCAATGGAAAAAAAAAATAGAAAACTATACATCAATGGAAAAAAAGAATAGAGATCATGTTTGTGTGGTACCAGAATTCTTAGAAATTTATCATAAAAATATGCAATATAAATGAATATTTCGCACTTGGAAGAAATCCAAAAATTGCATCCTACTAGAAAACGAATCGAAACAGAGAAAAAGAATCAAATCAAAGAGCCATAGAGAACCTGATAAATAGATTTGCATCGGTGGAAGCAGCGCAGCTCGATTTCGATGTCGCGTACGAAAGGCATATACAGTGGATATTTTGCCTCCGCAAATTCCCAATGCAAGCATCACCGCCTGCATTCCACAGGAGTAATGGAACATGGGGACTTCGAGCGCCGCGCTTCATTCGTCCAGATTCTTTCTGGTGGATTCTTCGTGACAACAGTGAAAGCATACTGCTCCATATTGCACACATCCATATCCCACACATCCATAAGAGATTTGATTTAATATTTGATAGAGCTAACAAAGAAATATCTAAATTATAACCAAGAAATTTGAGACAAAGAGATTACAACTGGCTGAAATGAATTAAAAAGAAACTATGGCGAGCCCAGGAAACCATAAAGAAAATGGAATAATAGAACTGACATGAATAAACTGGGTTTTACTAATAAAACTGAGATGAATAGATTGGGTTTAGACACCGAAAATAGAGTTGTAATAAAAAAAAATAGGTGCTATTACTAACACCGTATTAATCCAAAAATTATAAAACCACTTGAATACTACTCCATATTGCATGCATCCATAAGATGATTAGATTGATGTGGTGAGTGCCAATGGCCAGATCCTCCTCATCTTAATTCTATTCACTCTCGTAATGTCAACGTCCTTCTCATTAGTCTAGGAAGCGCTGGGGTCGAAACTCCCCATCCCCACACTGTAGAAATCCACGTTGGTCTTCGCGGGGATGTAGTGACAGTGTGACACGAAACATTTGCAGGCTCTCCTTCACCAAGTAGGGGAGGATGCATTCGCACAGTCTCCTTCACCAAGTCGTTTAAAAAAAACGTTATTTCTGTGTCCAGCTTTGAAGAGGAGAATCAAAAGTAATTTAACTTGTGAACATCATAATCAAAATCCTCATTATATAACTCTGCCTCGCAGCTTTTTTAATCAACGGCTAATTTGTGAGTGGCTGTGCCACGTCCTCCCTAGCCGTTTGGTTTCTAGCCGTTTGAAGGGATAGCAACACATCATTTCTACCTGTTTGGATTTTTTATTCATCGTTAAAAGGAATATAACAATCCACTTTCTAATATTGTTTTCATAACTACATTCTATCCACTTACATGGTCATCAACATCCATTATGGTGATGGGATACGGCAGGTAGTTATTATGAAGTCACGGAACAAACCATAAAATTTCCCATCTCAATAATGTGAGCTTGCTTAGGGATATTTTTAGAATATAAAAGAATTATTAAAAAATTATAATATTTATATTGAAATTATAATATTTCAATTAAAAGATAATGGTAAGAGTTGTTGCATATGTTGATAGGGACACAAGAATAAAGTTATTGAAATGTAAAATAGCATTACATTGTACTTAAGCATAATAGATTTAATAATATTACAATTTTATCATTTAGTTCTAATTAAAAATATATTTGTTTTAAATAATATATGAACTTTTTAGTTTAAATATTATAAAAACAAACTAATATGGTCATTAAATTTAATACAAAGTGGATTAAAATAGTAAGTCTAAGGTTATATTGATTATGGGTAGAAAAGAAAATTAAAATAATAAGACCTAAGTTTAATAGATTATGGACCATAGATATTAAGGATTATGTATGATATATATTTGTTATAACTATCTTATTACTAAAACAAAGTACCTCCAATTGTGTTAGGAATGGTTTTATAAAGCTTACTATATGAAAAATTGTGTCACAACATTGTATGATAATATTGTGAATTGTGTACAAATTTTGAACCTCCACTCTCTTAATTGGGATTTGCCACTAGCTTAAAAGGTACTACCCGAATAAAAACACCTAACATATGCAGCACAAAAGTTGAAATAGACATGTTAGTGACCAATGGATTAAAAGTGGACATAATGTTATTCCAAATATAAGATAATCTCTATTATATGATTTTTTTTTAAGTTAAAAAAAATATAATAGAAGTGAAGCCGTTTTACATAGACCTCCATAAATACTAGGTGGCCTTGACATCAAAAGTCACGAGGTTTAGCTAATATTATCCTCCAAATTCCAAAATTGTGAACCTAATATGAATTCAGATATATTTAATTTAATTTTCCATAAACGTCAATCTATAATGAAATCCATATATGAATGCTAGAAAAACTATGAAGAGTGGTTGAAGTTCAACAGAATTTGACCCACAATTTTTTATTTTTTATTTATTAAAAAAAGGGTGAAGCTTAGTGATATTTGAGACCTCTTTGTTAGCTTTTGAACAAATCCATACTCACTCATTGTAATGACCTTGACAATGTTATTTTAGTGACATCACCATGAGTCCTTGATTGGTTCCATAACACTAAAATCGGTGCAACTTATAGATACATTTTAATTTAATAATTTCAATATGAATTAATTTTTGTATAAACATAAATATTAATTTTTAAATATTTTTAATCTAAATTAAGTCGGGTTTACACTATATAAATCAAATTAATTAATTCTTTTATTATTATTAAAATATTTAAATAATAATTTTTTTTTTTTATAAATAAGAATAATATTTAAAAAAATCATAATTTTATAATAACTTATTATTTTTATTATGTTTTGAAATTTTTAAAATCCTACCAAATTATTATTAAAATTAGATGATCTAGATTACAAGTGATATTTTAATCATATGTTTAGGGAGAATACATAATTTTATCTCACACATACACACACACACACATATATTCTCAAACTTGAATACTAAAATGAATTAGGTGACTTAGTTGACAACTACTTGCTATCCATGAGTGAGTTTAGTTTTATGCAAGAACATAACAAGCTTGTAAACATAATAAAATAAATCAAAATCAGTCATGAATAACAATGAATATATTTTTTATGTGGATACTATGGAAGACCTTTGTGTGTGTTTAAGCTTATGTTTGACTGAAAGAATATATAGTGTGTGAGAATAATGGATTTTTATATAAAAAAATGAGATATACAAGGTTCATATGAAATTTATGATGTGAAAGAGTGGAACATAAAGTTGTAGTGGTCAATTCTTACACATTAGTTAAACACCTATTAAATATTTATCAAAATTTGACTTATATAAGCCCAATAATAAGATTAGGAGAATCAATTTAAAAATATTAGAGTTTTTCACACATAGACATGGATGCTAGTAATAATCCATTAAATAATTAAAGTTGAAAATGAAAACTATATTTAATCATAGCTTTTATAATCATTACACAGAGAGGCCCTGTACAACCCAATATTGAGTAGATGTGTAGACATTGCATCTTACATGCTAGAAGCTAGATGTAAATATTTTTTAATTTCAGTTTTTTTTTATTGTAATTTTGTTTCTAATTAATAAAATTACTAACATTTCTTTTAGATAAAATAAAATCGTATCCCATTAAAATATATAACATATAGATAGTAGTTATAAATTAACATCGATTTTACCATATAAATTAAAATGTCACATTGCTCTTCATATATCACACATTATTTTGTTTTTTTAACTTCCTTACTAATCATTTGTATATGTTATTGCATGGCATATAATTCCTATATTTTCTTATTGTATTTGGTAAATAGTTGATCTTGATGAATTATATTTATGCACTTATTTTTTTTTATCAGTAAAACTAAATCTATTTATAAAACATAATAGTACAAAACTGCGCTAGTTTCGATTATGTGAGCCTGAGAACTGGGCTTGATGTCCAAGCTTAACCTTAGCAACTGAACTTCCCAGAGTGGCAAACCAGTTCTTTTAAAATAAATTCCACCGCCCTTAGAAGGGAAACCCGTAAAATAGTAAAAGTATTGTGATACAGCAAGAGACAGTAAACTGGAATAGCCTATATCTTTTACAGCTGAATATAAACTCAAAAAACCAAAAAATTCTTCCATGAGGTCGAAAATTTATACCAAAGCATGCTGAGGGGGATCAAAGTCACCGTTCAGGAGTAGGGCACTCCAGTTCTTCCACGATCCTGGAACCAAACTCAGCTTCTCCATCATAGTTGTCCTTCTCTGGCGCGCCACTCTTACTGAATAAGTCCACCTGCAAATTTTCCATTCCAAGAATGGAATGACCAATGCTGACTGGCTCAACACGGGCTAGAATGTCAATATTTGCATGTGAGGGCTAAGGGTTAGGCAGAATAGGGGCAGGGCGGGGCATTGAAGCTGGAGCTGGGATAGGGGATTCTTCGCAAATAGTAACAGTGATGAAAGCAGTGAGAAAATGCATGTTTGAGGAGCAATTGAAGTGAAATTCTGTCCTTTGTGAAGACTGGCAGAGGGCTCGGTTGGTGGGCAAATTAGAAGTAGGGGAGGCAGGCTGAGAGACAGGCGGAGGAGGCTGTGAAGGTAGAACAAAGTGAGTGCTTCCAGGAGGGTAGGAGATGCCTCTCTAATGCCCAAAATCCAAATGCAAACTCCAATCTACGTCCTCCTCAGAAGATGCCGAGGGCGAGCTAATGGAAGGGCGAAGGCGGGAAGAGTACCCTCTGCTCATTCTGTGCCTGCAACGCATTCTCTACCTGAGCTGAGGCATCGAAGCCGCATGAAGCCATGAGTGCTTGGGGCAGAAGGAGTAGTTGGGGTGCAACGAAGATCTCTGAAAATCAGCTGCGTGAAAATTTAGATGACAGTAGCTGGTCTGGGTGAAGTGGAAACCTAGACGAGTTTCCAAGCATCACAGGATGGAGCAACATCGACCTGTTTGGGTGCGTTCACTTGGAACAGTGAAAGCAGGGGAGCAACTACCACAGACGAGAGAAGGATGATTACAAAAAACACAATGAGCAGACGAATTATCCAGAATGAAATCCATAGCCAAATGAACCAGCAAGGCGAGGTAAATGACACGCAGGGTGAACGGTGTTAAAGAAGAACAGGTTGGCGAAGTTAATCTGTGAGTAATGGCACTGTAGGGGGCCATATGGCCGCAGCAAGAGAACTCCCTCGGGATCCACCAAGGGGCGGAAGTCCCATCACTCTGAGCCATCATCTGCATCCGAAGTATATCTATGCACTTATTACCTAATGTTTCATGCATGTTTAATTTCCCCTATGATTATAATTGGATCATTTTCAGAATTACTATATCCAAGAATCATCTCCCTAGATGAATCTTATAACATTTAAACCTAACTATCCAACCCCCATTTCTTATTTATTTCCCCAAGTAATATGGTCATTTATTAATTCCTATACCATTAGGTCATATCACATAAATTATGTATGGTAACTCGCCACATGACAAGTACATTACCCCTAATGCGTCCATGCGGCCAACACTATCGCATCTAATGAGCGAATGATGACACATGATGAGCACAAGGTATGGTATGACTATGTGAAGGGTGTAGATTAGTTGTCCCCATGTAATGGTTCTTATCTTTCCACCCAAACCTTAAGCTTGTATAGACATTTCTTGTGAACTAATCGAAATTTTTCTCTCCTGTGATTGGAAACTAGTAATAACCACAAATCTACCAACGCTATTTTTATAGCCCAACAATAGTGCACTATTTATGGAGCCCGGGTATTATGGTTCAATAGACTATTTCATGTTTTTTTCATTTTCCAAAGTAAGGGTTCTACACTTGGTCGTTTTGTAAATTTAAATTTTCTAAGAGTGGTTATTATCACTTTGAAATTCGGTTCCCTGGTTTTCCATATCCTCCTAAAGATGTGAAATTATTGTCATCAACACTCAGTTTCTAATGTATAGGTTAACAGGTCGATGTGTCTTTTTGGGTTCATTGGTTCATCTCCAAGCACCATGGCTACATAAGGTGACGAATTCACTTCTTCCCTCTTCGTATGTACTAGTGAGTTACTAATTGAATTTTTATGCCTATTGTGCTTTAAATTTCCATTACAACAATATTTACTCTTACAAGCACCAAGATTTTATATATGCCAAAGGAAATTCCACAAAGTTCAATTCTTTCCTGATAACAATTTTACTCGGCCTTGCAGGGTGTCTCTATAGCCATAAGACCCAATTACCGCACAAAGGCATCAATCCTTTGTTTTACTTTACTTTCTTAGGTAATTTAATGGCTCTTCCTACTGCATGTATGCGTGTATGGTTGTTTTTCGTTACATATTCTTTTGGATATGGTTTTCCTACCTCAGAGCTAACTTATATTCCATTTTCAGCAACATGGTGAAGAACGCAAGTTCCATTGACATATACTTGGGTAATATAAATGGGAATTCCCTGGCTAATTATTTGCTAATGCATATTATTTTTTTTTCTCCAACATCATTCTGGTTGGTTGATTGTGAGATGTACTTTGCAGGTACACACGCTACCCTCAAACCCTGTCTCAGACTATGGAGGTTTTGGACCCATCTTCAAGTGACTTGACATAGAGTTTTTCAAGTCCATTATTTTAGTACTTCTCCTCAAGTTTCACCTTCCAACACTTGATTTTTTCAAGTTTTTCGATGTGGTGGAAAATATGAATAACCCAATTGTGTTTTTTTTTTTTTTTTTTTGTTTAATGGTTGTGTAATTATAGCTTATTTTTATTCATTGGGTAGTTTATTCCTTTCTTTTGATATTTTTTCTTCCTTCTATTTAAATTTTTCACTATGGACTTTTTTTTATATTCTTTATGAGCTATCTTGTTTTCATGGGTTCATAAGAGATCCTATAATTGTGTGTTCTTGCTTACTATAAGGGCAATTTATTTGTATATGGATGCATATTGTGATAGTTATATGGATTTTTATAGTATATATGTGTATGGTATTTATATTACAAGTCCATGATAAATTCAGTTGATTAACTCGTAGTGAATTAACTTAGCTCATACTAATACCGATGGTTGAAACTAGGTTCACCGGTCAATTTGTTAAGATATCAATATCAATTTACTAACAAAGTATTTCTACAGAGGTTATGTTTATGGGTGTTCTTTGAATATAGTAGTTAACTTATTCTAGTACTCAAATTTCTATAATTTTATTTTCCTAAAAATTATTTCATTTAATTATATAATTTTTTGATATAACAAAATAAATTAAAAGCTATTAATAAAATTGTAAATATAACAAAAATTATCTAAAATAATTTGAATGGATGAAAATACAATTTAAAATATATTCAATTTAAAGAAAATAATAATGTAAAAACAAAATCTAACACAAGTTATAAGATATAAATGAAAAATTATTTTTAAATGAAAAACATAATTGTAAATCATAAAAACATAATTGAAAATTATTTTAAGAAATCAAATAATCTCATCTAAATCATTAGAAAATATATTTTTTTTTACTAGAAAAGGTCATCCAGAACTGATTTTGAGGACCACATGTTAAGTCAACTAATATTTTTAATTGATAAAAAAAACTCACAAAATTATAAATCTAATCAACCAATACTTGTGATTTGACTTTATGGTTATTAGAAGGCTCCTAAAAAAAATTATTTAAAAAAAAAAGAATTATTTCTACTTAAGAATAGAATAATTTATCAATAAAATGGAATTATTTGGACATCCTAGTGGAATTTTTCAATTTGAGTATTTTCTTTTCTAATTAAATCCAATTTCCAATTCAATTTGTTTTATAGAAAAGATACCTAACTATTTCATATTTGACCCAATTTCCAATACAATTAGGTGCTCAATTTATTTGACAAAAGAAATTACCTAATTATTTCATAGATTCCTTTGTAAAATTTCCACCATAATGTTTATTATTTTATTAATCTATAAATATTCTAAATATTATTTTATTAATCTATAAATACTCTAAATATTTTTATTTGGAAAGAAATAAATATTATATAATTTATAAAATCAAAATCCTCAAACCATAATTGAAAAAACATAAAAAAAAAAACTATAAAGCTAATCATCCAATACCAATACTTATGCTTTGATGTTATGGTTATTAAGAGATTCCTAAAAAATAATTTATAAATAAAATGGAATTATTTGGATGTACTAATAGAATTCTAGGTATTTTCTTCTCCCATTTGACCCAATTTCAAAGACGAAGATACCTAAAATAGAATTGAATTAAGTATTTTGCAACCCTTCAATTTGTTTTAAAGACGAAGATACCTAATTATTTCATAGGGTCATTTGTAAAATTTTGAGTACAACGCTTATTATTTTATTATTTGATAAATATTTTGAATATTATATTTATTATTTTATACCTATTCCAGAGCTATTATTCTCACTTTCTCCATTATTTGACATATTTACATGAGAAGGGAATGCTTGTAGATCTATTTGTCACAAAGCTGACATTCTTCACTTGAATTCCATTGTTCTTGTTCTTGTTACTTTAACTCACCTCATTCTCATATTTGGTTTTCTGACTTGTGTATTTTTATCCATTAGAAAATGTAGAAATGAAGGGGTTTTTAATTAGAAAAATCTCAAGTATTCCTTAATGTGATCCACTACCGAATTATTTTCTTCTTATACAGCGATTCAAGGTGAATTTCCTCTATCAATACTTGTTTCCCTTAATTCTCTATGAATTCCACCTCACTTTGATTTACTAGTTGCTTGTTTACTCCTCCATGGTATCCTTGGTAATTTCTATTTTGGCTTTAACTTTGCATTCAACCAATTGTCACTACAAGGTTGATTTCGCATTTCTACCTAGGTTTTTTATCCTTGAAACCCTAAATGTTATTTATTGATTTTTTTTTTTATTGTAGTAATGACCATGCCTTTTGAGGCTTGAAATATTTTCTTAATTATCAATGTATATCACCTAATTCTTATATTCTTGGCAGAAAATAGTTACTCTCTCCATGGTTTTTAATTATTAAACCCTAATTCTTCCATTATTTTTATTCTCTCTTTTAAAATGGTTATTTAAAATATTATTACTTATAATTTTGTTGCACCATTCATTAATTTGATATAGAGTTCCTCACTCCTGAAAAATAATTACCCTCTTTCTTCACTTACTCTCTTTCTTTAAGATATTATGCTAACATTTATTTGTTGTTGAACTGTACAAGGTAATATAAATAGATGCACCACATTCAATCTTGAGAATATATACTTTGGGTTCATTCTCTATTAAAGTAAATCATCATTTTTTGGAATAAATACAATCACGTTCTTTTACACTTGTTTAAATTCCGTGTTTTTTACTCTCATATAGGTATCGATTCAATCGAGTGCATTTGTCCTATACTTTTGCTATCTCGTGACTCTTTTCAACAATCAAGACTAAGTTAGTTCCTTTCTCTTCCTTACAATTCATTCGTATATGCTTAATTAAGTAATTTTTATCTATATGTTTGAGACGTATTTGTCTATGATTTCCTGGGAAAGGAAAAATGCCTTTATATTTTGGGTCATCTTATTTTGAACAAAATATTATTCTTCCTTCAAACGATTTTAGGCAATACGTTGGTTAACCTATGTATTAGGTATATATGGTCGAGATATTATAATTTTTCAAGTCCTTATAGACCTTTTTATTGTATATATGTTTCTTTTAATTGTTGGGTTGATATACCATTTCCACATTTTTATTTTCTAAGAACCTAATTGTATACTTGTTTTCCTCTGTAATGTGTGAATAGTAAACGCATAGTTTATTGTTATCTTTCTATGGCTATGTCTAGTATGTAATTATGCTCTACCACTGTTTTATATATTTTTCAATGTTATTCTTATTATATTTTTCATATATACTTGTATTCATTATATGTAATTGACCAACAATTTATCTTTAAAAAAAATAGGAAGGCTACACTCAACATGGGTTCTTTTCTTTCAATTTATTTTCTACAAAATATAAATCTATTGTTCAATATTTAATAGAAGGTAAAGGCATGTGTCATCTTAAATTTGTATTGGCTAGGCCTTAACTTTTCTAAGAGTATTTTTCCTATCCTAAAGTTATATTCCCTCATTGTGAGTATTTTTTCGGTTTTTTTTTTTTTCCATTATAATCCACAGAATTTACCTATGTAATTTAAAGTAATTGCAGTAAGAAAATAATTTTCTGAAATTTCAAATACACATCTTAATATGACATTTCTTATACTATTTAAATACAAAGCTTTCCCTGGTTGTTTCATGGTCTCTACTCCTTTGTACTAGTCCCTTTACCTCTGATAGGGATTCTTCATGAAATTTAATATTTAAGTGTTTGTATACAAATTCATGCATATATATGCTAATTATGATTATGTATACATAATTTAACCTACTATTTATTCTATTAAAACTAAGTTAAAGTATCTACTCTAGTATAATTTACTAAGATAAGGATTTTGTTAGTATAACAAATTTAGTATACTTTTTCCACTCCTAATCAAGATATTTAACCATACTCACAAAAAACCTTAATATAAATTGTATACAAGAATATTAAATATATTCCATGTTTCCTTTTCTAAAATCATTGCCCATATTCATTTATAAGAACTCTCAATAGTTCCACTTAATTTTTTTCCAACTCCCTCTTAAGTGGAAGTTTTACCTTATTTATTTTAGTTTTAATTTGTACTTTCTATGTATGTGTTTAATATTGAGGGTTAACCTTACTCCTTTTTATATTAGATATTCTAAGAATCTAGTTATTTAGATTCTCTTTCCAAAGCCTAAGTTAGAATTCTCTCAAACTCAAAATATAACTTAGAAAACATAACACAGGAATATAATCATTATAAACACAGGAATATGCAATTAGAAAATTCCTCATATAAGTCAGCCATTTTAACATAACTCATAGAAATTAACATAACTCGTTTTAACCTAACCTAGCCTAACCTACCGTAACATAACCTATCCTAATCTAGGATATCCTAACTTAACCTACCCCAGCCTAGCCTAACCGATAGCCTACCCTTGCCTAGCCTAACCAAGCCATGCCTAGCCTACCCTACCTTACCCTAACCAAGCCGAGCATAACCTAGCATATCCTAGCCTAACCTAGCCATGCCTAGCCATGCCTAACCTACCCTAACCTAGCAAAACCTAACCTAGCCTAATCTATCGTAGCCTAGCCTAGATTAACCTAGCCATGTCTAACATAACTCATCTTAGCTCGCCAAGCTTGAATCGGCCTTGCTAAACACATCCCTAAGCTTGCTTAACTTAGCTTTGCCTAACATAGCCTAACCTAACCTAACCTAACCTAGCCTAGCCTAACCTAGCCTAACCCTGCCTAACCTAACCTTCCTTATCCTAGCCTAACCTAACCTACACTAGCCTAACTTAACCTAGCCTTGCCTAACTTAGCCAAACCTAGCCTAGCCTAACCTAACCTAACTTCTCCTACCCTATCCTAGCCTAGCCTGACCTAACCTAGCATCTCCTAGCCTAGCCTAGCCTAGCCTAACCTATCCAAGACTATCATAATATAGCCTAACCTAACCTAACCATGACCAACCATGCATAGCCTACCCTAACCTAGCCTAACCTAACCTAACCAAGCCTAACCTAGCCGAGCCTACCCTAACCCAGCCATGCCTATCTATCCTAGCTTAACATAGCTTAGCATAACCTAGCATAAACTAGCCTAACCTAGCCTAACCTAGCCTAAAATATCCTAACCTAACCTATCCTAACATACCCTACACTATCTTACACTAGCCTAGCCTAGCCTTGCCTAGCCTCGCCCGCAACCTATCCTAACATAGCCTAGCCTAACCTAACCTAACCTAACCTAACCTAGCCTTACATAAACTATTGTAGCCTAACCCAGCCTAACCTAGCTTAACCTAGCCTAGTCGAACCTAGCCTAACCTAACCTAACCTATCCTAACCTAACCTAGACTAACCTAGCCTAGCCTAGCCTAGCCTAACCTCGCCTAGCCTAGCCTAGCCTCGACTAACCTAGCCTTGCCTAGACTAGCCTAGCCTAGCCTTGCCTAGCCTAGCCTAACCTTGGCTAACCTAGCTTTGCCTAGCCTAGCCTAGACTAGGTTAGCCTCACCTTGCCTAGCCTAGCCTAGCCTAGCTTAGCCTAACCTCGCCTAGCCTAGCCTAGCCCAGCATTGCCTAGCCTAACCTAGCCTAACCTAACATAACCTACTGTAACCTACCCTACCCTACCCTACCCTACCCAACCCTACCCATACACTACCCTAGACTAACATAGCCTAGCGTAACCTAACATAACCTAACCTAACCTAGCTTAACCTAATCTAACCTAGCCTAACCTAGCCTAGCCTCACCCAACATCGCCCAACCTAACCTAACCTATCCTAGTCTAGCCTAACCTTACCTAGCCTAGCCTAGCCCAACCTAACAGAGCCTAGCATAGCCCACCCTAGCGTAGCCCATCCTAGACCATCCTATCCTAGCCTAGCCTAGGATAGCCTAGCCTAGCCTAGCCTAACCTACCTTCCCCTCCCCTACCCTACCCTAGCTTAGCCTACTCTAGCCTAGCCTAGGGTAGCCTACCCTAGACTACCCTACCCTAGCCTAACCTAGCCTAGCCTAACCTAACCTAGCCTAACCTAACCTAAGCTCCCCTAACCTACCCTACCCTACTCTAGCTTACACTAGCCTAGCCTACCCTAACCTAGCCTCCCTACCATACCCTATGCTAGCCTAGCCTACACTAACCTGGCCCACCATAGCCTAGCCTAGCATAGCCTAACCTACCCTAATGTAGCCTACCCTAGCCTATCCTAGCCTAATCTACCCTTACCTACCCTACCCTACCCTATCTTACCCTATCTTAGCCTAACCTACCCTAATCTATCCTACCCTACGCTAGCCTACCCTACCCTAATCTATCCTACCCTACGCTAGCCTACCCTACCCTACCCTAGCCTAACCTATCCTACACTAGCCTACCGTAGCCTTGCCTAACCTACCATACCCTAGCGTAGCCTAGCCCAGCCTAACCCTAACCTAACCTATCGTAACCTAAACTAACCTAACCTATACTATCCTAACCTAACCTAACCTATCCTAACCTACTTAGCCTAGCCTAACCTAGCTTAGCCTAGCCTAGTCTAGCCTAAGCTAGCCTTGCCTAGCCTAATGTAGCCTAACCTAACCTAAACTAACCTAAACTAACCTACCTAGCCTAGCCTAGACTAGCCTAGCCAAGCCTAGCCTAACCTAGCCTAACTTATCTTAGCCTAAACTATCCTAGCCTATCTTATCCTAGCTTAACCTAGCCTATCCTATCTTATCCTATCATATGCTAACCTAACCTAGCCTAACCTAACCTAACCTAGCCTAACCTAACCTAGCCTAGCCTATCCTAACCTAACCTAACCTAACCTAGCCTAGCCTAGCCTAGCCTAACCTAACCTAGCCTAGCCTAGCCTAGCCTAGCCTAGCCGAACATAGCCTAACCTATCTTATCCTAACCTAGCCTAACCTAGCCTATCTTATCGTGGCCGAGCCTAGACTAGCCTAATCTATCCAACCCTACCCTAACCTACCCTACCATATTCTAGCCTATCTTATCCTTGCCTATTCTATCCTAACCTAATCTAACCTAACCTAACATAGCCTAGCCTAACCCAGCCTAACCTAAGCTAACATAGCCTACCCTAGCCTAACCTAACCTAACCTAACCTAGGCTAACCTAGCCTAGCCGAACATACCCTAGCCTAACATAGTGTACTCTTACCTAGCCTAGCTTAACATAGTATAACCTATCCTAGCCTATCCTATCCTAGCCTATCCTAAGATACCCTAACCTACCCTATCTTGACCTAGCCTAGCCTTACCTAGTCTATCCTACGTTATAGTAGCCTAACCTAGCCTCGCCTAGCCTATCCTATCTTAACATAGCCTCCCCTAGCCTAGCTTAACCTACCCTAGTCTAACCTAGCCTACTCTAGCCTACTCTAACCTAGGATATACTAGTCTAGTCTAGCCTATCCTAAGCTACTCTTGCCTATTCTAGCCTAACCTAGCCTACTCTAGCTTAACTTAGTCTATCCTTTAGTAGCTTAGGCTAGGCTACTAAGCTTATGGTACTTTACTCTATATTAGAATATTAATGAAGAAATCATTCAAAAAATAAATTAATTAAAAGCTATTAATAAAAGTTTAAATATAAGAAAAAATCTTTAAAGTAATTTAAATGTATGAAAATATAATTTAAAATACATTGAATTTAACCAAAGTAATAATGTGAAAATAAAATCTAACATAAATTATAAGACATAAATGAAAAACATATTTGTAAATCATAAAAACATAATTGAAAATCATTTTAAGAAATCCAATAATCTCATCTAAATCATCTAATCTCATAGAGTAAGAAATTAAAAAAAGGCCCAAACCCTATCAATCAAATCTTTTAATAATATGGTTAATCCTACAATTAATCTCATAAAACTATACATCAATGGAAAAAAAAGAATAGAGATCATGTTTGTGTGCTACCAGAATTCTTAGAAATTGATCATAAAAATATGCAATATAAATGAATATTTCGCACTTGGAAGAAATCCAAAAATGGCACCCTACTAGAAAATGAATCGAAACAGAGAAAAATAATCAAATCAGAGAGCCAGAGAGAACCTGATAAATAGATTTGCATCGGTGGAAGCAGCGCAGCTTGATGTCGATGTCACGTATGAAAGGCACATACCGTTGATACTTTGCCTCCGCAAATTCCCAATGCAAGCATCACCACCTGCATTCCACAGGAGTAATGGAACATGGGGACTTCGAGCACCGCTCTCCATTCGTCCTGATTCTTTCTGGTGGATTCTTCGTGACAACAGTGAAAGCATACTGCTCCTCCATACTACACACATCCATATCCCACACATCCATAAGAGATTTGATTTGATAGATCTAACAAAGAAATATCTAAATTATAACCAACAAATTTGAGACAAAGAGATTACAACTTGCTGAAATGAATTAAAAAGAAACTATGGCAAGCCGAGGAAACCATAAAGAAAATGGAATAATAAAACACAGATGAATAAACTGGGTTTGGTTTAGACACCGAAAATAGAGTTCTAATAGAAAAAATAGGTGCTATTACTAACACTGTATTAATCCAAATATTATAAAACCACTTGAAAATGAAGAAAAGGGTTTACTTCAAGAAATACAAAATGAAGAGGTAGAAACTTATCTTTCTTGTCTGGCGGGAACTAGGTTTTTTTAGGGCCTTATTTCCTTCCAATGATCCAGTTTGTTGTAATCCTATCTTGTCGTGGGAGACCCTGCGTATTGAATTGGACAAACATCGGCTTAAAATAAAGCAATTAAAAGAAGGCGCAAACCTTATCCTGATTAAAAGAAGGTGCAAACCCTATCAATCAAATCTTTTAATAATATGATTAATCCGAAAATTTATCTCATAAAACTATACATTAATGGAAACAAGAATAGAGATCATGTTTGTGTGCTACCATATTTCTTAGAAATTGATCATAAAAATATGCAATATAAATTAATATTTCGCACCTCCGAGAAATCGAAAAATGGCACCTACTAGAAAACGAATCGAATCAGAGAGCCAGAGAGAACCTCGTAAATATATTTGCACCCGTGGAAGCAGCTCGATGTCGGCCTGACTTAGGAAAGGTATATACAGTCGATACTTTGCCTCCATAAATCCCCGCGCTACATTCCACAGGAGTAATGGAACATGGGGACTTCTGGTGGATTCTTTGTGACAATAGTGAAAGCATACTACTCCTCCATATTGCACGCATCCATAAGATGATTAGATTGATGTGGTGAGTGCCAATGGCTAGATCCTCCTCCCAGCACCGAAGGGCATCATCTTAATTCTATTCATTCTCGTAATGTCAACGTCCTTCTCCTAGTCTAGGAAGCGCTGGGGTCGAAACTCCCCAACTTCTCTCCTAAGAACTCCCCATCCCCACACTGTAGAACTCCACGTTGGCCTTCGTCGGGATGTAGTCACAGTGTGACACGAAACATTTGTAGGCTTTCCTTCACCAAGTAGGGGAGGATCCATTCGCACGGTCTCCTTCACCAAGTCGTTTAAAAAAAACATTATTTCTGTGTCCAGCTTTGCAGAGGAGAATCAAAAGTAATTTAATTGTGAACATCATAATCAAAATCCTTATCGTATAACTCTGCCTCGCAGCTTTTTTAATCAACGGCTAATTTGTGAGTGGCCGTGCCATGTCCTCCGTAGCCGTTTGATTTCTAGCAGTTTGAAGGATAGCATCACATCATTTCTACCTGTTTGGATTTTTTTGTTCATTGTTAAAAGGAATATAACAATCCACTTTCTAATATTGTTTTCATAACTACATTCTATCCACTTACATGGTCATCAACATCAATTATGGTGATGGGATAAGGCATGTAGTTATTATGAAGTCATGGAACAAAGCATAAAATTTTCCATCTCAATAATGTGATCTTGCTTAGGGTTATTTTTAGAATATAAAAGAATTATTATAAAATTATAATATTTATATTAAAATTATAATATTTCTATTAAAAGATAATGGTAAGAGTTGTTGCATATGTTGATAGGGACACACAATAAAGGTATTGAAATGTAAAATAGCATTACATTGTACTTAAACATATTAGATTTCATAATATTACAATTTTATCATTTAGTTTTAATTAAAATATATTTGTTTTAAATAATATATATGAAATTTTCAGTTTAAATATTATAAAAACAAACTAATATGGTCATTAAATTTAATACAAAGCCTATTAAAATAATAAGTCTAAGGTTATATCGATTATGGATAGAGACGGAAATTAAAATAATAAGACCTAACTTTCATATATTATGGACCATAGATATTAAGGATTATGTATGATATATATTTGTTATAATTATCTTATTACTAAAACGAGGTACCTCCAATTGTGGTAGGAATGATTTTATAAAGCTTACTATATGAAAAATTGTGTCACAACATTGTATGATAATATTGTGAATTTTTAAGGAATTTTTATTTGATTGCCCAAAATGGGTGTACAAATTTTGAACCTCCACTCTCTTAATTGGGATCTGCCACTAGCTTAAAAGGTACTACCCTAATAAAAACACCTAACATATGCAGCACAAAAGTGGAAATAGACATGTAAGTGACCAATGGATTAAAAGTGGGCATAATGTTATTTAAAATATGAGATAATCTCTATTATATGATTTTTTTTAAGTTAAAAAAAATAATAGAAGTGAAGCCATTTTACATAGACCTCCATAAATACTAGGTGGCCTTGACATCAAAAGTCACCAGGATCAGCTAATATTACCCTCAAAATTCCAAAATTGTGAACCTAATATGAATTTAGAAATATTTACGATGTAAAGTGTTCTTATTTGAAAACAACTTTCCTCAAATGCCACATGTACTATTGTGTAACGTTGATTTGGATGTTGGACTATTGAAACACTATGGACCTTAAGATTAAATATGGTTATTAATTAGTTAAAATAAGAAAACCGTTAAACAAGTGAAGTGTGGCCATGAAATTGAAAGAAATGTCTAAGAATCCTTTGATTTCTCCAAAATATTTGATACCATAGTTTCTATCTTCATGTTCTGTGCCTCTCCTTCGATTTAGACCCGAGGGAGCTGGATGAAGGGGATGTCGAGGGAGCTGGAGGAAGCGGATGTCAAAACCCTGGCACTACTGCCTCATCAGCCAGGATGCCAAGATATGATTCAGGAAATGCAGAAGGTTGCAGCATGCCAATCCACTTGTGCGGCTCCATCTGTGTGTGGTTCTACGTTTTGGGGCTACAAAGATGAACTTGGTTCCTACGATTTGCATTCACGGATCCTATAAATACAACTTTGGTTCCTATAAATACAACCCACCCTTCCTGTGATCTTCATAGGCGCGCTTGGTTTTTCTATCTCATTGTCAATATTTTCGATAGCTTTTATTTACAGGTATGGCAACTCAGCCTTCTTAATTTCTTTATAAGATTGGATTTATGTGTGTTTGGGAAGAATATTTGTTGCTTCTCGTTAAATTTTGACAAATTTGAAACATTATCCCTGAGCATTATTAGGGTAACCGTGTTGTTTTTCTCATGACGTACCCATGACTGTTATTGGAAAAACCAATATCTACACTGTCTTATTCCAGAGTATTGTAATCCTATAAATTCTATAAAGTTTTGATAATTTAGGTATTTTATGGTTTTTGTAGAACTATATTTATTTTTCAATTTTTGAGAGTCGTTCTGGTTTGTAATTTAGCATTAAAAAGTTTTCTTGATTTCCTGTAAAGCTATGAACTTGGAGATTTTTTACTATGTTAGGTTTCATTTATTGTTTCTGATGCCTTGATTTTTGGTCATGGTTGCAATATTTTTAAGATGTCTTCAAATGCAAATTTCGTTGTGTGTTGTCTCTTGATCTTTGGTTTCATGGTGACTCTGTTATTCCTATTATATATTTGTCTTCAAGAAAGTTCAATTGTGCTGAGAATAAAAGAGGAACTATAGCATTATGCCACAAAGTTCAACTATGCTGAGAACTATAACGAACTATAGCATTATGCCAAAATTGTGTGGTAATGGAATGAAAATGGTTTAGTAATTGTATTTTTTTTGGTTAAAGTTGTTTTATTTTTCTTTGAAGATGAGCCAATATATAATTGTTAATAAAATGGAAGTTTATTTTTTAAAAACTTTAAAAAATATTTTTCTTAAATTTAAATATTAGTTATAACAAAAATAATGGTTATATGTAAACAAATAAATAAAATTTAAACGTTCGTTATAACTAAAATAGTTGCTATATATCACAAAATAAATATTTATTTGTTGAGGTGTTTTTTTTTCTTATTTATTAATTTATTGTTTCATTAATGATCTATATTATTTATATGTATTTTTGAATTTAATTTACATCTTAAATACTTATTTTCATATATTTTGAGATATCTAAAATACTCAATATTATAAATATTTTCTGAAAATTTTACTATATGTTCCATATATACATTATTTACAGTTTTCTGTAAATAATATGTCTAAAAAACATATGATTATATGATTATAAACATTTAAATGAGTTTTTTAAAAGTAAAAACATGTAGTTTTTTAATGTAATATCTCACTTATCATAATTGATTTAAACTAAATTTGTGTTAAGGTAAGTAGATAGACTTCATATTTTAACATAGATTGAATCATAGCTTCTTAATATAAAATATTTTCAATATAATTTTCTGTAATATGGTAATATATTTTATAATTTAATGTTAAAATTATCTATCAAAAACCTAAATTTAGTTGATAATTATATTAAAATTTCTTTACATATTTTGAATTAAATAAAATTAAGTAGACTAACTTCAACTAACATCAATAAATATCAATTAATTATATATATTCAAAAATTTATATATTTATATAAGATAACCGCATCTTAACAAAACCATGCTTGATTTTTATAATTGAGCCTTTCTTTTTTCCTACATCCTATTGATTTTAATGAATTATAAGTCAACTTGACTTCCACATTGAGAGAGTAACACATTTCAAACAATTTAAAAAAATAGTGACAAAAGAATATTTATATATATAGGTCTTACACCTTGGTTATCATCAGTTATGTCATGTGAGAGAATTATTCATCCTTGAGTAAATCCGATACAAATGGCACTGAGTATACCATTATCATTGGTCTCTCAAATACAAGTCGCGAGTATCAGAGGTTTTATAATAGAAAAAATCTAAGGGCGCTAGTTCTTAAAAAAAATCCATCCGCATTAGTTGTTTGCAATTACATATAGGTAGATTTTGGATGCATCAAAGTAAATTAAAATGATAAATAAAATAATATTCCCATATTATATTCCATCGAAAATATAGTATCCAATTTTTCATTTGAACAACATGTATTGATAAATTACTTTAATAAATAGATGTTATTTTAGTGATAAAATTACCGTCGCTCATAAAACCCTAGTAATGAACAATAACAATAAAATTCCTATCAATAACATGTAAGAGATTGTACAATATAGATAATCCATGAAAGAAATAAATTCAGGGTGCTTTCACTTGGATTAGTGACAAAGATAGAAGTGGACCAATTTCCCCATTATGCAGCATAAACACCATGTGCTCGAACCTGGCAACCTTGCAGTGGACTGAAAATATGCCCTTCAATCACTCAATGATATGTACTAGTAAAAAATGGACACTTATCAAATATCCTCCTGCCAACACACATGATAGCCCATCATTAAGTGCTTCATTTACTTGCAAACAATCCCTTTTTAATAAAAAATTATTAATTAAATATAATAATAACGTAAAACATTTCAGTCCAATAAAATATTAATCACCAATTTAATAAAAATTGAAAATTATCCTCCGATATAAATCACGATTAATTAAATAGAATGCATTATAAAGATAACAATGTCTTAGGTTAAGACATGAATTAACAACATATAAATTATTTATTTTATTGGTTAAATGGAATGCATCATGAATATTACATGATATAACATATATAAATAGAGGGTTGAATATATATGAATGATTAATATTAATTAAATAAATTAAATAGAATGCATTATAAATATAATAATGTCTTAGGTTAAGAAATGAATTAACAACATATAAATTATTTATTTTATAAGTTAAATGGAATGCATCATGAATATTACATGATATAACATATATAGATATAGGGTTGAATATATATGAATGATTAATATTAATTAAATAAATATATATTATTTAAAATTATATAAATAAACAAAATAGTATTAAATAGATATGAAGTAGATGTATTACAATAATAAAATAAATAAAAATATATATAATAAGATCTTTGGTTAGCATAAATCTATTTTGAAGAGAAGTGTATTTCACAATGAAATTAAGAAATATATATGAGGTATTGATACGATTATCAAAGGATTTATTATATCTTATGAGGATTGTTTTTTAAAGTCTGTAAAATTTAATAAATAAAAAAAACTAGACACCACTGATAATGTGAAGGCTAAGATTCAGGATAAGGAGGGCATCCCTCCTGACCAGCAGAGGCTGATTTTTGTTCATAAGTAGCTGGAAGATGGACGTACTCTAGCTGATTATAACATTGAGAAGGAATCTAATCTGCATCTAGTGCTCCATCTTTGTGGTGATGATTCGTCGAAGTGAAAGTTATGTTGGTCTTTTGTGATGCCTATTAGGGTATGAATAGAAGGTGCTTTTGTATGTGTAGTTGTCTATGTTTAATGTGTTGTATGTGTGGTTGTCCGTGTTTACTGTGTTGTGTCGACTGTATTATCGTGTGTATTTGTGGTGGTGATTCATTGAAGTGAAAGTTATGTTGGTCTTTTGTGATACCTATTAGGGTATGAATAGAAGGTGATTTTGTATGTGTAGTTGTCTGTGTCTACTGTGCTCTATGTGTGGTTGTCTGTGTTTACTATGTTGTTTCAACTATATTATCATGCGTATTTGTGTATATGTGGTGGGCTGAAGCCAACACTAGGCCTAGTACTGCAGTGTTTTTGCTCGGCACTGCAATAGAACCTTTTCAATCGTTAATACTCTTTTAATACAAAGACTTTATATACCTTATGGAAGATGAACTTTATATACCTTATGGAAGATGAAAATGTTCTTTTTAGAAGATTTAATTCTTTTTATGGTTCTTATTCAAGAATTTGAAATGAGCGTGCTCTTTAAAGATTGTCATTGTTGTTATATTTAATTTTGAGATGTTATTCCTCTGTCATTTAGACACTTGCAAGTTCGGGACTTCTAGATGAATCAAATTACTTCATTAGAAAAATGTAGGAAGAAGGGTTTCTACCTAATTGTTCATCATTCATTGTTTTCAATGACTTATAACACTCTTATATCATTGCATGCTCAAAATGCTAAAAAGGATAAAAGGATATTAGTAGTTCTTTTAGTGTATAATAAAAATGCAAATAAAAAGATATTAGTTATTCCTCTAATATAAATTAAGGCTTTGAAGACAAATTGAAAGCTTTGGGTTTTTGAAGTGGGACATTTTGATGTTTCTGCTTCACAATAGTAAGAGTAATTAGGGTTTTGATATTTTAATTTGTATGATAAAATAAGAGATGGACATTATGGATGCTACTGTTGTTTTTTAACTAGAAAGCTCACAAATTTTCTCTTCATATTCTGGTCAGATATTAGTTGGATCTCATTCACCATAAATCATTTCCCACTAATGGCTTCATTCAGTATAAATTAAGGTTTTAAGGCTTTGAGGATACACTGCAAGCTTTGGGTTTTTGAAGTGGGATGTTTTGATGTTTCTGCTTCACAACAGCAAAAGTATTCAGGGTTTTGATTTTTTATATTGTATTATAAAAGAAGAGATGGCCATTATGGATGCTATTATTGTTGTTTCACCAGAGAATAGTCTGCCATGTGGCCCATAGTGCATAATAAGACATCACTATGAAAGGAAGAGCCTGCCTAGGTTATAAAAAACTAATTTTTTTATCCAAACAATTCTCCAAACCTATAATTTAATTTAAATAAATTAATTCATATTTATGTCACGTATCCCATACCCAGATTCTTATTAACTCAGATATACTCTACTTTTATGCACGTGATACCATTCAATTTTTTTCTGTTTCATCATCTATACATTAATATTTTTTTTCAGGTCTTTAATTTCTCTTTGGTAATTACAGGCACTCTTTTTTCATTATAAAATTTCCCACGAAAAATTTTGGCTTGACCTCAATTCCTACGAGTCAACCCAGTAGACTGATATTTATATGTCTATAGAGAAACATATTCTCAATTGTATTTCGCAGATCTGTTTTTCAAAGTTTTATCCAACTCTAACAGATCAATATGCCCCTTTCTCTAACTTTTTCAGTTAGCAAGCTTTATAGACTTTCTAACCTCTATAATTATAAAATTTCAGCATCTATGTATATATATCTACATATACATCTATCTATATTCAGTTAACCTTCTTTGCTTCAACTACTTTTACAGCAGTTTATATTGAAAGTGGATAGACGCTCTTTTCCCAGTATTTTAAATATGTTTACAATCTTCCTTTACCCACCCTTTTACCACATATAACAATAGGGCTATTCTCTTATGTTATTGTTAAGATTATTCAGCATACTTGAAATTCTGGTGCATATTACAACTCTTCCCTTGGATTGTACTTGCTGTTCCTATTTACCGTTTTGTTAAAATTTTCAGTTTATACACACAGCAACTCCATTTTCATTTTAAAAGACAACAAGCTACACCTGTACATTTGTTATTAGATTTGACATTCAGGTAATCTATCATCTCTAACTTTATTACTACAGGGTACTTATCCCCGGAATCCAACCATTTGTCCCTGCTATTAACCTACTGGATTTTCAGCTAATAGCTCTAATTTTCAATTGCATGAGGTACTGAACAAACAGTCAATCTAAACTTTGCATAATAAATCATAACATAACAATTTATATAACCTTATATAAAAATTCATAGATAAATCTCCAAATTTATGTATGCATACCGATACTATGACCAGTCCTCCCAACCTTAGAGTTCGTCTATCTCCAGAACTCACCCCCGAGCTGAGATCCTCCAAGAACAGACTAACCTCAATCTGTTCTGGAGCAGCTTATTTAAGCTATGCTCTCCCCAAAGCTTGTTTCCAATTCTGCGTCTAGAATTTCAGGATGCTTTATTCCTGTTTGCCTAGGCTTCCCTTATTTAGGGACTTTAAAGCTACTTTCAGCTTTTCCAGCTTTTCCAACTTTTTACCTCTTCCCAACTACTTTCCTCATCATTGGGGAATTTAGATTTTTCCTCAAAAATCTAAATTAGAAATAATTTCTTTCAAGGATTTTTGAAATATTTTGGGGAAAGTCGTTACCTTTTCCATAACCTCATGGATTAGGCATGTGGTCTCAATAATCTCATTTGGTCATAGTGCATACAAAATATTTTATTTATTTTTCATAATTAATTAACTACATCCACACAATAATTATCCATTGGGGTCCACTCCCCTTTGGATTTATGTTCAAATGTCTAATTTGAAAAGCATAGAACTTGGGGGTGTTACATATTCCCCCTCTGAAAACAAACACTGTCCTCGGTGTTAACAACTAACTACTATAGTTCATTTTGAAAATAAAGAGGAATAATTTTCCATCATCTCAGCTTCTCTTTTCCATGTAGCTTTTTCAGCAGTAAAGTGCTTCCACTGCACCTTTACTCTAGCTACTGTTCGATTTCGTAATTCAATTTCTTCCCGCTTCAAGATTTGAAGCGGCTCTGGAAGGAATTCCTTTTCTGGTTCCACCTGGATCACATTCCAATCAATAATGTGAGAAGCATCATGTACAATTTTAATAAATTTTTTTTTTCAATAAGGAGACATGAAACACATCATGAAATTTAATATGCAAGGGTAAGGCCAGTTTATAAGCCACTAATTCCACCCTTTTCCAACACCTTCCTCGGTGTTACCCTTTAATGTTGATTTTTCAACTTTGACAAATATTTCTTCTTCGTCCTTGCTTAGTTCCCGGCAGAGTACTTTTCTTCTTCCACTCTATTTACTGATGCCTTATGTAGTTGATTTTCTTCCTACTTCTTTACAAGAAGTCTGTCTGTTCAGAAAATATTTTATTCCATTTTCTCTGTCCACAATTCATACCAATGCAAGTAATATTAGGTACATACAATTGATAATCCACAATAACATTCTGAATTTCAATAATTTCAAGAAATTCAGTTATTAATCAAACCATTCAGGTTCATAATAGTTTAGTGCATTTTTACTACACTACTTATCCTTTCTTGTTTTTTTTTTCAGTGAGCTTTCCTCGTCACGCAAACTTGGTCCAGTTCATCTTTTCTAGATTTTCTAGGTGATTTATCTGCACTTATCTTCACCCCCTTTTTTTTTCTCCTTGTTTCTAGAGTGTACAATTTCCTGTCACACACTTGGCGAAAAAATTTTACAACTTTTCATTAGTACTCATAAATGAAAGAAAACAACTGTATCATATGCATGGTTATGCTTACCCTTTCTCAGTTCATAGCTGTACCTCCAGTACCTTCTCATTGTTTTCTTTTGTTATCCAATCAATTTAATTAGTAATAACTAGACTCGTTAATAATGTCTATAATTCAATTCTTACTTCTGACATGAATTTTTTTTTTTTTCTAACCTCTTTTATGAATTGTATTTACTAGTTCAAAACTTATGTGAATAAATTTGGATCTGATGGGTTTCCCCCACACCCAAGTCCAAATACAGCTCATTCTTCTTTCTCCCAATTTGTAGCTATATGATTTCACATTATTACCTGGTCCTTGAATTTAAGACTCAGGAAAATTTAATAAAATTTACACCCATAAAATTTTATATTGTGAGTACATGTTTTCTTTTATAGTAATATATGTAATTACTATAATTCATCACATTCACAAGTATTAATACTTGATAATTTCAAAAATGAATTTGCCACAATTTCCCCTTTTTCAAAGAATCACCAGAATTTATGCCTTTACTTTTAATTGTATGTTCATGCTTTACTAATTCCAATTCTACCTTAGATAACTTACCAGGGAAATTTTTTGATTTATCCCTTCAGTCCTTCATTCAATGAAATGGGTTTACATTACCCTATTTAATATGGAAGGGTCCACAGTTACTAAACCAACTATTTAAACTGTATTTATAATTCGTATTTAAGCTTACCACTTCATTATTTTCCATGTTCATGAACTAAAATATGCTTATTACCAAATGCTTTAGTCATAACTAAGTTTTACATGACTTGAAAATCATCCTGGTAACTTTACCAAATACCAACATCCAATTTTTTCCTTTTAAAAAAAATTCTTACTCCTTTAACCATAATTAGAGTAATAATATTCCAGTCATATGATTAAATATGGCATTCCACTTTACTTATAAACTTTAAGGTGAATTCACTTTCAATTTTCCCTAGTGAATTAGTCCTTCTCCCTTAATCTTGTGGGTATAAAGTTTTTCTCATCTCGTCCCTTTGAGATATCGTAGGATTACACTTTCATTTAATTTTCCTACATACATTTTATTTTTATAATATCCTTAGTCACACTTGGATATAATTGAATTACAAGTCTTTTAATACACCAATATTGATGCCCTTAATATAATCTTTACTTTTATCACCACTTTATATGAATAATCTATTCATATCTCGTAAGTGTTGAAACCTTGTTTTCATTTTTACTATTCTACAAATCCATAGGTGACTAAAATATATGTATATATATATATATATTCTCCCCCCTCAAAGTCATAAACCTATTTTTTTTAATAATATATATGTCATTTTTAATTATCCTTACCAACAGGTAATGGTTCTAACTGTCAACATTTTCCTCTTTGACTAATATCTATTAGTTTAAATTTATACCATCACCATACGTATGCTTAATTAAATGAATCCACTTCACTTGAATTAAGTTCCTTTTTATCTATTGTAAAATTTACCCTTTTAAATCTTCATCCATCCAATCATTAACCAACTCTACATATGAATTTTTCTTTTAAAATTCCTTAACAACCATTCCATATATATACTAAGTATAAATTTCATATGTCACATATGAAATTATGTGTTAATTAAAAGCCATTATAATAATTATATATATGATTATTATCCCAACTTTCGACCTTGAATATTTATTTGTTACATTGACTTATACTTACATAAGTTCTTGTAATCTTTCTCGTTTCACCTCTTCTCTTAATTCATTATGTCATTATGTATATTTCTAGTTGGAATGATCATCCAATTGTCCAACCTTATTTATAACATTCTTCTTAGAGATATTCTTTCTCGATAATAATTGTGAAACCGATAGGTTAACTCGTCTCTTTTTATAATTCACTTCACCTGCCATGTTACACATCGACATCTAGTCATAACTTAATAGGGGGCTATGTTTCACAACCCTCACAAGATATTTTATGTTTCTATTAAGTTCTTCATTTTCCATAATAATATGCCATCCTTTTACTGATCATTAATAAAAGTACTAGATAAGAAACCCATGACATCAACTTAAGATTTTAAAATCTCCTTTTTAATAACAAGGGTTTATTCCTTAGCTTGTATGGTAGTATTCCTAATTGATTTCCTAACCAAAAAGGTTTCGTATACAACTACTATGTATATATATCATTCTTGGGCTTAGTGCTATGTATACAGGATATAATCCTAAATTTATATAGAGCTAATGGTTCTAACTTTAAATATCTTCAACGGATTTGTGTATTCTATCAAAACTTTTACATTATCCATATGTACCACCCCATATCTTTATAGATGTGAATTTTCTATCACTTTGTACACCTCGAACTACTCTTTGTTGCATCCTTTAATACCTCTCCGTAACAAGTCATTATGGAATATGGTTACCATAGCAATGTAAATTGCTCGAGTCAACATTATAATCAGGTTGAATGCGTTGTATTACATCCCATCAAATATGAGGCTCGATGGGGAATGAACGGCGGTGAAGCAATGGACCCGTGGAGGAGTGCAGTGGTGTGGTGTTGAACCTATGGCAGTGAAACACATCAGTAGCCACGTCAATTTATCCCGGCAATGCGTGTTTAAGATAAAGCAGAAAGAGCACGAGAAATGAAGACATGGATGAAGATAGGTGAAAAGTCACCTGCAAGATGAATCCGTGCACTGAAAAAACTTCTTTTAAAAAAAAAAAAAAAAAAAAATTAGAACCACAAGGGTACTCACCCAAGTGTCATGGATGGGAAACTTTTACGGCAAGGTTAAATTGTACTGCACTTGCATTAACTCTTGTTACCAAGTTTAAGGCTTTTGTGTCGAATTTGGTGGCTTTGGAGGTGACGTTTGGTATCACTTCTCACCAACCAGCCGTCTACTCCCATGTGATGTCGTAGTATTTTTATATATATATAATTTTTTTTTTTTATTAATGTCTTGTATTGTGGGTAGTAAGGTTCGAGACTTTTCTGCAACGATGGCATTCCTTTCTTGAATCCCAAGACAACCACGCAGCCTCCTCCTTTACCTTATGCATCTCCCTCCACGTGTACGATGGAGATGGTATATCCTCTAGGGTTTCGATAGGCTATATCATACGGTTATAATGTATTCCATTTTCATTTGCAATGCAAATTACAGAGCTCTCCCATTTCCAAGTCGTAAACCTCAGACTCCTTTACGGTGCCGGATGAGCCAATACCACTGGCGATGTAGCGGCGGTTTCCGATGACTCTCCATGCGAAGGTACGCAACCTATGACGCGCAGCTTGCCAGAAAACACAAAGAAAACATCCATCGCCATGGAAAACGACAGAGCATCCACCGCCCAAAGTTCAAATCTACGCCTGGAAGCTATTTCCAAGATTTTTGTACATCATTTCATTTTTTTCCTGTCTGCAATTTTTCTCATATTGCTTGAAGACGTTATTATAACAAATATAACTTCGGGATGACCCTTTTTCAATTTGATCTCTATGAATTTCTTCATACCCTTCGGTTTGTATAAAGGAGCACTGAGTCTATTCCATTCGATTCTCTTGGCCCTTGGTAAGGCCTGCATAAATTTCAAGATCTACTACAAGAAATTTCTCTGCTATCGTTATGTTCTTCTCAAGCTACTATATTTCCAAATTTTTTTTTCAGTCCCTTTGTTTATCGAGTTCAAGGATTATTTCTTTGTAGTTATTTAACATTTTATGACAATCAAACTTAAATTTCTGTAGTTTTTATTTTTATTTCCCATATCACAGGAATTTTTCTACAAGGGTTTTTACGTTGCTGAAGGCGTACAAATTTTCTCATTATGTTAGCTCGAATCTACTAATGCTGGTAAGGATTTCCTTCCATCATTTGTTTCTCACTATTAGAGTATGGATTTACAGAATTTGCAAAGCCTTAGCGTACCAACTTATTCAGCTTCCCGTTATTCATTATACTCCACTATTTATTTTAAAGATTGCATTAATATAGGCTACAAACCTTATCATTTATCCGATGAGATAATACTCATCATGGTTTCTTCTCTTGGTATTTTACAGGTGACCATTGAACCTAGCGGCTCGTTTGCCTCTTACCTGTAGTTCCATCATCGAACTCTTGCTTATGCATTTCCCAGGCTTGTCCCCTCCATCATTGAGGAACCTCTGCTTCTACCGTATGCTATCCATTTTCCACATGGATCGATTTCAATTTTTGAGGGTTCTCTTTTGTTATTCCAATATATGGTTATGTAAACCTTTGGTTTAATTATGTACTCGGAGGAATTCTGGTCCCCTCAGCCAGAACGGTTAATAATTTGAATTTGGACTGTATGCAATTTATTACGCTTGTTATGAAATATATTGGGCACAAAGCCACATAAATTTAATATGTATATATGCTTTGTATCTATTTAGAAGAGTCAGTTTCTTCTGCTCAGTTAATAAAATTGCATATTGAGGTTCTGTTAACATATTTATAATCATTATTAAAATCTACACCATCTATCAATTTTTGAGTTCTTATTCTGAATATCCCCATTGATATTCCATTTCATATGGTTATTTACACATCTAGTCTCCTGTTAACACTGCATCCAGTTTTGTACTTTATGCTAAGTAGTTATTGTCGATAATATATATTTCTATATAAATTTTTCATACATGTACCTTCTTATATCCTAGCCATAAATTTTCTTTAGGCAGTCTAGCATAGAGATAAATTTCCTTCTCAGCTAAGGCATAACTATTAAAAAGGTATTTTCCCGCCTCTTTACACCTGTGATTATATATATGTTTATTATCAGTGGAACTTCATCACCTCCCAGATTTATTGGCTGATGAAATTTTGTTATTACAGAGTTTTACTATATCCCACCACTGTGGGAAATTACCCCAATTGGCTTTATGCTATACTAGCTTTCTACAATTTCTAAATACTAAACTCCATAGTTTCACCTTTATCCGGTGTAAACTTGGAAATTAATGGATTTCTGCTATAGCATAAAAATCATATTTCTATTTTAAATGTTGATTTGAAATGCCGTCAAAATTTAGAATGATTGTTCATTGTTCACTAGATCCCTTCATATCTAATTTAATGGGTTCACTTATCAACTTCATAAACTAATCTCTAGATTTAAGCTTTATAGCTTAAACATTATAGCAGATGGTTTAAATTTATTGGATTCCTTACAACTACACCGATCACTCTGTATTATAATTTGTTAAATGCATGAGGAATGCATATGTGAAGAGAGTAGATATGGACTACTAAATAGATATTTTATCAAACTAATTATTTTCAGACACAATTTCATAATTCTCATCCATCAATTTCTCATTCACTTATTCACCAGTTCACCCGTAAATTTAATTTCAACCATTTCAAAACTAAGGGTTTAAATGTGCAAACCAATTTTCTAACTTCCATTTCTCACCTACACAAGTCTGAAAATGAATTTTTCTTTGTTGTCTTCAGCCTTAAATGAAAACTGCCTATAGTTAATTTTGTAAATATCTTAGGATTTTTCTCATTAATATTTCATTAATATTTCATTAATTATTTTGACATCTATAGACTTAGGATCGGCGTGTTTTCTCCCCCCACCCAGATCCACATACAGCTTGTTCTCTTCAATCATGGTTTGTAGATGTATCCCTTAGTATTGTTCAATGTACAGTAACCCAACATTGGTAAAATCAGTAGCATAAACTTTTTTGAGTGAGCACATATCTTTTGAGTGAGCACATAACTTGCCCAGTTTTCTCAACTTGGGCTCCGATACCATTTGTCACGTCTCCCATACCCAGCTTCCTATTAACTCAGATATACTCTACTTTTATGCACCTGATACCATTCAAATTTTTTCTGTTTCATCATCTATACATTAATATTTTTTTTCAGGTCTTTAATTTCTCTTTGGTAATTACAGGCACTCTTTTTTCATTATAAAATTTCCCATGAAAAATTTTGGCTTGACCTAAATTCCTATGAGTCAACCCAGTAGACTGATATTTATATGTCTATAAAGAAACATATTCTCAATTGTATTTCGCAGATCTGTTTTTCAAAGTTTTATCGAACTCTAACAGATCAATATGCCCCTTTCCCTAAATTTTTCAGTTAGCAAGATTTATAGACTTTCTAACCTCTATAATTATAAAATTTCAACATCTATTTATAGATATCTACATATACATCTATCTATATTCAGTTAACCTTCTTTTCTTCAACTACTTTTACAGCAGTTTATATTGAAAGTGGATAGACGCTCTTTTCCCAGTATTTTAAATATGTTTACAATCTTCCTTTACCCATACTTTTACCACATATAACAATAGGGCTATTCTCTTATGTTATTGTTAAGATTATTCAGCATACTTGTAATTCTGGTGCATATTACAACTCTTCCCTTGGATTGTACTTGCTGTTCCTGTTTACCGTTTTGTTAAAATTCTCAGTTTATACACACAACAACTCCATTTTCATTTTAAAAGACAGCAAGCTACACCTGTACATTTGTTATTAGATTTGGCATTCAGGTAATCTATCATCTCTAACTTTATTACTACAGGGTATTTATCCCCGGAATCCAACCATTTGTCCCTGCTATTAACCTACTGGATTTTCAGCTAATAGCTCTAATTTGCAATTGCATGAGGTACTGAACAAACAGTCAATCTAAACTTTGCATAAGAAATCATAACATAATGATTCATATAAAATTTGCATAAGAAATCATAACATAACAATTCATATAACCTTATATAAAAATTCATAGAGAAATCCCCAAATTTATGCATGCATACCGATACTATGACCAGTCCTTCCAACCTTAGAGTTTGTCTATCTCCAGAACTCACCCCTGAGCTGAGATCCTCCAAGAACAGACTAACCTCAATCTGTTCTGGAGTAGCTTATTTAAGCTATGCTCTCCCCAAAGCCTGTTTCCAATTCTGCGTCCAGAATTTCAGGATGCTTTTATTCCTGTTTGCCTAGGCTTCCCTTATTTAGGGATTTTAAAGCTGCTTTTTGCTTTTCCAGCTTTTCCAGCTTTTTACCTCTTCCTAGCTACTTTCCTCATCATTGGGGAATTTAGATTTTTCCTCAAAAATCTAAATTAGAAATAATTTCTTTCAAGGATTTTTGAAAGATTTTGGGGAAAGTCTTTACCTTTTCCACAACCTCATGGATTAGGCATGTGATCTCAATAATCTCATTTGGTCATAGTGCATACAAAATATTTTATTTATTTTTCATAATTAATTAACTACATCCACACAATAATTATCCATTGGGGTCCACTCCCCTTCGGATTTATGTTCAAATGTCTAATTTGAAAAGCATAGAACTTGGGGGTGTTACATATTCCCCCTCTGAAAACAAACACCGTCCTCGGTGTTAACAACTAACTACTATAGTTCATTTTGAAAATAAAGAGGAATACTTTTCCATCATCTCAGCTTCTCTTTTCCATGTAGCTCTTTTAGCAGTAAAGTGCTTCCACTGCACCTTTACTCTAGCTACTGTTCGATTTCGTAATTCAATTTCTTCCCGCTTCAAGATTTGAAGCGGCTCTGGAAGGAATTCCTTTTCTGGTTCCACCTGGATCACATTCCAATCAATAATGTGAGAAGCATCATGTACAATTTTAATAATTTTTTTTTTTTTCAATAAGGAGACATGAAACACATCATTAAATTTAATATGCAAGGGTAAGTCCAGTTTATAAGCCACTAATTCCACCCTTTTCCAACAACTTCCTCGGTGTTACCCTTTGATGTTGATTTTTCAACTTTGACAAAGATTTCTTCTTCGTCCTTGCTTAGTTCCTGGCAGAGTACTTTTCTGCTTCCACTCTATTTACTGATGCCTTATGTAGTTGATTTTCTTCCTACTTCTTTACAAGAAGTCTGTCTGTCCGGAAAATCTTTTATTCCATTTTCTCTGTCCACAATTCATACCAATGTAAGTAATATTAGGTACATACAATTGATAATCCACAATAACATTCTGAATTTTTATAATTTCAAGAAATTTAGTTATTAATCAAACCGTTCAGGTTTATAATAGTTTAGTGCATTTTTACTACACTACTTATCCTTTCTTGTTTTTTTTTTCGGTGAGATTTCCTCCTCACACAAACTTGGTCCAGTTCAGCTTTTCTCGATTTTCTAGGTGATTTATCTGCACTTATCTTCACCCCCTTTTTTTTTCTCCTTATTTCTAGAGTGCACAATTTCCTGTTACACACTTGGCGAAACAATTTTACAACTTTTCATTAGTACTCATAAATGAAAGAAAACAACTGTATCATATGCATGGTTATGCTTACCCTTTCTCAGTTCATAGTTGTACCTCCAGTACCTTCTCATTTTTTTCTTTTTTTAGCCAATCAATTTAATTAGTAATAACTAGACTCGTTAATAATGTCTATAATTCAATTCTTACTTCAGAGATGAAATATTTTTTTTTCTAACCTCTTTTATGAATTGTATTTACTATTTCAAAACTTATGTGAATAAATTTGGATCTGATGGGTTTCCCCCACACCCAAGTCCAAATACAGCTCATTCTCCTTTCTCCCAATTTGTAGCTGTATGATTTCACACTATTACCTGGTCCTTGAATTTAAGACTCAGGAAAATTTAATAAAATTTACACCCATAAAATTTTATAGTGTGAGTACATGTTTTCTTTTATAGTAATATATGTAATTACTATAATTCATCACATTCACAAGTATTAATACTTGATAATTTCAAAAATGAATTTGCCACAATTTCCCCTTTTTCAAAGAATCACCAGAATTTATTCCTTTACTTTTAATTGTATGTTCATGCTTTACTAATTCCAATTCTACCTTAGATAACTTACCAAGGAAATTTTTTGATTTATCCCTTCAGTCCTTCATTCAATGAAATGGGTTTACATTACCCTATTTAATATGGAAGGGTCCACAATTACTAAACCAACTATTTAAACTGTATTTATAATTCGTATTTAAGATTACCACTTCATTATTTTCCATGTTCATGAACTAAAATATGCTTATTACCAAATGCTTTAGTCATAACTAAATTTTACATGACTTGAAAATCATCCTGGTAACTTTACCAAATACCCTTTTGTTAAAATTTTCGGTTTATACACACAGCAACTCCATTTTCATTTTAAAAGACAGCAACCTACACCTGTACATTTGTTATTAGATTTGACATTCAGGTAATCTATCATCTCTAACTTTAGTACTGCAGGGTACTTATTCCCAGAATCCAACCATTTGTCCTTGCTATTAACCTACGGGATTTTCAGCTAATAGCTCTAATTTGCAATTGCATGAGGTACTGAACAAACAATCAATCTAAACTTTGCATAATAAATCATAACATAATGATTCATATAAACTTTTCATAAGAAATCATAACATAACAATTCATATAACCTTATATAAAAATTCATAGATAAATCCCCAAATTTATGCATGCATACCAATACTATGACCAGTCCGCCCAACCCTAGAGTTCGTCTATCTCCAGAACTCAACCCCGAGCTGAGATCCTCCAAGAACAGACTAACCTCAATCTGTTCTGGAGCAGCTTATTTAAGCTATGCTCTCCCCAAAGCCTGTTTCCAATTCTGCGTCCAGAATTTCAGGATGCTTTTATTCCTGTTTGCCTAGGCTTCCCTTATTTAGGGATTTTAAAGCTGCTTTCTGCTTTTCTAGCTTTTCCAGCTTTTTAACTCTTCCCAAATACTTTCCTCATCATTGGGGAATTTAGATTTTTTATCAAAAATCTAAATTAGAAATAATTTCTTTCAAGGATTTTTGAAAGATTTTGGGGAAAGTCTTTACCTTTTCCATAACCTCATGGATTAGGCATGTGATCTCAATAATCTCATTTGGTCATAGTGCATACAAAATATTTTATTTATTTTTCATAATTAATTAACTACATCCACACAATAATTATCCATTGGGGTCCACTCCCCTTTGGATTTATGTTCAAATGTCTAATTTTAAAAGCATAGAAATTGGGGGTGTTACAATTTAAAAGTTCTATATTCAATTAAATCACATAACATATCACATATTTTTCCTCTATACTACTATTTTCTATGTTACTGCTTTACAGCGTTTCCTTTGAAACATATGGTGCAATTGCTAGTAAATTCAATTTTAAATAAACCTCAATCTCTAATGAAATCCATATAAATTTCCTAGAAAAACTATGAAGAGTGGTTGAAGTTCAACAGAATTTGACCCACAATTTTTTTATTTTTTTTTGAAAAAAAAAGCGGTGAAGCTTAGTGATATTTGAGACCTCTCTGTTAGCTTTTGAACAAATCCATACTCACTGATTGTAATGACCTCCAAAATGTTATTTTACTGACATCACCATCAGTCCTTGATTGGTTCCATAACACTAAAATCGGTGCAACGTATAGATAAAATTTAATTTAATAATTTCAATATGAATTAATTTTTGTATAAATATAAATATTAAATATTAAATTTTAATTTTTAAATATTTTTAGTTTAAATTATGTCTGGTTTACATTATATAAATCAAATTAATTAATTCTTTTATTATTATTAAAATATTTAAATAATGATTTTTTTTTAAATAAGAATAATATTTTTTTTTTAAATCATAATTTTATAATAACCTATTATCTTTATTATGTTTTGAAGTTTTTAAAATCCTACCAGATTATTATTAAAATTAGATGATCTAGATTACAAGTGATATTTTTATCAGATGTTTAGGGAGAATACATAATTTTATTATACACACAAACACACACACACACACATATATATTCTCAAACTTGAATACTAACATGAATTAGGTGACTTAGTTGACAACTACTTGCTATCCATGAGTGAGTTTAGTTTTATGAAAGAACATAACAAGCTTGTAAACATAATAAAAGAAATCAAAATCAGTCATGAATAACAATGAATACTTTTTTTATGTGGATACTATGGAATTTAAAGTGAAACAAAGAACTAGATTGTGGTCAAACTAGTATGGAAAACCTTTGTGTGTGTTTAAGCTTATGCTTGAATGAAAGAATAGATAGTGTGTGAGATTAATGTTTTTTTATATAAAAAAATGGGATATACAAGGTTTATATGAACTTTATGATGTGAGAGAGTGCAACATAAAGCTTTAGTGGTCAATTCCTACACATTAGATAAACACCTATTAAATATTTATCAAAATTTGACATATATAAGCCCAATAATAAGATTAGGAGAATCAATTTAAAAATATTAGAGTTTATCACAATAGACATCGATACTAGCAATCATCCATTAAATAATTAAGGTTGAAAATGAAAACTATATTTAATCATAGCTTTTATAATCATTACACAAAGAGGCCCTCTACAACCCAATATTGAGTAGATGTGTAGACATTGCATCTTACATGTTAGAAGCTAGATGTAAATATTTTTTAATTTCACTTTTTTTATATTGTAATTTTGTTTCTAATTAATAAAATTACTAACATTTCTTTTAGATAAATAAAATAATATCACATTAAAATATATAACATATAGATAGTAGTTATAAATTAACATCGATTTTACAATATAAATTAAAATGTCACATTTTCTCTTCATATATCACACATTATTTTGTTTTTTTAACTTCCTTACTTATCATTTGCATATGTTATTGCATGGCATATAATTCCTATATTTTCTTATTGTATTTGATAAATAGTTGATCCTGACGAATTATATCTATGCACTTATTACCTAATGTTTCATGCATCTTTAATTTCCCCTAGGCTGATAATTGGATCATTTGCATAATTACTATATGGAAGTATCATCTCCCTAGATGAATCTTATAACATTTAAACCTAACTATCTGACCCCCATTTCTTATTTATTTCCCCAAGTAATATGGTGATTTATTAATTCCTATACCATTAGGTCATATCACATAAATTATGTATGGTAACTCACCACATGACAAGTACATTACCCCTAATGCATCCATGTGGCCAACGCTATCCCATCTAATGAGCGAATGATAACACATCATGAGGACAAGGTATCGTATGACTATGTGAAGGGTGTAGATTCGTTGTCCCCATCTAATGGTTCTTATCTTTCCACCCAAACCTTAAGCTTGTATAGACATTTCCTATGAACTAATCGGCATTTTTTCCTGGTTTTCGTATCGCTGTCGTCACTCTATTTTTTCTCTTCTGTAATTGGAAACTGGTAATAGCCTCAAATATACCAACACTATTTTTACAACACAACGATAATGCACTATTTATGGTGTCGAGGTATTATGGTTCACTGCACTATTTCATTTTTTTTCATTTTCCACAGTAAGGGTTCTACACTTGACCATTTTCTAAATTTAAATTTTCTAAGAGTGGTTATTATCACTTTGAAATTTGGTTTCCTAGTTTTTCATATCCTCCTAAAGGTGTGAAATTATGGTCATCAATACTCAATTTCTATTGCATAGGTTAACAGGTCGATGTGTCTTGTTGGGTTCATTGGTTCATCTCCAAGAACCATGGCTACATAAGGTGACAAATTCGCTTCTTCCCCTTTTGTATGTACTAGTGAGTTACGAATTGAATTTTTATGCCTATTATGCTTTAAATTTCCATTAGAACAATATTTACTCTTATAAGCACCACGGTTTTATATATGCCAAAGGAAAATTCTTCAAAGTTCGATTCTTTCCTAATAACAATTTTACTCGGCCTTCCAAGGTGTCTATGTAGCCATAAGACCCAATCATTGCACAAAGGCATCAATCCTTTGTTTTAATTTACTTTCTTAGGTAATTTAATTGATTTTCCTACTGCATGTATGCATGTATGGTTGTTTTTCATTACATATTCTTTTGGATATGGTTTTCCTACCTCAGAGCTAACTTATATTCCATTTTCAACAAAATGGTGAAGAACACAAGCTCCATTGACTCATACTCGGGTAATATAAATGGGAATTCCCTCGCTAATTATTTAATAATGCATATCATTTGTTTTTCTCCAACATCATTCTCGTTTGTTGATTGTGACATCTACTTTGCAGGTACACAAGATACCCTCAAACCCTATCTCCGACTACGGAGGTTTTGCACCCATCTTCAACTGACCTGACATAGAGTTTTTCAAATCGATGATTTTAGTACTTCTCCTCAAGTTTCATCTTCCAACACTTGATTTTTTCAAGTGTCTGATCTGGTGGAAAATATGAATAACTCAATTGTGTTTTGTTCTTTTATTTTTTGTTTAATGGTTGTGTAATTATGGCTGATTTTTATTCGTTGGGTAGTCTATTCCCTTTCGTTTGATATGGGATTTTTTTGATATTCTTTATGAGCTATCTTGTTTACACGGGTTCATAAGAGATCCTATAATTGTGTGTTATTGCTTACTAGAAGGGCAATTTATTTGTATATGGATGCATATTGTGACAGTTATATGGCTTTGTATAGTATATATGTGTATTGTATTTATATTACAAGTCCATGATCAATTCAGTTGATTAACAAGTAGTGAATTAACTTAGCTCATACTAATACCGATGGTTGAAACTAGGTTCACTGGTCAATTTGTTAAGATATAAATATCAATTAACTAACAAAGTATTTCTACAGAGGTTATGTTTATGGGTGTTCTTTGAATACAGTAGTTAACTCACTCTAGTACTCAATTTTTTATAATTTTATTTTCCTAAAAATTAGTTCATTTAATTATCTAATTTTTTGATATATTACCATAATATCCGTCTCGCTTAAGAATATATCCGTAGTTTTTTGTATCAGAGTGAAGGCATTCATACTCATTATTACCCTGATTTCATATAATATCTTTTATCTTCCAACACAACCTAATTTTCCTAACTATATTTGCAATGACACATCAAGTTGCACCAGAAATACTTAATCATTTCTTTGGTAACCATCATGCTCCTATGTTATCCCTTATGCCTAGGTTTAACTTTGGACATTTTAGAAATTAGGATATGACCTCAGTGTTATAAGTGCACTACTTTAACTCTCAAAATCTATTTACTCTAACAAGTAATTATTATTTTCTTATATACGATAAACTGAATAAAATAGTTAAAGCTCAACCATACCACCAATAATATTAAAATAGTAAGAATAAACAATTTATTAACAAGAGATCATACCTTCATATCAATGACAAGTATTAATAATATTTAACAAAAATCACATTTAAAATCCTTTCAACCTATATATTAATCACAAAAAATATAATTCCTATCACTACAAAGAATTTACCCAGATATAGACTCTTTAGCCATGAAAATATATTGTCTACACCATTTGTACATAAATAATTTCTAGTACAATACATATTTTCTACACTAAATTGTATCTTTGTTCTTCAATAGAGAGTAGGCATATGTTTACTTGCCAACCTAATTACCATTTTAAGTTCAATCCATTCCCTCAATACACAATATGCAGGTACCTATTCATCAACAAAATAAATCTCATATAATTTCTAACAAGAGAATCAAAAGAATCACTAAATGAGTACACTTTCCACCCAACCATGAATTGACCACCAGTTCCCCCAAGCAAAGATTAATATCAAGTAATATCCCTCAGAGCTCAGCAACCCTTTCATCTACTCCCTAGGTGTTTTATACCTTTTCTTCCTTAATTAACTTTTCTTCCATTAGCATTGTCCTGCTTTTATGGAAGTATTTTTGTTATTAAAGCCTTTTTTTATCTTCAGGAGTTCTTTATCCTTCAATGTACTGGAATTTTTCTCTATCTAGTATATTTAATGGATCTTTGTCTCCCATACATTAAATTTGTTATTTTAGAAACATATATTTATCATGTAATATTTATCTCACTCTTATCTATGATTGAGATTAGAAATTATCTCTTTAGTTAAGTGTCTCATTTCAAGTAATTTTCCGTTCCCATTAATTTATAACTACAATTATTGATTTCATAACCACATGTATATTGGTCATTTACATAAGTTATGGAATCACCATTGAATCCAACATAGTCTAATTCCGGAAAAATATAACAATATTAATTATTTCAAAAAACATAGGGATATCACATCTTCCACCCTTTTAACTATATTTTCCTCGATGTTTAATTTCTAGTTTCTTCTCTCTAGAAATTTTTTGGATAGTTTTCAATAATCTCATATTCTCGCTCCCATGTAGCCTCTTTGGTAGTAAAGTTCTTCCATTGCACTTTAATATGAAAAAACTACTCGATTTCAGATCTAGATCTCTTTCCTCTCTAGAATACAGAGATGTTCTTCGAGGGAGTCTCCTTTGAATTCTAGCTATATAATTTTCAAATAAATAATGTGAGAACTATCATGTATATATTTCTTAAGTAAAGAATCATGAAAACATTATGAATTTTAATGCGATTGGGTAAATCTAATTGATAAGCTACGGGTCCAACCTAGTCCAACCTAGTCCTAAGTTTCAAATGGTCCACAAGATTGTAGTGCTAATTTTGGATAGGTTTCCATCCTAAATGTACTTTTCCTTGGTTTTCGGTGAGCCCTCGTATTGTGCCAGGAATGTTGCGACTCCTAAGGGCTAATATACTTTACTTTACCAGCCCAAGGTTCTTAAAAAATTAGAGGTGAAAGTGCTATATACACAACAGATGTATTCTACTCATGTCATCCTCTTCTGATTCCTATTAAAGGGTGTTATTTCTAGGGTTTTTGAGTGAATTCTTTCACACTTCTGTTTTAGACCTAGAACTACCATTAACTCAAAACCATTACTCTATTAACCATCAAATGACTATTCTAAAGAAAGAAAATACATCTAGCTATTCTGCAAGGAAATAGATTTATGATTTAAACTCTCACAAGAAATATAAGCAAACTAGGTATCTTCATGAAGTAAATGGTTGAATATAAATTGCAGAAGGAAGGAAAATCTACTCACACATTGCTAGGCCAAATGGATAAAAAAAATATATATACTTCATTATTTATCTATAATTATTTTACTTATGAATCTAATCATGACCTAATTATGCATGTAAATGCATTGTTTTGCAGCAAGGAGGAGAAGGTGTTAAGGTGGTTTAGGAAGGTTTTTAACTCATGGACGCGGGGATGAAGGTGTCTTGATGGTTTGGATAGGTATATATGACGTTGATGTTTGTTTTTGGGCTTAAGGATAGATCCAATGGTGCTATTATTGATTCCTCTATAGGTTTCCTAAAGTCCTACAAGAAAGTCTTGAATTGGTACAGGAAATAGTTTGAGGAAATTTCATACCAAAAATGATGGAGAAAAGCATAGGGGAGGTGGAATGAAGGTGTACTTGGATGAATGGAAGGTCTCCAACCCATTTTACAAGCTCATAACATCTTAAGAATCATGTCTTTCACTTCTAAGGTTGCTCATGGTGTGAAGGTGAAAATCTTAAAAACAAGGCTGAAGGTGATTTGATGAAAAGAAGGTTGTTGATGGGTGAGAAATGAAGATAAGGGTGCTGGTGAAGTCTTCATTTTTTGAGCTACTTGAAATTGAAAGAAAACTACATGTTCATGCAACAAACATTGGAAAATCTATGATGAAGGAAATCAAAAAGATGAGTTGAATTTTGAATGAAGGCCTACTTAAACATTCAAACAGAAATCTAACTCTCTAATCTAGACATGTTCATGACACTACAACAACATAGCTATTATTTCCAAGAAATCATAGATTAAAGAGAAAATTTTGCTTGTGGTCAATATTTTCCCTCCTAAAGTTCGAGTGAAAGAGATGAGAGAGGGAGGCTTGACACAAAAATTTCTGAGTTTATAAGCTATTCTACCAACATTTATGCAAGCTCAATGACAACAAAGAAATGGAAGAAAAATTTAAAAAGTGAATTGAAATGTAAGCAAACTAGCTAAAACTCATTAATAAAACTAGCTACAATGACATAAAAATCAAAATGAATACACAAGAGAGACTAAGGTCAATTGATTGGGGCCTAACCCACAAGCCTAGCCCTCTGAAACTAAATTAGTGAAGGAGAATATGAATACTCATCTTATTGTAGAAAATAGTCTCATTACATAATCATAAAAATCTCAAAAACATATTACAAGTGCTAAGAGTCTATTAGCTTCCTTCAAAGTTCGAATTCTAATGAGCTCTTTCTCAGCCATATTTAACCTAGAGGGTATCTATCAATAGCTCCCCAAAAATTAGGTGATGTTTCCTTTTTCATTGCAAGAAAAGTGGAGCTTTGGTACACTTCATCTCCCACTTCCTTGGTTGCCTTTGATTTCGAGATGTTGGAGGTAATATCAACGATCCCTTGGGTGCCTTTGGGAGTTAAGGAGGTGGAAAATACCCATAGAATCTCTCCTTATTGTCTACTCCAAGCTTTAATCGTAAAATATTCATCAAAAGTGCAATATCTTCATGATTATCCTCCATTTAAGCCATATTAGGTATTGGAAGTATGACAAGCCTTAATCACCATCTACACTAGCAAGAAAAGACCATAATATAATTTAAATGTGAGAAAGAGAGACTTAATAAGGATAAATAGGTGGCAGTTAGCCCCTCCAATTATACCTAATGATGGCTTACATCATCACAGCCCTACCAAATTTTTGCTCATCCTCTAAGCAACTTAGTCTTCATTCTGCATCTCTTTCAAAGCATTAATGAACCCTCTAACTTCACAAGGAAGAAGTGTGGGAGTCCCTTCAAGAGGGTAAAATCCATCATTCTATTCTTCTTCCTACCATAATTTTTTCTACTCATCTTGGTTTTTCCCGTCACTAAGTCGCAAAAATAAGGGTGGACTAAGTTTCAAACTAAGCCACTGAATATTCCTGGCTTGCATGGCCCTCTTGTATAGTGGTGCCCTTTCTAGAGAAATTCTCAATCTTTTTTATGTGTGGTATTCCATGTTTATGAGGTAGTGAGGGAGGCTATTCCTTCTCCTTTGACTAGCCATTATGCATTCATCTCCCAAAAACCTAGAAACATCATCAAAATGGGCCATGGCTTGTACTTGTGTGTTGAGGTAATTTTCTACAAGTGCATCATCCTTTTCTATCTTTAGATGGTTTTTGATGATGCCCCTCCAACTAAATAGTTTTTCCCTAATATGTATAGGCTCCCTATTTTCTCTCCTCATGACCCTCCTTACTTCTTGTGCTCTAGCTTCCTCGTTAACCATCTAAGAGGCTAATTCCATTAACCGCATGTCTCCCATTCTAGGATTATGGTCCCAAATGTTAAAGTTTTCCAACAAGATATTGTGCATGTAGAATTCTACCATATTTTCCTTGTCTGCCATACTTGACTGGTTGAAAATTTCAATGAATTCTCATTAGTTATGAAAAGGTAAGGAACCGTGAGAGGCTAGTATCATGATTTTAAATAGGATCCATTTTTCTTTGAGGTAGACTGCCAAGGGGTCTGATGGGTATCTATGTTTAATGGCCTCCATGCACAAATCTTCCATGGTGGCCATTTGTTTGTCTTTTTGTTGAAGTTGATATTGCAATCTTGAATTCTATGCTTGGGCTTCCTAAAGCTGCTCTTCAACATGGAATATTTGATCCTAACATCAAAAAATCCCCTTCCCAACTCAGTCGCTTTTTCCTCCATGATCCCTATGTCATGCACTCTCTCTAAGGGTATATGGACGGATTGTCCCTAGGATCACTTCACATCGGATGCACTTGGTGGAAAAGGAGGGGGTAAGGATGATAGGGTAGTGGATGGAGACATCTATTACGATGATATGTTCTTCTTGACTTGGGCTTCCAAGCATGAGAAGGAGGATCTTCATGCAACACATAGTTCATTCCTCTTCATGGATGCATACCAAACCACTATGGAGGACTCATTTATGGACCCATGTGTCATCTTACTTCCAGCACATGGTAAGAATTTTTTTTTTCCAATTATTGATTGGCTAACAAAATAATTTCATGCTCTTAACATTACTATGCAGTGCATTTCTCCACAAGAGGGCAAGTTTTTCATATTGATCCATGATCAAAATTGGGCCAAACTATATGATAGACATAGCCATATTTTATGTGGCATTGGGAAAATATTTTATCACTACATGTATGTTTATTTTTTGCACCCAACCATTTACTATATGATGACATGCATGATTGACCATGTATCAAGAAACATTTTTCCATGTAAATTTCTGAAGCAGCAGTTTGGAAGACTGCGTTGTACATCCTTAGGAGGCTATTGGTATCTTCAAACACCACATGAAGCCATGAGTATCTCCTTCATTATTGTACTGATCATGACTTCATTTGTTGATATTGTTTCTATTCTTTTTGAGAGCATGATTGGGGAATTGACACATGAGTTGGATGTATCCTTGAGGAGAGATAATTCCCACATTTTTTGCATTACATGTTCTAATGGGAGCATGGGAGGAGATATGTCCAACATAGCCACACATTTGTTTTCTTTTGGGCTGGGCCATGAGTTTTATAGCCATTCACTGTATAACCATGAGCAAGTGTTTGATCATGTATTGTTGACACATTCAACCATTTACTATTCATTAGTAGATGTGATGATTTTTTCATATTACTTTCCATGCTATTTTTTGAAATTACAGTGGATGAGACTGTGTTGTGTCCTCTTGAGACATTGTTTGTATCATGCATCATCATGTAAAACCTTCAGCATACTTCCCATTTGGATACTCTATGATGACCATGTCGTGTTCATCATGGATGAAATGTTTTGGGCCACCTTGTTATCCAATGTTGGAAGGGAGATCCTTGGAGGATTGTTCTTCATTTTTCCACTTAAGGGCAATACCATTGTAGCCTGAGATAATAACACACTCTACACTTATCACAAGTGGAGAGGAGGATAGCGTGCGGTAGGCTATGATGCTTACCATATGAAAATTTTAAGCCCACCTTCATTTCTGGAGCTCAAGTTTGAAGGAGATTTCCATGGGTTGCCATGTTGGGAGGTAACTCACTTTGTATGGATGATTTCTTTGGGATGGGAGATTCATATGTGGATGGTAAATCCCAATTCATGTCAAATATAATGCCTCAGAAGGGCTCATAGACGGCCAATTTTTGCCTCCATAGATGTTTATTTCTTACATGATAGCTATTTGGGACGCTCACCAAAAGCTAGTTTGCATATGTTGGAGGGAAAAATTGGAGATATATTGATGAGAAAACATCTTGATCCCTGGAGGATTTTATCTTATGCAATTTTTTGAGGACAAGCAACATTTGGGAGTGGAGGACTGTAATATTCCACTTTTAGCATGCAGCTAAATGGAATATTAATTTTTGTTGTTTTCACTTAGGAAATGAATAAATGGGTAAGGAGGCCCATATAATTCAGAAATAGGAATAAAATCCCTCTTCGTATGAAAGAAGATCAATAGTGGAGTTGGATTTCACACCCTCATGTGTGAAAGAGGACATCTGCATAAAGACAAGGACATTTGCATGGAGGAAACCCTAATGAGTGGGACCCATGGAGAGGGAGCTTGCATTTGTTTAAAAGGAGGGCAAGGCATCCATTGTAACTCATGCTTATGATTAGTGATTTCTTTGTTTGCTTAAACTATTCGTAGTCTCCTCTTGTTTAGCAGAGTTGTAGTGTTGTTTAGCATAAGGAATTCCTCTTTAGGATTCATTCTCATTCTTGAGAGGCCTCTTGAGGGATTTCACTTTATTTATCCACATTCATGCTCAAGACCAAGCCACCTCCTTCAACTACAACATTATTTCTGCTTAATTATAACATTATGTTGCACGGTGTTACAGTGGAGGTTCCAAAACACCATTTCTTGGCTTTCTCTTCAGAGGAGAGAGACTTATTTCCTTTGGGAGATCAGTAAGGGAGGATTCATAGCATATTGCAGATCTTCACATTTGTCCAACACATTTTATTCCACCTACAGCGCAGTATCCTTTAGTGACTGTTTTATTTTCAAAGTACATTTGCAGAGGGAGTTTGCAATATTGATTGGAGGGTAAGATCTTTAGTGATAGGATCAAATTTTCACTTGGAAGATCCATTAGAGGAGATATACTCATATTGTGCATCATCTTCAACTATCTCCATCTAGTTCCAGTTCTCGAGTTTCCGCTGCTACTGCAACTCCGACATTTCTGCAATTTTTCCATTTTGTATATATTTCGGACAATCCTTCTAAGGATTTTTGTATTATTGTTTTATGGGGTTGAGAGCTTTCTCCTGCACATTTCTTGAGCCATATATTTTTATATATTTGTATTATTATTCAGTATGTTGCAGTATCTCCTATAAACTATGCAGTCATAGCCTAGGGCATTCTGAGTGTAGCAGTATATTTCACATTTCATGTATATGATATATTGAGGCTTGTATTGCAAATCCTAAGTGACTCTTTCGTCAAGGAATTGTACTCTCTTGCTACTATATTATAAATTTTTTGGCTACCTACATCTTCATGTATTCAGGCTCATAAAAATAACGTTGTTACTCTATCCCTTGTTCATACATAGATGCAGTCCCTTCATTGGGCACTTTTTCAAGACAACTAGGTGTGGGAGATCTGTTCAACCCACCTAGAGTGATTTGTTTGGAGCCTCCTCTTGGATTTTGGTCATAGATACATTGATCTAAGGGATCCATGTCTTGGTTTTGAATTCTCTAGGAGTCATTCCTGAAAAATGCATTTTTTCAGGCATCCCTTGCTCATAGTTCCCATTTTGGGATATTACACCTAGCCTAGCCTAGCTTACCGGGCCTAAAATAGCCTACCCTATACTAATGTAACCTACCTTATCCTAACCTTGCGTAGCCTAACATACCCAACCGTAGCATAGCCTAACATAGCCAACCCCAACATACCCTAGCCTAGCCTAGCCTAGCCTAGCCTAGCCTAGCCTAACCTATCCTATCCTAACATAGCCTAGCCTAACCTAAACTAACCTAACCTAGGCCTACCTAAACTAATCTAGCCTAACCCTGCCTAACCTAGCTTAACCTAGCCTAGCCTAACCTAGCCTAACCTATCCTAACCTAACCTAGACTAACCTAGCCTAGCCTAGCCTAGCCTAGCGTCGCTTAGCCTAGCCTAGCCTAGCCCAGCCTCGGCTAACCTAGCCTTGCCTAACCTAGCATAACCTTGGCTAACCTAGCCTAGCTTAGCCTAGCCTAGCCTAACCTAGCCTAGCCTAGCTTAGCTTAGTCTGGCTTAGCCTAACCTCGCCTAGCCTAGCCTAGCCTAACATTTCCTAGCCTAACCTAGCCTAACCTAACATAACCCACCATAACCTACCCTACCCTACCCTAGCCTGACGTAGCCTAGCCTACCCTAACCTAAAATAACCTAACCTAACCTACCTTAACCTAACCTAACTTAACCTAACTTAGCCTAACCTAACCTCACCCAACCTTGCCCAACCTAACCTAACCTATCCTAACCTAACCTAACCTTACATAGCCTAGCGTAGCCCAAGCTAGACTAACCTAAACGAGCCTAGCCTTGTCCACCGTAGCCTAGCCCACCCTAGACCATCCTATCCTAGCCTAGCTTAAGATAGCCTAGCCTATCCTAGTCTAACCTACCTTCCCCTACCCTACCATACCCTAGCTTAGCCTACTCTAGCCTAGCCTAGGGTAGCCTACCCTAGACTACCCTACCCTGGCCTAACCTAGCCTAGCCTAACCTAGCCTAACCTAACGTAAGCTCCCCTAACCTACCCTACCCTTCTCTACCTTAAACTAGACTAGCCTAGCCTAGCCTACCCTAGCCTAACCTATCCTAGCATAGCCTACCCTATGCTAGCCTAGCCTACACTACCTTGACCCACCATAGCCTAACCTAGCGTAGCCTAACCAACGCTAACCTAGCCTACCCTAGCTTATCCTAGTCTAACCTACCCTTACCTACCCTACCCTATCCTACCCTATCCTGGCCTAACCTACCCTAATCTATCCTACCCTATTCTAGCCTACCCTACCCTACCCTATCCTAACCTAGCCTACACTACCCTACCATAGCCTTGCCTAACCTACCCTATCCTAGCATAGCCTAGCCCAGCCTAACCCTAACCTAACCTATACTATCCTAACCTACGTAGCCTAACCTAACCTAACTTAGCCTAGCCTAATCTAGCCTAAGCTAGCCTAGCCTAGCCTAATGTATCCTAACCTAAACTAACCTATCCTAACCTATCTAGCCTAGCCTACCCTAGCCTAGACTAGCCTAACCAAGCCTAGCCTAACCTAGCCTAGCTTATCTTAGCCTAAACTATCCTAGCCTAATCAATCTCATCCTAACCTAACCTAGCCTATCTTATCCTAGCCTAACCTATCCTAGCCTAGTCTATCCTATCTTATCCTATCATATCCTAACCTAACCTAGCCTAACCTAACCTAGCCTAGCCTAGCCTAACCTAACCTAACCTAGCCTAGCATAGCATAGCCTAACCTAACCTAGCCTAACCTATCTTATCCTAACCTAGCCTATCTTATCGTGGCCCAACCTAGACTAGCCTAATCTATCCTACCCTAACCTAACCTAACCTAGCGTAACCTAGCCTACCCTACTCTAGCCTATCCTATCCTAGCCTATCCTATCCTAACCTAACCTAACCTAACCTAAGATAGCCTAGCCTAACTGAGCCTAACTTAAGCTAACATAGCCTAACCTAACCTAACCTAACCTAACCTAGGCTAACCTAGCCTAGCCTAACATACCCTAGCCTAACATAGTGTACTCTTACCTAGCCTAGCTTAACATAGTCTAACCTATCCTAGCCTAGCCTAAGATACCCTAACCTACCCTATCTTGACCTAACCTAGCCTAACCTAGTGTATCCTACACTATAGTAGCCTAACCTAGCCTCCCCTAGCCTAGCCTAGCTTAACTTAGCCTCCCCTAGCCTAGCTTAACCTACCCTAGTCTAACCTAGCCTACTCTAGCCTACCCTAGCATACACTAGCTTAACCTACTCTAACCTAACCTATCCGAGTCTAGTCTAGCCTACCCTAAGCTACTCTTGCCTATTCTAGCCTAACCTAGCCTATTCTAACTTACCTCAGTCTATCCTTTAGTAGCTTAGGCTAGGCTACTCAAGCTTATGGTACTTTACTCTATATCAGAATATTAATGAAGAAATCATTCAAAAAATAAATTAATTAAAAGCTATTAATAAAAGTTTAAATATAAGAAAACTTCTTTAAAGTAATTTAAATGTATGAAAATACAATTTAAAATACATTGAATTTAACCAAAATAATAATGTGAAAATAAAATCTAACATAAATTATAAGACAAATGAAAAACATATTTGTAAATCATAAAAACATAATTGAAAATCATTTTAAGAAATCCAGTAATCTCATCTAAATTGTCTAATCTCATAGAGTAAGAAATTAAAAGAAGGCCCAAACTCTCTCCTGATTAAAAAAAGGCCCAAACCCTATCAATCAAATCTTTTAATAACATGGTTAATCCTACAATTAATCTCATAAATCTATACATCAATGGAAAAAAAAAATAGAAAACTATACATCAATGGAAAAAAAAGAATGGAGATCATGTTTGTGTGCTACCGGAATTCTTAGAAATTTATCATAAAAATATGCAATATAAATGAATATTTCGCACTTGGAAGAAATCCAAAAATTGCATCCTACTAGAAAACGAATCGAAACAGAGAAAAAGAATCAAATCAAAGAGCCATAGAGAACCTGATAAATAGATTTGCATCGGTGGAATCAGCGCAGCTCGATTTCGATGTCGCGTACGAAAGGCATATACAGTCGATACTTTGCCTCCGCAAATTCCCAATGCAAGCATCACCGCCTGCATTCCACAGGAGTAATGGAACATGGGGACTTCGAGCGCCGCGCTTCATTCGTCCAGATTCATTCTGGTGGATTCTTCGTGACAACAGTGAAAGCATATTGCTCCATATTGCACACATCCATATCCCACACATCGATAAGAGATTTGATTTGATATTTGATAGATCTAACAAAGAAATATCTAAATTATAACCAAGAAATTTGAGACAAAGAGATTACAACTAGCTGAAATGAATTAAAAAGAAACTATGGCGAGCCCAGGAAACCATAAAGAAAATGGAATAATAGAACTTAGATGAATAAACTGGGTTTTACTAATAAAACTGAGATGAATAGATTGGGTTTAGACACCGAAAATAGAGTTGTAATAAAAAAATAGGTGCTATTACTAACACCGTATTAATCTAAAAATTATAAAACCACTTGAAAATGAAGAAAAGACTACATATAATTCACTAAAAAGGGTTTACTTCAAGAAATACAAAATGAAGAGGCAGAAACTTACCTTTCTTGTCTAGCCGGAACTAGGTTTCTTTAGGGCCTTATTTACATCCAATGATCCAATTTGTTATAATCTTATCTTGTCGTGGGAGACCCTGCATATTGAATTGGACAGACATCAGCTTAAAAGAAAGCAATTAAAAGCAGGTGCAAACCTTATCGTGATTAAAAGAAGGTACAAACCCTATCAATCAAATCTTTTAATAATATGATTAATTCGAAAGTTAATCTCATAAAACTATACATTAATGGAAACAAGAATAGAGATCATGTTTGTGTGCTACCATATTTCTTAGAAATTGATCATAAAAATATGCAATATAAATGAATATTTCACACCTCCCAGAAATCCAAAAATGGCACCTACTAGAAAACGAATCGAATCAAAGAGCCGGAGAGAACCTCATAAATAGATTTACACTAGTGGAAGCAGCTCGATGTCGGCCTCACTTAGGAAAGGTATATACAATCGATACTTTGCCTCCGCAAATCCCCGCGCTGCATTCCACAGGAGTAATGGAACATGGGGACTTCTGGTGGATTATTTGTGACAACAGTGAAAGCATACTACTCCATATTGCATGCATCCATAAGATGATTAGATTGATGTGGTGAGTGCCAATGGCCAGATCCTCCTCCCAGCACCGAAGGGCATCATCTTAATTCTATTCACTCTCGTAATGTCAACGTCCTTCTCATTAGTCCAGGAAGCACTGGGGTCCAAACTCCCCATCCCCACACTGTAGAACTCCACGTTGGTCTTCGCGGGGATGTAGTCACAGTGTGACACGAAACATTTGCAGGCTCTCCTTCACCAAGTAGGGGAGGATGCATTCGCACGGTCTCCTTCACCAAGTCGTTTAAAAAAAACGTTATTTCTGTGTCCAGCTTTGAAGAGGAGAATCAAAAGTAATTTAACTTGTGAACATCATAATCAAAATCCTCATTATATAACTCTGCCTCACAGCTTTTTTTAATCAACGGCTAATTTGTGAGTGGCTGTGCCACGTCCTCCCTAGCTGTTTGGTTTCTAGCCGTTTGAAGGGATAGCAGCACATCATTTCTACCAGTTTGGATTTTTTGTTCATTGTTAAAAGGAATATAACAATCCACTTTCTATTATTGTTTTCATAACTACATTCTATCCACTTACATGGTCATCAACATCCATTATGGTGATGGGATAAGGCAGGTAGTTATTATGAAGTCACGGAACAAACCATAAAATTTTCCATCTCAATAATGTGAGCTTGCTTAGGGCTATTTTTAGAATATAAAGAATTATTAAAAAATTATAATATTTATATTAAAATTATAATATTTCAATTAAAAGATAATGGTAAGAGTTGTTGCATATGTTGATAGGGACACAAGAATAAAGTTATTGAAATGTAAAATAGCATTACATTGTACTTAAGCATAATAGATTTAATAATATTACAATTTTATCATTTAATTCTAATTAAAATATATTTGTTTTAAATAATATATGAACTTTTTAGTTTAAATATTATAAAAACAAACTAATATGGTCATTAAATTTAATACAAAGTGGATTAAAATAGTAAGTCTAAGGTTATATTGATTATGGATAGAAAACAAAATTAAAATAATAAGACCTAAGTTTAATAGATTATGGCCCATAGATATTAAGGATTATGTATGATATGTATTTGTTATAACTATCTTATTACTAAAACAAAGTATCTCCAATTGTGTTAAGAATGGTTTTATAAAGCTTACTATATGAAAAATTGTGTCACAACATTGTATGATAATATTGTGAATTTTTAAGGAATTTTTATTTGATTGCCCAAAATGGGTGTACAAATTTTGAACCTCCACTCTCTTAATTGGGATCTGCCGCTAGCTTAAAAGGTACTACCCGAATAAAAACACCTAACATATGTAGCACAAAAGTGGAAATAGACATGTTAGTGACCAATGGATTAAAAGTGGACATAATGTTATTCGAAATATAAGATAATCTCTATTATATGATTTTTTTTTAAGTTAAAAAAAATATAATAGAAGTGAAGCCGTTTTACATAGACCTCCATAAATACTAGGTGGCCTTGACATCAAAAGTCACCAGGTTTAGCTAATATTATCCTCCAAATTCCAAAATTGTGAACCTAATATGAATTCAAATATATTTAATTTAACTTTCCATAAACGTCAATCTATAATGAAATCCATATATGAATGCTAGAAAAACTATGAAGAGCGGTTGAAGTTCAACAAAATTTGACCCACAATTTTTTTTTTTTTTTTTATTAAAAAGATGGTGAAGCTTAGTGATATTTGAGACCTCTTTGTTAGCTTTTGAACAGCTCCATACTCACTCATTGTAATGACCTTGACAATGTTATTTTAGTGACATCACCATGAGTCCTTGATTGGTTCCATAACACTAAAATCCGTACAACGTATAGATACAATTTAATTTAATAATTTCAATATGAATTAATTTTTGTATAAACATAAATATTAATTTTTAAATATTAATTTTTAAATATTTTTAGTCTAAATTAAGTATGGTTTACATTATATAAATCAAATTAATTAATTCTTTTATTATTATTAAAATATTTAAATAATAATTTTTTTTTTATAAATAAGAATAATATTTTAAAAAAATCATAATTTTATAATAACTTATTATTTTTATTATGTTTTGAAGTTTTTAAAATCCTACCAAATTATTATTAAAATTAGATGATCTAGATTACAAGTGATATTTTTATCATATGTTTAGGGAGAATACATAATTTTATCTCACACACACACACACATATTCTCAAACTTGAATACTAACATGAATTAGGTGACTTAGTTGACAACTACTTGTTATCCATGAGTGAGTTTAGTTTTATGCAAGAACATAACAAGCTTGTAAACATAATAAAAGAAATCAAAATCAGTCATGAATAACAATGAATACTTTTTTTATGTGGATACTATGGAATTTAAAGTGAAACAAAGAACTAGATTGTGGTCAAACTATTATGGAAGACCTTTGTGTGTGTTTAAGCTTATGTTTGACTGAAAGAATATATAGTGTGTGAGAATAATGTATTTTTATATAAAAAAATGGGATATACAAGGTTCATATGAACTTTATGATGTGAAAGAGTGGAACATAAAGTTGTAGTGGTCAATTCCTACACATTAGTTAAACACCAATTAAATATTTATCAAAATTTGACTTATATAAGCCCAATAATAAGATTAGGAGAATCAATTTAAAAATATTAGAGTTTTTCACACATAGACATGGATACTAGTAATCATCCATTAAATAATTAAAGTTGAAAATGAAAACTATATTTAATCATAGCTTTTATCATCATTACACAGAGAGGCCCTCTACAACCCAATATTGAGTAGATGTGTAGACATTGCATCTTACATGCTAGAAGCTAGATGTAAATAATTTTTAATTTCAAATTTTTTTTATTGTAATTTTGTTTCTAATTAATAAAATTACTAACATTTCTTTTAGATAAAATAAAATCGTATCCCATTAAAATATATAACATATAGATAGTAGTTATAAATTAACATCGATTTTACCCTATAAATTAAAATGTCACATCTGCTCTTCATATATCACACATTATTTTATTTTTTTAACTTCCTTATTAATCATTTGTATATGTTATTGCATGGAATATAATTCCTATATTTTCTTATTGTATTTGGTAAATAGTTGATCTTGATGAATTATATCTATGCACTTATTTATTTTTTCTCGGTAAAACTAAATCTATTTATAAAACATAATAGTACAAAACTGCGCTAGTTTCGGTTGTGTGAGCCTGGGCTTGATGTCCAAGCTTAACCTTAGCAACTAAACTTCCCAGAGTGGGAAACCAGTTCTTTTAAAATAAATTCCACCGCCCTTAGAAGGGAAACCGGTAAAATAGTAAAAGTATTGTGATACAACAAGAGACAGTAAACTGTAATAGCCTATATCTTTTACAGCTGAATATAAAATCAAAAAACCAAAAAATTCTTCCATGAGGTCGAAAATTTATACCAAAGCATGCTGAGGGGGATGAAAGTCACCGTTCAGGAGTAGGGGACTCCAGTTCTTCCACGATCCTGGAACCAAACTCAGCTTCTCCATAATCGTTGTCCTTCTCTGGCGTGCCACTCTTGCTGAAGAAGTCCACCTGCAAATTTTGCATTCCAAGAATGGAATGACCAATGCTCACTGGCTCAATAGGGGCTGGAATGTCAATATTTGCATGTGAGGGCTAAGGGTTAGGCGGAATAGGGGCAGGGCGGGGCATTGAAGCTGGAGTTGGGATAGGGGATTCTTCGCAAATAGTAAGAGTGATGAAATTAGCGAGAACATGCATGTTTGAGGAGAAATTGAAGCGAAATTCCGCACTTGGTGAAGACTGGAAGAGGGCTGGGTTGGTGGGAAAATTAGAAGCACGGGATAGGCGGAGGAGGCTGTGAAGGTGGAACAAAGTGAGTGCTTCCAGGAGGGTAGGAGATGCCTCTCTGATGCCCAAAATCCAAATTCAAACTCCAATCTACATCCTCCTCAGAAGATGCTGAGGGCGGGAAGAGTGCCCTCTGCTCGTTCTGTGCCTACAACGCATTCTCTGCCTGAGCTGAGGCATCAAAGCCGCATGAAGCCAGGAGTGCTTGGGGCAAAAGGAGCAGTCAGGATGCAACGAAAATCTCTGAAAATCAGTTGCGTGAGAAGGCAAACATAAATTGAGATGACAGTGGCTGGTCTGGGTGAAGTGGAAACCTGGAAGAGTTTCCAAGCATCCCAGGATGGAGCAACGTCGACCTGTTTGGGTGGGTTCACTACCACGGACGGGAGAAGGATGACTACAAAAAACACAATGAGCAAACGAATTATCCAGAATGAAATCCATAACCAAATGAACTAGCAAGGCGAGGTAAATGACAGGCGCGGTGAACGGTGTTAAAGCAGAACAGGTTGGCGAAGTTAATGTGTGAGTAATGGCACTGTAGGGGGCCATATGGCCGCAGCAAGAGAACTCCCTTGGGATCCACCAAGGGGCGGAAGTCCCATCACTCCGAGCCATCATTCGCATCTGAAGTATATCTATGCACTTATTACCTAATGTTTCATGCATGTTTAATTTCCCCTATGATTATAATTGGATCATTTTCAGAATTACTATATGGAAGAATCATCTCCCTAGATGAATGTTATAACATTTAAACCTAACTATCCAACCCCCATTTCTTATTTATTTCCCCAAGTAATATGGTCATTTATTAATTCCTATACCATTAGGTCATATCACATAGATTATGTATGGTAACTCGCCACATGACAAGTACATTACCCCTAATGCGTCCATGTGACCAACGCTATCCCATCTAATGAGCGAATGATCACACATGATGAGCACAAGGTATGGTATGACTAAGTGAAGGGTGTAGATTCGTTGTCCCCATGTAATGGTTCTTATCTTTCCACCCAAACCTTAAGCTTGTATAGACATTTCGTGTGAACTAATAGACATTTTTCTCTCCTGTGATTGGAAACTAGTAATAGCCACAAATCTACCAACGCTATTTTTACAGCCCAACAATAGTGCACTATTTATGGAGCCTAGGTATTATGGTTCAATAGACTATTTCATGTTTTTTTCATTTTCCACAGTAAGGGTTCTACACTTGGTCGTTTTGTAAATTTAAATTTTCTAAGAGTGGTTATTATCACTTTGAAATTCGGTTCCTTGGTTTTCCATATCCTCCTAAAGATGTAAAATTATTGTCATCAACACTCAGTTTCTAATGTATAGGTTAACAGGTTGATGTGTCTTTTTGGGTTCATTGGTTCATCTCCAAGAACCATGGCTACATAAGGTGACGAATTCACTTCTTCCCTCTTCGTATGTACTAGTGAGTTACTAATTGAATTTTTATGCCTATTCATCTTTATATTTCCATTAGAACAATATTTACTCTTACAAGCACCAGGGTTTTATATATTCCAAAGGAAAATTCCGCAAAGTTCAATTCTTTCCTGATAACAATTTTACTCGGCCTTGCAGGGTGTCTCTATAGCCATAAGACCCAATCACCGCACAAAGGCATCAATCCTTTGTTTTACTTTACTTTCTTAGGTAATTTAATGGATCTTCCTACTACATGTATGTGTGTATGGTTGTTTTTCGTTACATATTCTTTTGGATATGGTTTTCCTACCTCAGAGCTAACTTATATTCCATTTTCAGCAACATGGTGAAGAACGCAAGCTCCATTGACATATACTTGGGTAATATAAATGGGAATTCCCTGGCTAATTATTTGCTAATGCATATTATTTTTTTTCTCCAACATCATTCTCATTGGTTGATTGTGAGATCTACTTTGCAGGTACACACGCTACCCTAAAACCCTGTCTCAGACTATGGAGGTTTTGGACCCATCTTCAACTAACTTGACATAGAGTTTTTCAAGTCGATTATTTTAGTACTTCTCCTCAAGTTTCACCTTCCAAAACTTGATTTTTTCAAGTTTCCGATGTAGTGGAAAATATGAATAACCCAATTGTGTTTTTTTCTTTTATTTTTTGTTTAATGGTTGTGTAATTATGGCTTATTTTTATTCATTGGGTAGTTTATTCCCTTTCTTTTGATATTTTTTCTTCCTTCTATTTAAATTTTTCACTATGGACTTTTTTTTATATTCTTTATGAGCTATCTTGTTTTCATGGGTTCATAAGAGATCCTATAACTGTGTGTTCTTGCTTACTAGAAGGGCAATTTATTTGTATATGGATGCATATTGTGATAGTTATATGGCTTTTTATAGTATATATGTGTATGGTATTTATATTACAAGTCCATGATAAATTCGGTTGATTAACTCGTAGTGAATTAACTTAGCTCATACTAATACAGATGGTTGAAACTAGGTTCACTGGTCAATTTGTTAAGATATCAATATCAATTTACTAACAAAGTATTTCTACAGAGGTTATGTTTATGGGTGTTCTTTGAATATAGTAGTTAACTTATTCTAGTACTCAAATTTCTATAATTTTATTTTCCTAAAAATTATTTCATTTAATTATCTAATTTTTTGATATAACAAAATAAATTACAAGCTATTAATAAAATTGTAAATATAACAAAAATTATCTAAAATAATTTGAATGTATGAAAATACAATTTAAAATACATTGAATTTAAAGAAAATAATAATGTAAAAACAAAATCTAACACAAGTTATAAGATATAAATGAAAAAATATTTTTAAATGAAAAACATAATTCTAAATCATAAAAACATAATTGAAAATTATTTTAAGAAATCAAATAATCTCATCTAAATCATTAGAATATATATATTTTTTTACTAGAAAAGGTCATCCAGAACTGATTTTGAGGACCATATGTTAAGTCAACTAATATTTTTAATTGAAAAAAAAAAACTCACAAAATTATAAAGCTAATCAACCAATACTTGTGATTTGACTTTATGGTTATTAGAAGGCTCCTAAAAAAATTATTTAAAAAAAAAAGAATTATTTCTACTTAAGAATAGAATAATTTATCAATAAAATGGAATTATTTGGACATCCTAGTGGAATTTTTCAATTTGAGTATTTTCTTTTCTAATTAAATCCAATTTCCAATTCAATTTGTTTTATAGAAAAGATACCTAATTATTTCATATTTGACCCAATTTCCAATACAATTAGGTGCTCAATTTATTTGACAGAAAATATTACCTAATTATTTCATAGATTCCTTTGTAAAATTTCCACCATAATGTTTATTATTTTATTAATCTATAAATATTCTAAATATTATTTTATTAATCTATAAATACTCTAAATATTTTTATTTGGAAAGAAATAAATATTATATAATTTATAAAATCAAAATCCTCAAACCATAATTGAAAAAACATAAAAAAAAAACTATAAAGTTAATCATCCAATACCAATACTTATGCTTTGATGTTATGGTTATTAAGAGACTCCTAAAAAATCATTTATAAATAAAATGGAATTATTTGGACGTGCTAATGGAATTCTAGGTATTTTCTTCTCCCATTTGACCCAATTTCAAAGACGAAGATACCCAAAATAGAATTGAATTAAGTATTTTGCAACCCTTCAATTTGTTTCAAAGACGAAGATACCTAATTATTTCATAAGGTCATTTGTAAAATTTTGAGTGCAATGCTTATTATTTTATTATTTGATAAATATTTTGAATATTATATTTATTATTTTATACCTATTCCAGAGCTATTATTCTCACTTTCTCCATTATTTGACATATTTACATGAGAAGGGAATGCTTGTGGATCTATTTGTCATAGAGCTGACATTCTTCCCTTGAATTCCATTTTTCTTTTTCTTGTTACTTCAACTCACCTCATTCTCATATTTGGTTTTCTGACTTGTGTATTTTTATCCATTAGAAAATGTAGAAATGAAGGGGTTTTTAATTAGAGCAATCTCAAGTATTCCTTAATGTGATCCACTACCGAATTATTTTCTTCTTATACAGCGATTCAAGGTGAATTTCCTCTATCAATACTTGTTTCCCTTAATTCTCTATGAATTCCACCTCACTTTGACTTACTAGTTTCTTGTTTACTCCTCCATGGTATCCTTGGTAATTTCTATTTTGGCTTTAACTTTGCATTCAATCAATTGTCACTACAAGGTTGATTTCACATTTCTACCTAGGGTTTTTATCCTTGAAACCCTAAATGTTATTTATTGATTTTTTTTTTTATTCTAGTAATGACCATGCCTTTTGAGGCTTGAAATATTTTCTTAATTATCAATGTAGATCACCTAATTCTTATATTCTTGGCAGAAAATAGTTATACTCTCTTCATGGTTTTTAATTATTAAACCCTAATTCTTCCATTATTTTTATTCTCTCTTTTAAAATGGTTATTTAAAGTATTATTACTTATAATTTTGTTGCACCATTCATTAATTTGATATAGAGTTCTTCACTCCTGAAAAATAATTACCCTCTTTCTTCACTTACCCTCTTTCTTTAAGATATTATGCTAACATTTATTTGTTGTTGAACTTTACAAGGTAATTGAAATGGATGCACCACATTCAATCTTGAGAATATATACTTTGGGTTCATTCTCTATTAAAGTAAATCATCATTTGTTCTGATAAATACAATCACGTTCTTTTACACCTGTTTAAATTCCGTGTTTTTTACTCTCATATAGGTATCGATTCAATCGAGTGCATCTGTACTATACTTTTGCTATCTTGTGACTCTTTTTGACAATCAAGACTAAGTTAGTTCCTTTCTCTTCCTTACAGTTCATTCGTATATGCTTAATTAAGTACTTTTCATCTATATGTTGGAGACGTATTGGTCTATGATTTCTCGGGAAAGGAAAAATGCCTTTATATTATGGGTCATCTTATTTTGAACAAAATATTATTCTTCCTTCAAACGATTTTAGGCAATACTTTGGTTAACCTATGTATTAGGTATATATGGTCTAGATTTTATAATTTTTCAAGTCCTTATAGACCTTGTGATTGTATATATGTTTCTTTTAATTGTTGGGTTGATATACCATTTCCACATTTTTATTTTCTAAGAACCTAATTGTATACTTGTTTTCCTGTGTAATGTGTGAATAGTAAACGCATAGTTTATTGTTATCTTTCTATGGATATGGCTAGTATGTAATTATGCTCTACCACTGTTTTATATATTTTTCAATGTTATTCTTATTATATTTTTCATATATACTTGTGTTCATTATATGTAATTGACCAACAATTTATCTTTAAAAAAAATAGGAAGGCTACACCCAACATGGGTTCTTTTCTTTCAATTTATTTTCTACAAAATATAAATCTATTGTTCAATATTTAATAGAAGGTAAAGGCATGTGTCATCTTAAATTTGTATTGGCTAGGCCTTAACTTTTCTAACAGTATTTTTCCTATCCTAAAGTTATATTCCCTCATTGTGAGTATTTGTTAGGTTTTTTTTTTTCCATTATAATCCACATAATTTACCTATGTAATTTAAAGTAATTGCAGTAAGAAAATATTTTTTTGAAATTTCAAATACACATCTTAATAAGACATTTCTTATACTGTTTAAATACAAAGCTTTCCCTGGTTGCTTCATGGTCTCTACTCCTTTGTACTAGTCCCTTTACCTCTGATAGGGATTCTTCATGAAATTTAATATTTAAGTGTTTGTATACAAATTCATGCATATATATGCTAATTATGATTATGTATACATACTTTAACCTGCTATTTATTCTATCAAAACTAAGTTAAAGTATCTACTCTAGTATAATTTACTAAGATAAGGATTTTGTTAGTATAACAAATTTAGTATACTTTTTCCACTCCTAATCAAGATATTTAACCATACTCACAAAAAACCTTAATATAAATGGTATACAAGAATATTAAATATATTCCATGTTTCCTTATCTAAAATCATTGCCCATATTCATTTATAAGAACTCTCAATAGTTCCACTTAATTTTTTTCCAACTCCCTCTTAAGTGGAAGTTTTACCTTATTTATTTTAGTTTTAATTTGTACTTTCTCTGTATGTGTTTAATATTGAGGGTTAGCCTTACTCCTTTTTATATTAGATACTCTAAGAATCTAGTTATTTAGATTCTCTTTCCAAAGCCTAAGTTAGAATTCTCTCAAACTCAAAATATAACTTAGAAAATATAACACAGGGATATAATCATTATAAGCACATGAATATGCAATTATAGCCATAATAATTTAATCTATTTAATTCCATGCAAATTCCTCATATAAGTCAGCCATTTTAACATAACTCATAGAAATTAACATAACTCGTTTCAACCTAACCTAGCCTAACCTACCGTAACATAACCTATCCTAATCTAGCATATCCTAACTTAACCTACCCCAGCCTAGTCTAACCGATAGCCTACCCTTGCCTAGCCTAACCAAGCCATGCCTAGCCTACCCTACCTTACCCTAACCAAGCCAAGCATAACCTAGCCTATCTTAGCCTAACCTAGCCATGCCTAGCCATGCCTAACCTACCCTAACCTAGCAAAACCTAACCTAGCCTAACCTATCGTAGCCTAGTCTAGATTAACCTAGCCATGTCTAACATAACCTAACCTAGCCTACTCTAGCCTAGCTTGTCCTAACCTAGCCTGGCCAAGCCTAACCTAGCCTTGCCAAACATATCCTAAGCTTTCTTAACCTAGCTTTTCCTAACATAGCCTAACCTAACCTAACCTAATGAAAACCTAACCTAACCTAACCTAACCTAGCCTAGCCTAACCTAGCCTAACCCTCCCTAACCTAACCTTCCTTATCCTAGCCTAACCTAACCTACACTAGCCTAAGTTAACTTAGCCTTGCCTAACTTAGCCAAACCTAGCCTAGCCTAACCTAACCTAACTTCTCCTACCCTAGCCTAGCCTAGCCTGACCTAACCTAGCATCTCCTAGCCTAGCCTAGCCTAGCCTAACCTATCCAAGACTATCATAATATAGCCTAACCTAGCCTAACCATGACCAACCATGCATAGCCTACCCTAACCTAGCCTAACCTAACCTAACCAAACCTAACCTAGACGAGCCTACCCTAACCTAGCCATGCCTATCTATCCTAGCTTAACGTAGCTTAGCATAACCTAGCATAAACTAGCCTAACCTAGCCTAAAATATCCTAACCTAACCTATCCTAACATAGCCTACACTATCTTACACTAGCCTAGCCTAGCCTCGCCCGCAACCTATCCTAACATAGCCTAGCCTAACCTAACCTAACCTAACCTAGCCTTACCTAAACTAATGTAGCCTAACCCGGCCTAACCTAGCTTAACCTAGCCTAGCCGAACCTAGCCTAACCTAACCTAACCTATCCTAACCTAACCTAGACTAACCTAGCCTAGCGTAGCCTAGCCTAACCTCGCCTAGCCTAGCCTAGCATTGACTAACCTAGCCTTGCCTAGACTAGCCTAGCCTAGCCTTGCCTAGCCTAGCGTAACCTTGGCTAACGTAGCATTGCCTAGCCTAGCCTAGCCTAGCTTAGCCTAACCTCGCCTAGCCTAGCCTAGCCTAGCTTAGCCTAACCTCGCCTAGCCTAGCCTAGCCCAGCATTGCATAGCCTAACCTAGCCTAACCTAACATAACCTACTGTAACCTACCCTACCCTACCCTACCCTACCCAACCCTACCCTACCCTACCCAACCCTACCCATACACTACCCTAGCCTAACATAGCCTAGCCTAACCTAGCTTAACCTAATCTAACCTAGCCTAACCTAGCCTAGCCTCACCCAACATTGCCCAACCTAACCTAACCTATCCTAGCCTAGCCTAACCTTACCTAGCCTAGCCTAGCCGAACCTAAGCGAGCCTAGCGTAGCCCACCCTAGCGTAGCCCATCCTAGACCATCCTATCCTAGCCTAGCCTAGCCTAACCTACCTTATCCTACCCTACCCTACCCTAGCTTAGCCTACTCTAGCCTAGCCTAGGGTAGCCTACCCTAGACTACCCTACCCTAGCCTAACCTAGCCTAGCCTAACCTAACCTAAGATCCCCTAACCTACCCTATCTTACTCTACCTTACACTAGCCTAGCCTAGCCTAGCCTAGCCTACCCTAACCTAGCCTACCCTACCATACCCTATGCTAGCCTAGCCTACACTAACCTGGCCCACCATAGCCTAGCCTAGCATAGCCTAACCTACCCTAATGTAGCCTACCCTAGCCTATCCTAGCCTAATCTACCCTTACCTACCCTACCCTACCCTATCTTACCCTATCCTAGCCTAACCTACCGTAATCTATCCTACCCTACGCTAGCCTACCCTACCCTACCCTAGCCTAACCTATCCTACACTAGCCTACCATAGCCTTGCCTAACCTACCATACCCTAGCGTAGCCTAGCCCAGCCTAACCCTAACCTAACCTATCGTAACCTAGCCTAACCTAACCTATACTATCCTAACCTAACCTAACCTATCCCAACCTACTTAGCCTAGCCTAACCTAGCTTAGCCTAGCCTAGTCTAGCCTAAGCTAGCCTTGCCTAGCCTAATGTAGCCTAACCTAACCTAACCTAACGTAAACTAACCTACCTAGCCTAGCCTAGACTAGCCTAGCCAAGCCTAGCCTAACCTAGCCTAACTTATCTTAGCCTAAACTATCCTAGCCTAATCAATCTCATCCTAACCTAACCTAGCCTATCTTATCCTAGCTTAACCTAGCCTAGCCTAATCTATCCTATCTTATCCTATCATATCCTAACCTAACCTAGCCTAACCTAACCTAGCCTATCCTAGCCTAACCTAACCTAACCTAGCCTAGCCTAGCCTAGCCTAGCCTAACCTAACCTAGCCTAGCCTAGCCTAGCCTAGCCTAGCCTAGCCTAGCCTAGCCTAATCTAACATAGCCTAACCTATCTTATCCTAACCTAGCCTAACCAAGCCTATCTTATCGTGGCCTAGCCTAGACTAGCCTAATCTATCCTACCCTACCCTAACCTACCCTACCCTATTCTAGCCTATCTTATCCTTGCCTATCCTATCCTAACCTAACCTAACCTAACCTAACATAGCCTAGCCTAACCCACCCTAACCTAAGCTAACATAGCCTACCCTAGCCTAACCTAACCTAACCTAACCTAGGCTAACCTAGACTAGCCTAACATACCCTAGCCTAACATAGTGTACTCTTACCTAGCCTAGCTTAACATAGTATAACCTATCCTAGCCTAGCCTATCCTAGCCTATCCTAAGATACCCTAACCTACCCTATCTTGACCTAACCTAGCCTAACCTAGTCTATCCTACGTTATAGTAGCCCAACCGAGCCTCGCCTAGCCTATCCTATCTTAACATAGCCTCCCCTAGCCTAGCTTAACCTACCCTAGTCTAACCTACCCTACTCTAGCCTACCCTAGCATACACTAGCCTAACCTACTCTAACCTAGGATATCCTAGTCTAGTCTAGCCTATCCTAAGCTACTCTTGCCTATTCTAGCCTAACCTAGCCTACTCTAGCTTAACTTAGTCTATCCTTTAGTAGCTTAGGCTAGGCTGCTCAAGCTTATGGTACTTTACTCTATATTAGAATATTAATGAAGAAATCATTCAAAAAATAAATTAATGAAAAGCTATTAATAAAAGTTTAAATATAAGAAAAAATCTTTAAAATAATTTAAATGTATGAAAATACAATTTAAAATACATTGAATTTAACCAAAGTAATAATGTGAAAATAAAATCTAACATAAATTATAAGACATAAATGAAAAACATATTTGTAAATCATAAAAACATAATTGAAAATCATTTTAAGAAATCCAATAATCTCATCTAAATCATCTAATCTCATAGAGTAAGCAATTAAAAAAAGGCCCAAACCCTATCAATCAAATCTTTTAATAATATGGTTAATCCTACAATTAATCTCATAAAACTATACATCAATGGAAAAAAAAGAATAGAGATCATGTTTGTGTGGTACCAGAATTCTTAGAAATTGATCATAAAAATATCAATATAAATGAATATTTCGCACTTGGAAGAAATCCAAAAATGGCACCCTACTAGAAAACGAATCCAAACAGAGAAAAATAATCAAATCAGAGAGCCAGAGAGAACCTCATAAATAGATTTGCATCGGTGGAAGCAGTGCAGCTCGATGTCGATGTCGCGTATGAAAGGCATATATCGTCGATACTTTGCCTCCGCAAATTCCCAATGCAAGCATCACCGCCTGCATTCCACAGGAGTAATGAAACATGGGGACTTCAAGCGCCGCTCTCCATTCGTCCTGATTCTTTCTAGTGGATTCTTCATGACAACAGTGAAAGCATACTTCTCCTCCATACTACACACATCCATATCCCACACATCCATAAGAGATTTGATTTGATAGATCTAACAAAGAAATATCTAAATTATAACCAAGAAATTTGAGACAAAAAGATTACAACTGGCTGAAATGAATTAAAAAGAAACTATGGCGAGCCCAGGAAACCATAAAGAAAATGGAATAATAAAACTAAGATGAATAAACTGGGTTTGGTTTAGACACCGAAAATAGAGTTCTAATAGAAAAAATAGGTGCTATTACTAACACCGTATTAATCCAAAAATTATAAAACCACTTGAAAATGAAGAAAAGGGTTTACTTCAAGAAATACAAAATGAAGAGGTAGAAACTTACCTTTCTTGTCTGGCGGGAACTAGGTTTTTTTAGGGGCTTATTTCCTTCCAATGATCGAGTTTGTTGTAATCTTATCTTGTCGTGGGAGACCCTGCGTATTGAATTGGACAGACATCGGCTTAAAATAAAGCAATTAAAAGAAGGCGCAAACCTTATCCTGATTAAAAGAAGGTGCAAACCCTATCAATCAAATCTTTTAATAATATGATTAATCCGAAAATTTATCTCATAAATCTATACATTAATGGAAACAAGAATAGAGATCATGTTTGTGTGCTACCATATTTCTTAGAAATTGATCATAAAAATATGCAATATAAATGAATATTTCACACCTCCGAGAAATCGAAAAATGGCACCTACTAGAAAACAAATCAAATCAGAGAGCGAGAGAGAACCTCGTAAATAGATTTGCACCGGTGGAAGCAGCTCAATGTCGACCTCACTTAGGAAAGGTATATACAGTCGATACTCGGGACTTTTGGTAGATTCTTTGTGACAACAGTGAAAGCATACTACTCCTCCATATTGCACGCATCCATAAGATGATTAGATTGATGTGATGAGTGCCAATGGCTAGATCCTCCTCCCAACATCGAAGGGAATCATCTTAATTCTATTCATTCTCATAATTTCAACATCCTTCTCCTAGTCCAGGAAGCGCCGGGGTCGAAACTCCCCAACTTCTCTCCTAAGAACTCCCCATCCCCGCACTGTATAACTCCACCTTGGCCTTCGCCGGAATGTAGTCACAGTGTGACACGAAACATTTGCAGGCTTTCCTTCACCAAGTAGGGGAGGATCCATTCGCACGGTCTCCTTCACCAAGTCGTTTAAAAAAACATTATTTCTGTGTCCAGCTTTGCAGAGGAGAATCAAAAGTAATTTAACTTGTGAACATCATAATCAAAATCCTTATCATATAACTCTACCTCACAGCTTTTTTAATCAACCGCTAATTTGTGAGTGGCCGTGCCATGTCCTCCGTAGCCGTTTGATTTCTAGCCATTTGAAGGGATAGCATCACATAATTTCTACCTGTTTGGATTTTGTGTTCATTGTTAAAAGGAATATAACAATCCACATTCTAATATTGTTTTCATAACTACATTCTCTCCACTTACATGGTCATCAACATCAATTATGGTGATGGGATAAGGCATGTAGTTATTATGAAGTCACGGAACAAAGCATAAAATTTTCCGTCTCAATAATGTGAGCTTGCTTAGGGCTATTTTTAGAATATAAAAGAATTATTATAAAATTATAGTATTTATATTAAAATTATAATATTTCTATTAAAAGATAATGGTAAGAGTTGTTGCATATGTTGATAGGGACACAAAATAAAGGTATTGAAATGTAAAATAGCATTACAATGTACTTAAACATATTAGATTTCATAATATTACAATTTTATCATTTAGTTTTAATTAAAATATATTTGTTTTAAATAATATATATGAAATTTTTAGTTTAAATATTATAAAAACAAACTAATATGGTGATTAAATTTAATACAAAGCCTATTAAAATAATAAGTCTAAGGTTATATCGATTATGGAAAGAAACGAAAATTAAAATAATAAGACCTAACTTTAATAGATTATGGACCATAGATATTAAGGATTATGTATGATATATATTTGTTATAATTATCTTATTACTAAAACAAGGTACCTCCAATTGTGGTAGGAATGATTTTATAAAGCTTACTATATGAAAAATTATGTCACAACATTGTATGATAATATTGTGAATTTTTAAGGAATTTTTATTTGATTGCCCAAAATGGGTGTACAAATTTTGAACCTCCACTCTCTTAATTGGGATCTGCCACTAGCTTAAAAGGTACTACCCTAATAAAAAAACCTAACATATGCAGCACAAAAGTGGAAATAGACATGTAAGTGACCAATGGATTAAAAGTGGACATAACGTTATTTAAAATATGAGATAATCTCTATTATATGATTTTTTTTAAGTTAAAAAAAATAATAGAATTGAAGCCATTTTACATAGACCTCCATAAATACTAGGTGGCCTTGACATCAAAAGTCACCAGGATCAGCTAATATTACCCTCCAAATTCCAAAATTGTGAACCTAATATGAATTTAGAAATATTTACGCTGTAAAGCGTTCTTATTTGAAAACAACTTTCCTCAAATTCCACATGTACTATTGGGTAACGTTGATTTGGATGTTGGACTATTGAAATGCTATGGACCTTACGATTAAATATGGTTATTAATTAGTTAAAATAAGAAAACTGTTAAACAAGTGAAGTGTGGCCATGAAATTGAAAGAAATGTCTAAGAATCCTTTGATTTCTCCAAAATATTTGATACCAGAGTTTCTACCTTCATGTTCTGTGCCTCTCCTTCGATTTAGACCCGAGGGAGTTGGACGAAGCAGATGTCGAGGGACCTGGACAAAGCTGATGTCAAAACCCTGGCACTACAGCCTCATCAGCCAGGATGCCAAGATATGATTCAGGTAATGCAGAAGGTTGCAGCATTCCAATCCACTTGTGTGGCTCCATGTAACACCCCCAATTTGTGTGTTGAATTGTTAAAGTTAGACATTTGAACTTAAATCCTAAGGGGGTGGACCCCAAGGGATAAGTGTGGTGTGAATGTAATTGCATATTTTATTTGAGGAAATAAATAAAATGATTGTGCATTTTGACCAAGATGAGAATTAGAGATCACTTGCCAAATCCATGAGGATGGATAAGGCAACAAATCCCCAAAAATCTTTCAAAAATCCTTGAAAGAAAGTAATTTAGATTTGAGGAGGAATCTAAATTTCCCCAATGAAGAGGAGTAGTTGGGAAGAGGTGAGAAAAAGCTGGAAAAGCTGAGGAAAAGCTTAAAGCAGCTTTAAAGAGTCCCAAAAGGGGAAGCCTAGGCTAAACAGGAAAGAAAGCATCCTGCTATTCTGGACGTAGAATTAGAAACATGCTTTGTGGGAATATGAGCTTAAATAAGCTGCTCCTAAACAGATCAGGGGTTGATCTGTTCTAGGAGGTGATCTCTGCTCAGGGGTGAGTCCTGGGAGACAAAGAGGACTCTAAGGTTGGGAGGTTGGTTATTGTGCAGATTGTGGTATGTTCTGAAATTATTGCCCATTTTGATGTATTATGGTATGAATTAGCTACATATAAAACTTAAAATAAATTGCAGGATTGATGTTAGTACTACATTTAACAGAATCTATCCGAAGGCATTCACCTTCCAGATTCTGTTTAGTTGTAGACCAGAAATCTATAGAGTAGAAACTCCAGAAACTCTAAACCTTGGTCGGTCTAAATCTGAAGTTACATAGTCTCTATAGATGATTTATTTTTGTTGTGTTCCCTGTAGACAAAAAAATGATATTATATGCTTATGTGTATGCTAGAGAAACAATATAACAGAACTAAAGTTAAATGAAAAAGAAATTTAGTGGCTAGTCTATGATATTCGAAATTGTGCTAGAGAAATAATAAATTCATTTTATATGATTTCGATAACATCTATAAGTGTATGTATTTGAGTCCAAATCTAACCTTACTCCTTGAAACAAATATCATGGCAAAATAAATCATAATTAAAGTCCTTTAGTCAAATGCTATTCAATACATATAGGTATACTTCAAGAGAAAAATAGAAAGGACTCTAGAACATGTATGTTGAATTCTTGTTAACCACAAAATAACTGTATACTATAGAGGGGTTATAGCAACCCTAACAATGATAGAATATTTTGTTGTATACCTTCATCTCTAACCCTTGTAATAAACATTAGGGCAAAAGAGTATTCTATGATTAATGTATCACATAAATGGAACTTTCGACTACTTATATATATATAGGCATTTAAAACAATTGGTATATATATTAACAAGGTTTGAGCATCATACAATTTCATTTTTGTCAACCTCAATTACAAATGAGTCGTAGATATATGTATATGAATATTATATGTCTCAAGTACAAAATAAATGCAACCCTATCATTAAACGATCTATGTAAGCAGAAAAACAAGTACGAAAGATATATATATATATGAATACATATGTCAAAAAAAAAAAATACCTCAAAGAAGTATCAATGAAACATATAGATAAGCTCTAAAAGGATCAATGAAACATATAGAAAATCTCTATAGCGAGCGAAACGAGCGCACTGTAAGGTAAACAAATGCGGGTATGTATCACAAAAACTGACTATATAAAGGCCGAGCGCAAACCAAGTAGCTCGTTTCCACAGTGAGGTTCGTGCCAAGAACTAATGATAACTCGTATCATTATTTCTTGCAGTATATATACATATAAGTGAGTAAAATAAAATGTACTGAGAGATAAAATACCGCTTAGGTTAATAACAAGTTCAGAGGAAGGTGTTGTATGAAAATATTGTATTGCAAATCAGAGAGGACCTTACTGTGTTATGGTCTAACTAAGTTATGATAAGGACGCGGAAAGAAAGTCAATCAACGAAAGTCTGTTGTCAAACCACCACCAACATGGTCGCGGCATGGACGAGCCTGTTTAATATTATATAAACCGAAACCAAACCGTGAAATATTTCGTCCAAATCAACGGCTGACAACCGCACCCTTGCTGGGTATAATCTGCCTGTAAACGCCTTCAACAAAATTTTTCATGTCATAGGTAGCATGTTAAAACTCCTGGGGCAGCGTGACCCACGCTGGGGAGGTGTTATATCAGTATAAACACAATAAAATTTAAAATCGTGGAATTCGTATTACCCAGTAATAATACCACCAGTAAATCAAAAATAACTGTTGATGTAGTAGAAACTAACTCGTCCGAACACATTGGACCCTCGCGCATACCTTTGATGGTGGGTTGTGCTAACTGTAAACGCATCCAAATATGAAAACATATGAGGAGCGAGAGTTCTGAATGCGGGCTGTATATTGACCGACGAATCTGGGTGTCGGAAATGCCTGCAAATGATAGTCACATGTGATACGTATTAGACGCAGGAACAACCACCTCAGGAACCAACACATTCACAAGTTCACGTCTAGGGTATTTCAGAACGAAATTGTAGAACTGCGGTAAAAATAGAAGAAAGATGGACATGCGCCATGGAGAACAGGGTAAAACCTCTGCCCCGGTGAACCGACGGAGACGCTGATCTCCTGCCCTCTCTGCGTAACAAACAACAGATAATTAGATACTGTAGTGAGGATATACAGGAGTAAGGAAATATAAGACCAGGGGGGATAAGTGAGACCAAACCTTAAACCTCCCTGTACATAAATCTTCTAGCAGACTAGCTGAAGGGGCCGAAGGGAGACAAGGATAAGCTCCGAAAGAGAAAAAAAAAAAATAACACAGATAGGAACTGGTCAATAGATCGATCTAAATGTATCTGGTTAAAAGCCCCTGGAAACCCTAAATTTCCTCTGGCCGAAAATCTTCAAGAAAATCCCGAGATGGATTGAGCCAACGCAGCACGTCGGCTAGAGGGTACGAAGTGGTGTTAAGGGGGTGCAGAGGAATTAAGGCATCATAGGCCTGTAGGTGCAGAGGTAAACCTAGATCGAGCAACTGCCCGAGGCAGCGCTCGGTACCCTCGTACTCGCACCAGCTGAATCTGACAGTGGAAATCCACATGTCGAATGCTTGCTGGACCAGGTTCGAGGTACGCCCACTCTCACCACTCGAGACGCTGCTCCTGCACGAGAAAAATCAGCAAAATATATTAACCCAATTCACGCGTCAACTATCTGAACCGATCCGATGTTAGGCGGTGAATGTAATCCATACCCGGTACGAGTATGGAGTACTCTGTGTATGGGATCACTGCGTATATGTGTTCACATCAGAAACAAATTAGTACTGATCTGTCGCAAGGTGAACCGAGTCCGGAATTAATAGGATCACACCCACGCCGTGGCAAATCCGTAAACCATAAGGAACGGATACACCTGCACACACCCAAACGAAGATTAGGGTTAGACTCGTATTACAAAGATTCCAAACTACATGCATGCATAACAGAGAAGCAAACAATGAAACCATACAACTGTCAATCTATTAAAACTAACCTAAGTATAAATACCGCCTGGAGAGATGAAACCGGTTTTCTAAAGGATAGCACTATGCATTTAGAGATACGCGTGGTATACCGGAAAAGTATGCCGGATTTAATATGTACGAGCGCGCACTTCAGTAGGGTTAACAAGTTGAATGTATACATATTAGGTATATGTATGAATGGTTTAAAAATTCGGTATGCGCATTCCAAGATTTCATTACCCAAAGGAAAATATAGATACGTTATTATACATATGATAGGTGGGAGATATAAGTGGTTGATCAAATTTTATATAGGTATATGTATTGACCGATATGGGTATATAGAGGTTTTAAAAATACATATAGATATGTGATATATATATATGTGCGCCTTCACATCCTAGGGTAACGTGGTAGAGATACATATGTGAAGTATAAAGATGTGGGGGTCATATAACGTATCAAATAATATGCTTTATATATATATAGATTATATATAAATGGTGTAAATATATGTGCTATATATCTATGTGAATTTAAAATTATGGTCAAGGGATAGGACATATATAGATATAGATGTTATATATATATATAAATATATATATATATATATATATAGGAATTATGTAGGTATGGCCAGAAACACTGAAGAGATATGAAATGCTAGGCGAGTAAAGGAAATCTTTAACCAGAAAAAAAAAAAAAGTAAAAGTCAACTCCTTACTCAACACAACCAGGTAAACGAAACCCCGTATATAGGGAAAGAGAAAAAAAAAAAAATTTCTGGAAATAGAGGTGTTACAAATGGCATCTTGAGCACTAAGCACAACAAATTGGGCTTTCATTTTGTGCTCTCACTCGTTGTAATCATTTTCAGGCTCACTGTTATAACATATGTGGTTGTTGTTGAAAAGTTTATTTATGAAATTTTGCTAATCTGTGTTGTAAGTGTGTACAGTTGAAATGGCTGAAGGTGAAGGGATTTATGTGGATCTGCGGGATGAGTTTGCTACTCCAGATCCCAATGCCTCGGTAATGGCTATGTTGCACAGGCTGCAACGAGAATTGGCTGAACTGAGAAGCCAGAATGACATGTTGTCATCAGCCAGTAAAGAACAGGAAAAGCTCATCAGAGAACTAACTTCCCGGAACAACCAGGAAGGCGAAGGTTCCGGAAAGAGGAATATTGATGAATCCGAGGATGATGATGCTGGTAGCCATCAGTATAAGCAGAAAAGGGAATTACAGGGGGAATTTCGAAAGATCAAACATCCCTCCTATGATGGGGAGAAGGAGGAAGATGCTGAAGCCTAGTTGCTGAACATGATTAAGTATTTCCAGTTTTATGAATATGAGAGCAATCTGAAGGCTGTGTTAGTCGTAGACACCAAGAGGAAAAGCCACATCAGGTAAGAAGAGACAAAATGGTGCATGCCATCGATGAAAAACAATACTTGGGAAGATTTAATTAAGTTCAAAAGTCGTTATTTGAATGAACGTTATTATGATGACTAAGCAAAGAATTCTATGACTTGAATGAGACAACTTCACTTTTGATAGTCAAGGCTAAAGCCATTTTAATTACTGAGGTATGTCCTTTATGATTAGGAAGAAAAGGCAAAAGTGAAAAGGTTTTTAAATTGTTTGCCTACTGCCTACAAGGAGAAAATTGAGTTTGACAACCCAAAAGCAATGGATGAAGTCATGGTAGTGTTGCAGAAGATTATGCTATCGCAGCCTAAAGGTAAGCCGAACAAGGGAAGAGCCGGTCAACAAGGGCGAGTTCAAAGGTAAAAGACCAAAACCAGCATATCTAAGAAATTTTGGTAGAGATCATCAGCGGAAAAAATTTAATAAACCAAAAGAAAGCCGAACTGCTCAGTCCCAAGTGGCTTCAAAAACAGTAGAAGGGAACACTAAAAAGGAAGGGACAGTCCGAATGAAGGAACCTTTGAAATATTTGGGCTGTGGAGAACCCCATATGATGAGAGACTGCCCCCACCGAAATATACATATGATCAGCAGAGAGCAGGAAGCAACAACAGTAAATGACATAGCCAGAAATATACCAACTATCAGTGCGGCATTGGAAAATCGGCAAGTAGAACATCACAACTGATGGTGGAAATGGAGGGCAGTGATATCTTTAATTTCCCAAAACAAGGTTTTGATTGATCCAGTGCTCTTGAGTTTTTTATCTGGAATTGTAGAAAACAAAATTAAACTCCGGTACCAGCATTGGTTGGCATACCAGGCCACTGGAACTAAGAGAAAAGTCACACATAAATTGCCCAAACAAGACTACAATTAAATGGCTTTACAACAAAAGTACCCTGAACATATTTATTGAGATCCAGATTCAGCCTGTATAGATTATTAAGGCCGAAAAGAAGAAAGCTCTAATGAACTGCTGGGATAAAACCCTACAGTTGGTGGATGAGGAAGGGAAACCTTTTACACTAAAAGGGAAACCAAAACCCATTTCAGTAAGACAAATATCAGCCTTACAATTGAAAATAACAGCTAGAAAAGGATACCAAGTTTATGCAGTGCATGTAGAAGAAATAGAACAAAAAACTGAGGAAGAGTTACTGGATGTTGGCACTGGGCCATTAGAGACTGGACAGTTTTTCTGTTAAACCTTCATCTTCCCCAAAAGAGATTGCTTTTTTCACCATCTGGTAACAGAGCAACACTCAAGCTTTGTGAGCACCTATCTAATGAGTCTTCCGAACTAATGAAATCAAATGCAAGAGCAAAGAACCTAGATAAAGTGGGCAGAATAGACCAAGTGTGTTCCTTTGGGAGCCTCAAGGTTTTATTTGTGAAAAATAAGGATGGAACTTTTAGGATGTGCATTGATTATCATCAACTGAACAAGTTGACCATTAAGAATAGATATCCACTTCCTAGAATTGATGATCTGTTTGATCAAGTGAGAGGGGCCTCAGTCTTTTCAAAGATAGACCTAAGGACTGGGTATCACCATCTCAGAATTAAAGAAGAAGACATCAACAAAATAGCATTTCGAACCAGGTATGGGCATTACGAATTTGTGGTCCTACCTTTTGGTTTGACGAATGCCCCTGCCACATTTATGTGCTTGATGAACAGTGTGTTGAATAAGTATTTGGACAAATTTGTTCTTGTGTTCATTGATGATATCTTAGTCTATTCTAAAAATGAAGATGAACATAAGGAACATCTGAGAATAGTGTTGCAGACTTTAAAAGAAAACCAGCTATATGCCAAGTTCAGTAAATGTGAATTTTATAAAGATAAAATTCAATATTTGGGTCATATTATTTCTGAAAAAGGGCTTGAAGTTGACCCTGAAAAGATAAAGGCAATTAAGGAATGGCCAGTCCCAACTGATGTTTCAGTTAAGATCGTTTTCTGTTGGGAGGACTTAAAGTTACTGACTGAGATTTTGTGAGATTTTATGCCACAGCACATCCTATCACTATTGCAAAAGTTAGGTTGGTGGGTCAAGTTTGTGTGGACTAAAAAATGTCAACATAGTTTCGAGTAGTTAAAACAAAAACTTATTTCAGCCCCTATATTAAAAATTGCTGATCCTGATAAAGAGTTTGTTGTATGTATAGATGCGTGAGAAGGGCTGGGAGGCCCTGTTGCAGAAAATCTGCCAAGCCATTGCCTATGAGTCTAGGAAATTGAAAACTCATGAACAGAATTATAGTGCATATGATTTGGAATTTGCAGCTGTTATTCATGCTTTAAAAATGTGGAGGCACTATCTGCTGGGGAAGAAGTTCACATTAAGGACTGATCATATCAGTCTCAAATTTTTTTTCTCCCAAGCTGACCTGAATGTAAGACAAGCCAGGTGGCTGTCTTTTCTAAGTCAATTTGATATGGATATAAAGCATATCAAAGGGAAGGAGAATAAAGTTACTATGTGGCCATATAGAAAACGCTTTGCCAAATTTAAACAACATGGGGAGTAGTGCCCATATGGAGGTAGAGGAATTGGTGCGAAAAGCAGCAACTCAAGATCCCAACTATGAAGCACTCTTGGTGAAACTAAAGACAAGGGATAAAACTGATTTCACTAAAAACCAAAAAGGGTTGCTCTATTACAAAAACAGGTTGTATATTCCAAATATAGAGTCGTTGAAAAAAATAAATTTTAGATGAATACCACAAACTATTTCTATGCAGACATCCAGACCGAGCCTCCCCACAGGAAATTTTTGAAAGAAGTTGTTCTCGCTAGAATAAAGAGATGTATGTATATTTATAGATGTATGGAGTGTCACTAGTCAAAGGAGCATCAACACCAACAGGCTTTTAAATCCCCACATCAAGTGTGCACGAAATGGGAAACGCTTTCCATGGATTTTATAACAGATTAACCAAGACTACAATATCAACATCTGATTCTATGATGGTAGTAGTAGACACTTCACAAAAGCCGTCACTTTATCCTTAAGAAATTCACTTTCACCAAACAAGTAGCTAATGCTTTTCCCGAAGGAGATAGTAAGGCTTCAGTGGAGTTCCCAAAGTAATTGTTTCAGATCGAGATGCTAAGTTTACAGCAGCATTTTGGAAAGGATTGTTTGGAGGGATGGGTACTAAGCTGAATTTTAGTACTGCCTATCACCCTCAAACTGATGGGAAAACAGAAAGAACGAATCAAATTTTAGAGGATATTTTGAGAATGTATGTGATGGATAGACCATCAAAGTGGGAGGAATATCTGCATTTAGCTGAATTTTCCTATAATAACAGCTACCAATCTTCTATTAAGATGAGTCCATTTGAGGCACTCTATGGGAGAAAGTGCCATACTACCTTGAGCTGGAGTCAACCAGAGGATAAACTGGTGTTGGGACCAGATGCACTACAAGAGATGGAAAGAATTGTCAAACAGATACAAAAAAATATCAAGACAACACAAGATCGCCAGAAAAGTTATGCTGATAAGAAAAGAGTGTAACTGAGAATTCAAAGTACGGGATCATTATGATCAAACTGTAAAAAAGAGCACACTTTATGCTGGAAGTTGTGCAAAACTGGCTCCTAGATATTGTGGTCCTTTTGAAGTATTAGAAAGGGTGGGACCAATAGCTTACAAGCTGGCCTTACCACCCCATGTTAGAGTTCATGATATGTTTCATGTTTCATTACTAAAAATATATGTACATGATGCTTCTCACATAGTTGATTGGAATGTGATACAGGTGGAACCAGAAGGGGAGTTCCTTCCAGAACCACTTCAAATATTGGAGCTGGAAGAAATTGAATTGAGAAAATAATTGGCTGCAGAGTAAAAAAGAAGTGACTTTACCTGCTTGAAGAAGCCACCTGGAAAGAAAGTCAAAACATGAGAAACAACCATTCTGCTATGAACTCTAGTAGTTGAATAACAACACCGAGGATTGTGTTTATTTTCAGAGGGGGAATATGTAACACCCCCCAATTTGTGTGTTGAATTTTTAAAGTTAGACATTTTGAACTGTAAACTTAAGGGGTGGACCCCAAGGGATAAGTGGTGTGAATGTAATTGCATATTTTAATTGAGGAAATAAATAAAATGATGGTGCATTTTGACCAAGATGAGAATTAGAGATCACTTGCCAAATCCATGAGGATGGATAAGGCAACAAATCCCCAAAATCTTTCAAAAATCCTTGAAAGCAATTAATTTAGATTTGAGGAAGAATCTAAATTTCCCCAATGAAGAGGAGTAGTTGGGAAGAGGTGAAAAAAAAAGCTAGAAAAGCTGAGGAAAAGCTTAAAGCAGCTTTAAAGAGTCCCAAAATGGGAAGCCTAGGCTAAACAGGAAAGAAAGCATCCTGCTATTCTGGACGCAGAATTAGAAACATGCTTTGGGGAAATATGAGCTTAAATAAGCTGCTCTTAGACAGATCAGAGGTTGATCTGTTCTAGGAGGTGATCTCAGCTCGGGGGTGAGTCCTGGGAGACAAAGAGGACTCTAAGGTTGGGAGGTTGGTCATTTGCAGATTTTGGTATGTTCTGAAATTATTGGTTATTTGGATGTATTGTGGTATGAATTAGCTACATATGAAAACTTAAAAGCAATTGTAGGATTGATGCTAGTACTACATTTAACAGAATCCATCCTAAGGCATTCACCTTCCAGATTCTATTTGGTTGTAGTATAGAAATTCCATAGAGTAGAAACCCCAGAAACTCTAAACCAAGGTTGGTTTAAATCTGAAGTTACTTGACCTCTACAGATGATTATTTTTTTTGTTGTGTTCCCTGTAGATACAAAAATGAGATGATATGCTTATGTTATACTAGAGAAACATTATAGCAGCACTAAAGTTACATGATACCAATCAAAAAAAAAAAAAAAAAACTGAGATGCTAGTATATGGTCTTCGAAATGGTGCTAGAAAAAAAAAAGAATAATTTTACTCTATATGATTTTGAGAAAAATCTATAAGTGTGTATATTTTATTCCAATTATAGCCTTACTCCTTGAAAACAAATATCATAGCAAAATAATTTATAATTAAGGTCCTTTAGTTAAGTGCTATTAAACACATATAGGCATCCTTCAAGAAATATAAGTTAAGAGTAAGGACTCTAGAACATGTATGTTGAATTCTTGTTAACCACAAAATAAGCGTACTAGGGAGTTGCCAAGCAACCATAACAATGATGAATATTTTGTTGTATAACTTCATCTCTATTATGAAATAATTATAGCAAAGGTGATCTATGATTAAAGATTATCACATCAATGGAACTTTAGAGCTACTTATATATATATATGCATTTAAAACACTTGGTATATATATTAACAAGGTTCGAGCATCATACAATTCCATTCTTGTCAACCTTAATTACAAATGAGCCATAGATATATCTATATGAATTATATATGTCCCAAGGACAAAATAAATGCAAACCCTATAGTTAAACGATATATGTAAGAAGGAAACCAAGTGCGAAAGATATATATATATATATATATATGAATATATATGTCAAAAAGGGTACATCAAAAAGGTATCAATGAAACATATAGATAATCTATAAAAGTATCAATGAAACATATAGATAATCTCTATAGCGAACGAAACGAGCGTACTGCAAGGTAAACTAATGCGGGTATGTAATCACAAAACCGACTATATAAAAGCCGAGCGCAAATCAAGTAGCTCGTTTCCACAGTCATATTCATGCCGAGAACTAATGATAACTCGTATCATTATTTCTTGCAATATATATATATATATATATATATATATATATATATATATGTGAGTAAAATAAAAAGTACCGAGAGATCAAATACCGCTTAGGTTAATAACAAGTTCAGAGGAAGGTGTTGTATGAAAAGATTGTATTGCAAATCAGAGAGGGCCTTACTGTGTTATGGTCTAACTAGATTATGATAACGACGCGGAAAGTAAGGCAATCAACGAAAGTCTTCTGTCAACCCACCACCAACAAGGCCGCGGCATTGACGAGCCTGTTAAACATTATATGAACCGAGATCAAACGGTGAACTAATGCGTCCAAAGCAATGGCCGCCAACTGCACTCCTTGCTGTGTACGAGCTGCCTGTAAACGACTTCGACAAAGTTTACATGTCACAGGTATTATGTAAAACTCCCGGGGCATCGTGACCCACGATGGGAAGGTATGCTATCAGCATAAAAATAATAAGATTTAAAATTGTGGAACTTGAACGACCAGTATAACCTGACGGTAACCTTTCTTCGCGTTATCCAGTAATAATACCACCAGTAAATCAAAAAAAGAAACTATTGACATAGTAGAAGCTGACGCGTCAGAACACATTTGACTCTCGCATACCTTTGGTTGTGGGTAACGTTTCCACCCCGGCGTTGTGCTGACCGTAACCGCATCCAAATGGGAAAACACATGAGGTGCGAGGGTTTTGAACGCTGGCTGTGTATTGACCGGCGAATCGGGTGTCGAAAATGCCTGCAAATGTTAGTCACATGGGATACGTATTAACCGCAGGAACAACAACTCTAGTAACCAAAACATTCACAAGTTTCACGTCTAGGGTACTTCCGAATGAAATTGCAGAACTGTGGTAAGAATAGAACAAAGATGAAAATGCGCCCAGGAAGACAGGATAGATCTCTGCTCCTGCGAACAGACGGAGACGCTGACCTCCTGCCCGCTCTGCACAACAAACAATCGACGATTAGATATTGTATCGTCCAAAAAGAAACGAAGTGAGGATATACAGGAGTAAGAAAATATAATACAAGGGGGTTTAAGCGATACCACACCTTAAACCTCCCGGTACAGGATTTCCCTCGCAGCTTAGCTGAAGGGGCCGAAAGGAGACAAGTATAATCTCTGGAAGAGAAAAAAAATTAAGACAGATAGGAACTCGTCAATAGATCGACCTAAGTGTCGCTGGTTAAAAGCACACTGGAAACCCTAAATTCATCTGGCCGAAAAACTTCAGAAAATCCCGAGGGGGATTGAGCCAACGCGGCACGTCGGCCAGAGGGTACCAAGTGGTGTTAAGGGCCGCAGAGGAATTAAGGCCTCGTAGGCACGGAGGTGCAGAATTAAACCTAGATCGAACCACTGCCATAGGCAGCGCTCGGTACCTCCGTACTCGCACCAACTAAATTGACAGAGGAAGTCCACCTGTCGAGTTCTTGCGGGACTAGGTTCGAGGTACACTGCCGCTCTCACAATTTGAGACGCTGCTCCTGCACGAAAAGAAAAACCAGCGCAATATCTTAACCCAACTCACGCGTCAACTAGCTGAACCGGACCCTGTGTTCGGCGATTCATGCAATCCATAACCGGTACGAGTATGGAGTACTCTGCGTATGGGATCATGGCGTGTGTGTGGGCCAGTTTCAAATCAGAAACAAATATAGTGTTGATCTGTCGCGAGGTGAACTGAGTCTAGAATTCATAGGATTTCACCCACGCCACGGCCAATCCGAAAACCAAATGGAACGGGTATACCTGTACACACAAACGACCATTAGGGTTAGACCCGGGTTACGAAGGTTCCAAACTACATGCATACATATCAGAGAGGTGAACGCTGAAACCATACAACCATCAATCTGCGCGTGTATATATATATGGCGTTACATTGATTATTCACTATGTATTACAGGCCAATGGAGGATTCATTTTATTCCCCATTACAACTAACCTAATTCTAAATGCCGCCTGGAGGGATGTAATCGGTTTTTCCAAAGGATAGAAATATGCATGCAGAGATATGCGTAGTGTATAAGAAAAGTACGCAGGGTTAATAGATACGAGCGCGCGCACTCCAAAAGTGTTAACGTGGTAAATGTATACATATTGGGTATATGTATATATGTTTTAAGAATTGGGTATGCGCATACAAAGACCAGGTTATCCAAAGAAAAATATCGATGTGGTATATAGATACTTATACATATAATATTTGTTATACATAAGTGGTTGATATAATGGTATATCGGTATATGGATGGCCCTATATGTGAAATAAAGGGTATAAGGAATGAATGTATACAGAGGTTTTAAAAATATATATATAGATAAGTGTTATATATATGTGTGCCTTCACGTCCTAGTGAAAAATGGTAGAGACACATATGTGTTTTATAAGGATGTGGGTCATATAATGTATCAAAGGGTGTACTTTATCTATATATATATGGATTATATATATATGGTGTAAACCTATGTGGCATATATCTATATGAATTAAAAATTATGGTCAAGGTATAGGACATCTATAGATATAGATGTTTTATATATATATATATATATATATATATACCTGCATTATGTAGGTATGCCCAGAAAGCCTGAAGTGATATGAAATGCTAGGTGAGTAAAGGAAATCTGTAACCAGAATAAGGTAAAAGTCAACTCCTTACTCAACACAACCAAGTAAACGAAACCCCGGATATAGGGAAAGAAAAAAAAAAAAAAAATTTCTAGAACTAGAGGTGTTACATTAGAACTGTTAATTTAGTTCTACCATAAGAAATCCAATCCTAGAAATCAAGCAAATATATATGACATAAAGAAATATTTTTTTTCCCGCATCTTGGTGTATCCCTACAACTTTTCCTTGAAAATATTAGAGAATTAATTTTCTCACAAATTCAACAAAAATACACCCAAAAAGTCAAATGATGATCAAAACATGACTGCAGAGGTTATTTATAAAATTGAAAGGAAAAAATGCTTCAAAAACGGAAAGGTAAACATGTAATATCTCCTCCTCCTATCAGAGCAAGCCCATTGGTGGTTAATGGAAAAAGATACTTGAAGCTCATAAAATTGTAGATGCAATATCTAATGGATAAAGCCTGAATGTATTAAGAAAGGAAATCAATATCTCTTCCTATTGTATACATAGTAATAATGATCTAAATTTAGTAAAATAAGATTATCATGACATTGAGGACTACCATGTAGAGGTTGTGGAAGATGAAGATGACCATGGTGATGTTGATTTCAATTCTATATATGTGGGTTACAACAAAGGTAGACATCAAAATAAAATGATTGAGCATTCTGAAAGTGAATATTATGAAGAAGAAAATTATAAGGACAAAGATGGTGATTCTTTAGAGAGTGATGAGGAGTATATTGGGAAAAACTATTGAGAAATCCAATTATAGGATTCAAGGTGTCATTCAAAGAAAATCCATTCATCCAAGATTATAAATTTAGTGCAAAAAGAATGCATCCACTCATTAATTATCTTATATGCATAAATCGAAAGGGTTTTTGTTCATTTGAAGAAGGAAATACACTGTTAATGTCCCATATTCAAAAGAGGATGCATCTGAGTGACTAATTCAAAATGAAAGAATGAATATGACCTAACCGGCATAGGAGGACTAGAGAATATTTGAGCTGATCTCAAAGTGAAGAAGGAAGCTAGTATTCAAATGATACACATAACATTCCATCGAAAAAAGAAACCATGATTCTTGAAATAAAAAATTATCTATATTTTGATTCAAATACAATATATATACATCACAAAATATTGTATGTTTAAAGTGAACAAAATAAATATTTATATGAGGATAGGACCAAGAAACAGGTCAAAATATTGATAGGAAAGGTCGAGGAAGATGATATCAATGCAATTGAGATAGTAATTCAAAACGGTTAGAAGGGACAAACCATATTTAGAATGATACATATGTTACAAATCAATATGTGTGATACCAATGGATCTGAAGAATTAGACATGAAGTATCATTAGTGGTGCAGTCTTGTGGAGTAACGGACTTGAGTGAGGACACCAAACATTAATTAATCATTATATTCAGATAACACTATTCTCTCCTTGGTTATAAAGTTTTAATTATAACGATGCATAGGTGTGGGTTATAATTAGAGGACAATAGAAGTTTTTCAAGTCATAACAGAATTACATGTAACCTATAACCAACCTGAGAGAAATTATGGTAGGATCTTAAGAGGTTCATTACAAATTCGATGATGGTGAAGAGTGAAACATCATGGCAGTGCACAAAATATTTCCTTTGTTATTTGTAGTAATATTTTCACTTGTATTAGATGCATTGAGTATGCTAGTGATCATACAAGGATAATAAGAATGGGATTCCCTCATATGTATCATGGCAAAATTCAACATAGACAATGTTAATTGTGGGAAACGAAAAAAATAAATAGTTTTTCTTAGTACTTCATTATCAAAGATATAAATTCATATTGTTTGACAAACTCATTGGAAAAGAGGGAAGGAAGTAATGTGTAAGTTAATATTGTTATTATTGTATAATATGATGTGTTATAGTACATTTGGCTAGCTGTCGCATTCAAATACATAAAAATTTTGGCCTATGTACTCCTAGTCTAATGTAGAGCAACATTAGTTTTGAAACCATCTAGCCTTTTTGTAACTTTCATCAAAACATGGTCTTGTCTCAATCGAGTTGCAGTAAATATGTGTTTCTTCTACACGATGGTGGTGAGAATGACTTATAGCTTAGAAACCATGAAAGAGTTTTGAATATACAATTGGATAGAGAATTTGTGAATGTAACCAATGCAAAAATATACTAATAATTCATTGAAAAATAATGTAGTGGAGACAACTTGGGTGTAATATTCCTAATTAGAAACAGATAATTGGAATATTTGATTTTTGTATAGTTTTTCCGACTATAGTTTATTAATAAATAAAAGTGAGAAGAGGGGTCTAACTCACTTAAGTAAAATAAAGTATCTCCCTAGTAGCACAACGTTATAACTTATGGGGAGCCATGGGGTTCCAAGACCACGTGGAGGAGAGGGAGACCACGTTAGGGTTTTGGAGAGAGGCCAGTGTTATAAAAGGTGGGAGAGCCTTCTCATTTGGCATTCTTGTTGTTGATGATATTGGAGCTATACATTTTGTCTTCTTGAGCACGCTGGCTGTTTAGCCTATCTGCAACACTGTTTAGTGCGTTGAGTGTCTCCGGTCGGAGATCTCGCCCTTAGCCCCAGGGGACTTCGAGTGCCTTCTCGGGCAAGGTTTTTCCTTCAGTATTTTACGGGAGATTTGGTTGTTTTTTTTGCAGAGGAGCTGGGCTTCTTTTGGTGACTGCGTAGTCCCCGGGAGAGAGGACACAGTTCTTGTTCGAAGTGTTCCGGTGCGGGGATTCTCTGCAGGAGTTTCAGCTGATATTCAGAGGAGAGGATCAGTATTGTCAGAAGGAGGTTTCTTGAGGAGTTTTTGGCTCTATTTCAACATCTATCATTTGGCATCTGCGCTGGGCCTGGAGGGACAGCGTAATTCCTTGAGGAGGGTTTCCTTGGTGATTTTTGGAGGTGGTCCATTTTTGTTATGGTTTCTGGGTTTGGTCCGGGTTGGCAAGTACAGGTGATTTGTAGATTTTCAGTCCATTCCGGCAAGGGGATCAGCCCCTATTTTTAGCTCATTCCCGCAGCAGCAGCAGTTTACGGCAGTTTCCTAGCAGCTGGGACACAGTTCCTTGTGGCAGCCATTTCCTATGTGTCTGAGAAAGTTCCTCACTTGCCTTGAGCAAGAATAGGTGCTATCATTCTGATTATCCATTGTATTTCATTATATTCTCAGATTAATAAAATGGCTTAGCATTCCCAGCATTTTTATGATTATTTGCTTTATGTTCTATTTCTGGCATTTTCTATATTGTCGTATGCTTGTATTGCTGTCTATTTCCCTTCCAGGATATTACAGTGGTATCAAAGCATAGTTCTGGCTCAACCTGTGGTCTATGACATCGGGAAAGAGATCATACAGAGGTTCGCTGGAATTTTGGAGAGCAATAGCAGTTGCAGTACCAAAAACGAAATTGGAAAAAGGGCCAAAATACAAAGGGTCAAATTTTGAAGTTTGGAATTAGAAGAAACCCTTTTGAGGTTTTTTTGGGTTTTGGGCAAGGATCACCTTCCCAAGTTCCTATAATTTTATGAGTAGTTTTCAGAGGGTAAATCAGAGGCCGAAGACAAGCCGCAGTATAGTTTTGGAGCAGCAGTGCCATTTCATGAGGAGCCTGTAGACACATAGCAGGAGGAGCTGATGACAGGTGATGATGGTGCAAAGAGATTTGAGGATATGCTCCTCAAAACAATGCAGGATATGTCGAGACAGATGGAGACGGTGGGACAGAGACTCACTGCGCTGGAGGTTAGGCAGCGGGAAACCCCAAGGGGTTTTCAGACTGGTGAGGGATCAGGCACATCCCACCATATGCCAGAACGTGAGGCTACCCCCCTTATGGGATCGCATGCACCCACGCGATCCACTATGCCTACCTTCCTAGGAGAGGACACAAGGGCAGGAGCATAGCAGGAGCCCGAACCGGGTCACATGGGAGACTACCTTGCAGAGTACCGGGCATACGGGCTGGAGTTCAGAGATCTTATCTCATTCATAGATTTTGTCCAGCTCCAGTGGAATAGTAGACCCCGCAAATTTCACAGAGGGAACATGCACTCACACGATGGTGGCTTACAATGCACAGTGGGTAGATTCCATTTACCGACATTTGACAGGTCATCCAAGCGTTCAGAAAAATCTTGGGTGGAGAAGTTGGATACCTCTTTCCAGCTTAACCGAGTATCAGAGAGGGAAACCATCAAAATGGTTACCTCACACTTGGAGGATGTGAGCACACAGGATTGTAGGGAGTTCGAAGATACACCTAGTGTGACAGAGGAATCACCCTCATTAGAGACCTCCTTGACTGTGCCAGTTGATATCGTAGTGGAAAAGGTAGAGCCTACACCAGTGGAGCCATCCATTGAGGTGATGACCGGAGTCGTGTCCGAGTCTTCGGGTGGTAGTAGCACACAGCAGATGGGTGAGGCGACAGGAGATGTATCCACATTCGATGAGGCACTAGGAGATACAGAGGGATTGGATGATGGTCACAGACAGCAGTATCATCGACTTCGGGCAGACCTTCGAGTTTTGAAAGGGAAGGCCACATCAGTATGGGGGGCCATTTTGTTGCAGGACAAGGAGTTGGAGGGCATTAGAGTGGCTTGTGCCAAGTCGGCGGCCAAGTTGGCTTGCATTGGGGAACGACTGGATTCCCTAATGGTACAACTAGAGGGCACGTTGGAGCGTCAGTTCATTCCCCTTCAGGCAAGCATGGATGGGACTAGCAGCGTTGTTGGGTTACCTCTTCCCATTGGAGAGAGAGACGAAACAAGTTGGAGGTTGTTTAGGTAGGAGCCTCCCATGGGTTGTATCTTGTAGAAAATTTGTGATAGTGAGAGCTTCCTTGCAAGTTGAATCTTGTACAAGAAATTAAGGTAGAAACCTCCTGTAGGTTGGAGTCTACAAAAAAATATGATGTAATAAGTGAGTATGATTTTTCCTTTTCATCATTATAATTACAAATTCAGGTTTTGTTTTCCTTTATGCATTTCCACTTATATATTGTGTCCATGTGTGCTACTTTTATGTGTTGATTTTATGTTGTTGTTGACATTTTTCAGGTTGTTCATATATTAAATATGAATTTTCTAATATGGTGTTATACTACTCATTGAATAGTTCATATAAAAATTAAAATAAAAAAGGAAAGTTGTCCATGAATACTATAAATTGATCCATCACCCCTCTCAGTTTACTTAATTTTCCAACATAATGTAAGAGCATGTTCAATAAATTAAGTAGTCAGTATATTGGTTCTTTCAAATATAAATCAACAAGAAAAAAAATGACTATCACTTCCTAAATATATATGTTGGAAATTTTTCCTAGCTCTAAAATAGAGCTATTTTAAATAAAGATATAGTCATACCCAATGTTAATAGTTAAAGCCAACGAAATATTCATAGATCATATAATCTCCAAAGGGAATCAATTCATATTCAATTAGAGTCACGAAAAGGATGAACAAGAATGGTACCCCAAATTTCATTTAAATCCTCAAACCACAAGGTCCAAAAATGAAAACACCAGTTTCATTTTATGATGGAAACTTCAAATGAGTACTCAAGAGTTCTAGAGGTGGATATATAATGGAAAATTATTTATATTATTCTCTTATGGTGCCTAAAAAAGGAACACTTAGATGGTATGTGTACAAGAGGTTATTACAAACCCCAAAGAAACAATTAAACTTTGTTCATTTTGGGTCTCAATATAAAAACCAATAATCAAGCTTAATCATATACACTATTGTAAGGCTAAAATATCACCATAAAATTTTTCATTCATAAACTAATCATGGTGGGGGACTTAAAGAATGTTATATTACATATGGTATTTAACACCACCCTCATTGATACTCTCTAGTTATGAGCGTTAGAGTAGGAAAATAAAAAATCAATTAAATTCTCTTACGTAAGGAAAATAAGTCTTTGGTAAATGATACACTAATGAGGTCACTTCTTTAAAATTGAGTGTAATTTCCATTCATAGAAACAATCAACATATTGAAAGACATTTGAATGGAGAAAAATATGCACATTCCATATCATAAATCAATCTCATCACAAGGTAAATAAAATTATTAGAAGTGAATCTTCCCATAATCTCATGTGCCTGAGCATTTATATCAACATGAATTTGTATTCATATAAGGTAACTATCCACACCATTGTGGGATAATGTTTGTGTGGTACATCTCTCCTATTTTGTAAGTTCTAGCTTACAAGTTTAGGATTTGGTAGAGTGATTATTGCCATTTCTCTTCAACTTGAAAGTGTGGTTTTACTAATTTTCTAAAATATAGGTAAGTTGTCAACCCCCATTTCTTAAATTTCCTAAAGGTGATATGGTTACTAGGATTTTATAAAGATTAATTTCTATACATATTATCCTTATTTTAGTTATTCCTTCAAGGGAACTTGTTTTATCTAGGTTCTATCATTTTATAGACTATATTTTTCTTCATGATATTTTTTCCTTTTGGGTGAGCGATTTTTAAATTTTGACTCATGTTAATAGTAATTAAAGGTCCTCTAGGTATGGAAGAAATATTCTATGTTCCTTTGCAACTCTAGGTGGTTCATTTTTAATGGTTTTCGTTATCTTTAATATTAGGAAGTCCACCATCATATTTATGGTCCCTATCTTGGAATGCTCTATTTGTATTTAATTGTGATTATTTGTTTGGCATTTGTTTAGATTTCTCTAAGTCTAGTCAAACCTTATCACACGGATGGAGGGACCTATAAGTGGACCAAAGGCAAGGAATCATAGGTGACAATGAGATTTTAAACTTGCACTGGGTCTTGGATCATTATAGTTTTCAAAAGGATTATAAGGATTGGTAGGAAATTAGCATGCATTACAAAGCCGGGAGGCTGATATTCACGGTAATAGAGGCTCAATTTATATAGCCGTGCAAAAAAAAATATTCATAAGTAGGAACATCTAGGGCACTACCTAAATTGTAATAATTATGGAAACTTTGGTTTAACAAAAACATCAAATCATTGTTTTGGAGGAAAAATGTAAAATTCCTATGAACACGGTCATAAATTTGATAATTTTCAAGCAAGATCTAGATAAAAAAAAATAATAGAAAAAAAAACTATTTTTCATACCTTTTTTTAAATTGATATGTTTTTAAATTTTTTATTTTTTTCATTATAGTAAAAAATAACTCTTTAATTTTGATATTGAAAATTTTAAATTAAATTTTCGTATATGATTTTTCTAAATTCCATTAAATTTTTAAATAATATTAAATTTAAGTATGCGGGGTTTCCACAGTGCATTATATTAGATATTATTTTTTGGGATTCAACTGCGTTAAGAAATTCATTCATCTATGACCATTTCCATGAGAGGTAATCGTAACTGACTAATTTCTCATGATTTTTGAATGGGTGATGCTCACAAGGGTGAACAAGTGGGATTGAAACCAGTGAAATCAATCACATAGTGTCAATCATCACTTCCGCGGCTTGCACTCGGTAACCAGGACTTCCTGGGAGGTCACCCATCCCAGAAATCCTCTGGCTCAAGCGCGCTTAACTGTGGAGTTTTCCCCACAATCAAGCCCACTTAGCTTGCTACCCACATTGCAAAACCTTAGCAAGTATTGTGCTTCATGAACCATTCAAGTAGAGATCCCTTTACTCTTTGTATTTTAAGTATGAGGGGTTTCCGCAGTACATTATATTAGATATTATTTTTTGGGATTCAACTGCGTTAAGAAATTCATTCATCTATGGCCATTTCCATGAGAGGTATTCGTAACTGACTAATTTCTCATGATTTTTGAATCATCCACTTAGCACTCATTACATCGGGTGATGCTCACAGGGGTGAAGAATTGGGATTGAAACTAATGATATCAATCACATAGCATTAATCATCACTTCCGTGGCTTTCACCCGGTAACCAGGACTTCCCGGGAGGTCACCCATCCCATAACTCCTCTGGCTCAAGTGCGCTTAACTATGGATTTTTCCCCACAATCAAGCCCACTTAGCTTGCTACCCCATTTGCAAAACCTTAGCCAGTATTGTGCCTCATGAACCATTCAATTAGAGATCCATTTACTCTTTGTATTTTAAGTATGAGGGGTTTCTGCAGTGCATTATAATATATATTATTTTTTGGTATTCAACTACGTTAAGAAAGTCATTCATCTATGACCATTTCCATGAGGGTTAGTTGTAACTGACTAATTTCTCATGATTTTTCAATCATCCACTTAGCACTCATTGCATCGAGTGATGATTACAGGGGTGAAGAAGTGGGATTGAAACTAGTGAAATCAATCACATAGCGTCAATCAACACTTCCGCGGCTTGCACCCAGTAACCAGGACTTCCCGGGAGGTCACCCATCCTAGAACTCCTCTGGCTCAAGCGCATTTAATTGTGGAGTTTTCCCCACAATCAAGCCCACTTAGCTTGCTACCCCATTGGAAAAACCTTAGCAAGTATTGTGCCTCATGAACCATTCAAGTAGAGATCCCTTTACTCTTTGTATTTTAAGTATGAGGGGTTTCGGCAGTGCATTATATTAGATATTATTTTTTGGGATTCAACTGCGTTAAGAAAGCCATTCATCTATGACCATTTCCATGAGAGGTAGTCGTAACTGACTAATTTCTCATGATTTTTGAATCGTCCACTTAGCACTCATTGCATCGTGTGATGCTCATAGGGGTGAAGAAGTGGGATTGAAACTAGTGAAATCAATCATATAGCGTCAATCATCACTCTCGAGAGGTCACCCATCCTAGAACTCCTCTAGCTCAAGTGCGCTTAACTATGGAGTTTTCCCCACAATCATGGAAATGGTCATAGATGAATTACTTTCTTAACGTAGTCGAATCGCAAAAAATAATAACTAATATAATGCACTGCAGAAACCCCTCATACATAAAATACAAAGAGTAAAGGGATCTCTACTTGAATGGTTCATGAGGCACAATACTAGCTAAGGTTTTGCAAATGGGTTAGCAAGCTAAGTGGGCTTGATTGTGGGGAAAAATCCACAGTTAAGCACGCTTGAGCCAGAGGATTTCTGGGATGGGTGACCTCTCGGGAATTCCTGGTTACTGGGTGCAAGCCCCGGAAGTGATGATTGACGCTATGTGATTGATTTCACTAGTTTCAATCCCACTTCTTCACCCCTGTGAGCATCACCCGATGCAGTGATGCTAAGTGTATGATTCAAAAATCATGAGAAATTAGTCAGTTACGACTACTTCTCATGGAAATGGTCATAGATGAATGAATTTATTAACACAGTTGAATCCCAAAAAATAATATCTAATATAATACACTGTGGAAAGCCCTCATACTTAAAATACAAAGAGTAAAGGGATCTCTACTTGAATGGCTCATGAGGCACAATACTTGATAAGGTTTTGGAAATGGGGTAGCAAGCTAAGTGGGCTTGATTTTGGGGAAAAATCCATAGTTAAGCGCGATTGAGCTAGAGGAGTTCTAGGATGGGTGACCTCCTGGGAAGTCCTAGTTATCGGGTGCAAGCCCCGGAAGTAATAATTGACGCTATGTGATTGATTTCACTAGTTTCAATCCCACTTCTTCACCCCTGTGAGCATCACCCAATGAAATGAGTGCTAAGTGGATGATTCAAAAATCATCAGAAATTAGTTTGTTATGACTACCTCTCATGGAAATGGTCATAGATGAATGACTTTCTTAATGCAGTTGAATCCCCAAAAACGATATCTAATATTAAATTTCTTTATTATAAATTTTTCAATATTTATAATAATTGAAAAACATATTAATTATCTTATTACCTATTTTTCTTCCTCTGCATTTTTCACTTCAATCATTCTCTCAACTTTACAAAGAAATATATCGTAATGTTAACACAAATAAATATTAATTAGGAAAAACCTTTGTAAGTAATTTCCATTTATATTTCCTATAAAAATTTATAACTTTAAATACATATGCATTTATAAATGAATCTCCATGCTATCTTGGGGCTCAATTTTTTATTAATATCGTTAATATTTGTCACTTCAATCTTAATATACGGAAAGAAGGAAATCGTAAATTCAATCTAATTTAACGTATATGAATTACTAGAAGAATATATTTTATTATTCTTCTGTTTCCTTTGTATATTTATAGGAATTAAGTTGTAATTTTTTAATATATCCTAAAAATAGTTCACAAATTTTTGGATAGATGGTGACTGGGTGTGTGCTTTTAAGGTACTCTTAGATGTAAAAACATTCGTTTTCTTGTCTTATTCAGGTTTAATATAGAAATAATTTTTTTATCACATATATAGAAAATGATTAAAACATAATAAATAATAAAGTTAAAGATATCACGAAATACATATAGCTATCTAGCCATGTTTATAGTCTATGTCTTCAACAGAAAATTTCACTCTCTCTATATTTAAAAGTGGGGATACAAAGAATTTTCTCTAAGATAGGACAATTATTATTAGACACATTTTAGCCGATATGTATAAAATTGTTTTGGAAAAGAATATTAGTTTATGGATTAAAATTCATATATAAATAGATAAAGGCCAAGCTAGGTTTAGGAGATATCATTAAACTATGGACCAATTTGTTACCCTTAGGATCATTGTAGAGTGATGCCACAATAATAAAATTCATCTCCTTTATTTTTTTATTGACTTTAGAAAATATTTTGATACCATTTTGAGGACACAACTATGGAAGATAATATAAGAGATAATGGTTCCTCTTGAGTTGAGGGTTGTTGTGAAAAGGATGTATGAGAATGTTATTTTGAAGATTAATATCGATGAGTATTGGTTGCAATAAATTCAATGCAACATAAAAGTCAAGAGGGGATGTCCATTTTTTTTTTGGCTTGAACCATGGGGGATTTTAATTTTAAATGTCATTGTTTACATAACACTTCATAACATGGTGATCACTAACTGAACTGCCTCGTGGAAAGCAAGGGTGTCCTTTATTACATATATTTTTTGGCATATACCATTAGGGGAATTTTGTGGTCTAAAATGGGCCTCCTAAGGAAATTATAAAATAATAGTGGAAATACTAAAATAAAATTTCATTACATCATTAAGTTTTAGAGGGAAAAAAGAAAAAGCTACTTTTTCAACTCATATTTTCAACTTATCTCCCAAATTTTTTACTCAAATTTCTAGCGGGAGTACTCGTTTGATGCAAAATTTAATTCCTCATCCAATGATTACCCATGTTGCATACTTTCGATGGGTCCTACTACAGGAAAATGAGAAATACATGAAAAACATTATTGTAATCATGTTGTTTATGTATTTCTCATTTTTTGTGTAGCAGGGTCCATCGAAAGTATGCAACATGGGTACGCCTTGGATTATGAATTAAATGTTGCATCCAATGAGTACTCCCACTCGAAATTTGAGTAAAAAATTTGGGAGATAAGTTGAGAATACGAGTTGAAAAAGTAGTTTTATTATTATATTATTTTTTAATCTTTTTACCCTTTTACTTAAAAAATGGTGAATCATCCCCCATGGTTGACATCATCATCTTGAATTCTATTAGTCGTTATAAATTTTATTTTTGTTGTACATTTTTCTTAGGAGGCCCATTTTAGACCTCAAAATATCCCTAATTATTGATAAGTTATAATAGCTCTTTGAAGACACATGTTATCTTTTTTGGCATATACATTAATAAGTTGGAATATTTTTTTGAAGATGCAAGTTTTGTTGGCTCCACACTCGCTGATATAAATATAACCCTTCTCCTTTATGTTGACAATAATATTTTTTAGTTAGGAGTCATTGTGGTCCTAGCAAAAAAATAATAATCCTCCAAGATTTTTACTCCAATACGAGTGCGACTATTAACACTGACAAAACTAAATTCATGACAAAATAATTGCAAAAATATCACATATTCTACTTTCATATATCATATCAACTACTTAGATTAATTTCCATCATACAAATATTTTGGAATTGACATCTATCAGAAGCTCAATTCGAGCTATAACATTGAGAAAAGGACAAATTGAGGATGGAAAGCTTACTATTGGCTTCAAAATAATTGTGAGTGAACATATTTTGAGATATGAGCTTAAAACAAATCCTCATTTAGAATCCTTTCATTCATATTATTTTATATGGGTGTTAGGTTTGGGGTTCCAATATCTCCAAAGAGTCGTGGAGGAATATTGAATAGATCCAAAAGTAGTTTATATCGTACAATTTCAATAGAAAAATAAATAATACCTTATTTATTGTATTTTTTGAAGAAAGCATTTTCCCCATTGAAAGCATGACTTTGAATAGGTATCTTGTGTACAAGAAGATTTTATACAACATGGAAGCCAATACTTTTACTAAAATTACTTCTAACTCTAGCCAAAACCCCCACCATTGGCTCAGGCCAGGATGAATTAAGGATGCACAGTATTGGCTAGAGCATTACTGGATAAAGGAGGAGAACACTTTGCAAAGTAAGGATCATATTTAAAATATTATTGTATCAAATTTAATGATAAATTGTTGGGCAAAAAATAATTAGAGGGAAAAAGGAAAATAACATATTATAAGGAGGCGATTAACCCCAATTTAAAAAATAGAAAATATATTTCTATCTTGACTAGTGTTAGGAAGAAAATAAACACTATTGAGATAAGAACTAATTCTCATGAGCTTTAAAATGAAATTGGGAATTGGTTAATTCCCAAAACACCATGGGATGAAATACATTGTCACCTTTGCATTACTAAGAGTTGAAAGATGAAAAAAATTTCTCTTAGATTTTTGATAAGAACTAATTCTCATGAGATTCAAAGCGAAATTGGGAATTTATTCAGGATGATCTTGCATCAGTTTAGATCGACAGGGAAGTACAGTATAGCCTTCATTTCTTCAGTGATCTGGATGAGAAGGAAATCTTCAATTGGTTCATGGTGCAATTTTTGCATTCAAATAATGTGTAAAAGGTATATTAAACCTATGGTTATAAATCCTAAGTGGTGAACCTATCCTAAGGTCATGGTGTAATGTGAAAGGACCTAAGTGGAAAACTACATGGTGTGTAACCTAAAGTTTTAAAATCTAGGTGCATAAACCATATGTAACAATGTTTAAACTATGGTTGTGGTGATAACCCAATACATATGTAATAAACCATATATTATACAACAGTCTAACTGCATTAGAGTTAGACGATGTGGGATTATTTGACCGCAACACATGTGAGGATTCGAAATGTTAACGCGCCGTTAGACCTGACCTCGAGAAAGACACAGACAAATTACTGAATGAAGACCACAGTCAGAGCAGTTGTCACATGGACAGTCAACCACCTGAAACCGACAGAACAGAGCCACGATGTGGTAGTCAATAATTAGACCATTGAGATATGTCACATGCAAGTTGTTCGACCATTCCGTCATTAGCCAGATAGTCAAGGTCTTTCTTTTATCTAAAGTTCATTTTTTGGTTTTTGAAATGAATATGCGCAACCACCATGTAACATTATCCTAGGTTTTGGAACACCATTTCACCGATAACGTAATCAAATTTAATTCAAAAACCATTTTCCATGTATAGGCCAAAAGGTTCAACTTGAACCTTGGCCCGATGATATAAAAACCTTAGCCATTGAACCATGAGAGGAGAGTGCTTTTTTAGCCTTGTTCAAAATTTTGTGAAGAGAGGAGGCAGTTTTCTTTCAGGTGTATCTTGGTCATCCAGAGGCTGAATTAGGCCCTGAGATAGGCATTAATAGGCTAGGAGGGAGAGTTTTATGTTGAAAGAGACTAGAGGTGTCTGCGAGAAATTTTATTTTGGTGAATCTCTATGTAAAAACCTCCCTGGATCATTCCTTAATCAAACGGATGCCTATCTTGAAAGCGGACCTTGAAATGTAGTCCACAAGGGATGAACTTCGTTAACAATGTTTGTTGTCTTCTATCTCTTTTCATTGCTGTAAATTCATGTTTAATTATGCTTCTTAAGTTTTGGATTAATTCTTAAAATCAATTTATTTCCTTCAGTCTTCCACACTAAGCGATCAAGTTAACAATCAATTCACTTCGACAAATATTTAGTCCAATTTCAGATCATATATTTTGGTATCAGAGCAGGTTGTATTTTGTAGGATTTTTGCGAGTGAATGTTAACTAGGTCTAGGTTGTGACATGGAGAAGGAATGCTCGAGGAGATAGAATAAGAAGTTGAAAAGAGGAAAGTCACTGAACAATCAACAATGGGAGGATCCGATGCAGGTGAAAATATTGAAGTGAAGGTTGTTGGAGAGGAACATATTCAACAAATGTTTATGAACATGCAACGGATGTTGGGAGAACTCTATGAAGATAAGAAGGTGAGGTATGCGACTTCATCTTCGAAAGCGAAGAAGAAGGAAAAGGGAAAAGGAAAAGCTGATAAACCTCCTTCTCCTCCATCATCTTCATCATCATCATCATCATCATCTTCTTCTTCTTCTTCTTCTTCTTCCAGTTCAGATTATGAGACAAAAAAGAAGCCTCAGAAATCATCTCTTTTGAAACATGATGTAAAATTTGAACTACCTATTTATGAAGGAAAAATGAATCTTGAAAAGTTAGATAATTGGATTAAACAGTTAGAAGTGTATTGTAGAATTCAGAATATTTCTGATGAAAGAACAAAAATTTAGTTACCTACACTTAGAATGGGGGGAACAACTTTAATTTGGTGGGAAACTAAAACTCAAGTAGATTTAAAGCGTAAAGGTAAAGTCATATCTTCATGGTCTAAGTTTGTAAAAACTCTCAGAGAATAATTATATCCTTTGGGAAACATACAAAAAGCTGTTATTGATTGGCAACATTTAAGGCAAGGTAAAGGGAAGAATGTTCAGGAGTTTACTCAGGAGTTCAGGAAGAAATTTGTGGTGCTTAGTATTCCATTGGATACACGTAAAACTTTATTAAAGTACATTGGGAGTTTACATTCTTATTTACAACATATGTTATTGATGTTTAATCCCACTGGCTTTTATTAAGTGTGTGTTCAAGCCATACATATCGAATCAGGTGGCAGATCATTGAATTTTTCACAGAAAGCATCCAAATAGTTAGAAATCAAGGATTCCAAAGACAACAAGAGGAAGAGCAGTTCGAAGGGAAAGAAAACAACGACAACTCAAAAGGAAAGTGAAAGGCCTACTTGTTCTCACTTTCGGAGAAATGGAAATGATGAAGCCAGATGTTGGAAAATTCACCCAGAACTCAGACCAAAGAAGTTCCAAAAAAATAAAGGTGAAAAGAATGCTAATACAACAATCCAACAAGATTTGGGCTCTGACTCTAGTGATGAAAGAAAAATAACCGCAATGGTTTCGACAGGTAAACATTCTGACACTAGTTCAAGTTCTAGTACTTCTGCATCTTCTTCAAACATAAATCATCTGGATGAGGATAAAAGAGTTGAATTATTTCACATAAGGATAACTTCTAAGCACACAAAAGTAGACACATTGTTTGACAGTGGATCACAGGAAGATTTTATATCTAAAGAATTAGTTAAGAAATTGGGTTTGGAGACACAGAATCATCCAAGACCATACCAATTAGGTTGGCTAAAATAAAAGGCTTATATTAATGTCACAAACCAATGTTGTTTAAAATTTTCCATCACATATAATTAAATTGATGAAGTGGATTTAGATGTGATTCCATTAGAGATATCTGGAGTAGTTCCAGGAAGTCCTTACCTCTATGATCGTGATGTTTTGTTTCATAGGAAAGAGCATAAATATCACCTTAAGAAAGATGATATTGAATACATTTTCAAGGCACATAAAATCAAAACACACTTGGATTTAGTTACTACTAATCAGATGAAAATGCTAATAAGTTGAAGTAAAAGATATTTCCTCATGGTTGTAAAATAAAAACATAACAATCAACGTGTTGCTTTTTCAGGTTGTGAATCTTAGTTTAAAGATAATTTTGTTAAAGTGGTAGATTCTTTTCAAATTGTATTTAAAGAACCAAAAAAACCGCCTCCTAAATGAGAAATACAACATGAGATAAAATTGATGTCTAATGCCCCTCTTCCTAATGTCGGAATGTATCGTATGTCAGCCATAGAGAACGAAGAAATAAAGAAAAAAAATACAAGAGTTGGTTGAAAAAGGCTTCATTCGACCCAGTTCATCTCAACGTGGTTCACCAATAACTTTGGTTCCTAAGAAAGATGGGACATGTGGAATGTGTGTCGACTTTAAGGCCTTAAACAAAATCACAATAAAAAACATGTATCCTCTTCCCAGGATAGACAATTTACTTGACTTGTTGACAAATGTTGTGTATTTCACTAATTTGGATTTTTCATAGTGGGTATCTTCAAATTCGCATTGCAGAAAATGACATTTGGAAAAATTTCATTTATAACTGGACAAGGGCTATTTGAATGGTTAGTGATTCCTTCTGGTTTGTGTAATTCTCCAATAAATTTCATGCGGGTTATGAATGATGTATTTTGTCCATACATTGATAAATTTGTCATAATCTACTTAGATGATATCGTGATTTTCAGTTCCAGTATGGAAGAGCATATTAGGCATGTTAAACAGCTCTTCGAATTTTTGAAAAGATAAAAATTGTACCTTAAACTATCGAAATTTGAGTTTGGGAAAACCTTATTGATTTATATTGGTTACATAGTTGGAGGTGTTCATTTGAAAATAGATCCAACTAAAATTAATTTGATTTTTAAGTGGCCAAGACCACATAATGTGACTGAAGTTAGAATTTTCTTAGGTGCAGTTCAATTTTAGAGAAGATTCATTTCTCATTTTTCTTTATTTTCATCACCGTTACATGCTTTAAGAGGTTCTAAAGTTTCCTTTCAGTGGGAAGGGAAACAACACAAAGCTTTTGATACACTTAAGCAGAAAATTGTCACAACACCAATCTTAGCTTTACCAGAATGTCAACAACCATTTTAAATTGAAATAGATTGTAGTGGTTATGCAATGGGTGCAATCTTACTTCAAAAAGGGAAACCTATTTGTTTTTATTCAAAAACATTTTCTAAGGCAGTTGAAAATTATCCAAAATATGATAAGGAACAATTTTCTTTGCTTGAAAGTGTTAAGTAATGGAAACACTACTTAATGGGTAAGGAAACAGTGATTCACACAAATTTTCAGTCGCTTTAGTACCTTTCGTCTTAGACTAAGTTGCAACAATCTTGTCATTATAGATGGATGGGATTTATTCAAAAAAATCACTTAGTAATTAAGTACAAGAAAGGTTTAACAAACAAAGTAGCTGATATATTGTCTATACCATCTTTGAATGCTTCAGGAATGCTGCAGAATAGTTCCTTAAAACATGAAATTTATTTATAAAAATATAGTACATATGTTGATTTCAAAGATATTTATGAATCACTAACTCATGGTACTCAGGTGGAAGAAGTCAATTTTCATGTTCATGACAGTTTTTTATATCATCTCGGTAAGTTGTGCATACCACAGACAGAAAGGGTGCATGTTATCCAGGAAGCACATTCTTCTCGCATTTTAGGACATTTTTGCGTAAAAAAGACAATGGCGCAAATTCGAAGGTGTTTCTACTGGCCTCGTATGTATGAAAAAGTTGTTAAGTACATTAAAGGATGTGTTATGTGTTCGACAAGAAAACCAAGGAATCGAAAGATTGGCTTGTATATGCCACTTCCAGTTCCTTCACGACCATGGGACAACATATCCATGGACTTTGTTGAAGGACTTCTTATGTTCATGAGAGGGCATGATTACTTGTATGTTTTGCTTGATCATTCCAGAAAAATGTGCATTTTTGTTCCATGCAAAAATCAAGTGACTGCTGCAGATAGCGCACAAATGTTCTTTCAACATGTATGAGTTCATTTTGGGTTACCTACTTCAATCATTTCCAACTGAGACACTCTCTTTGTAGAAGATTTTTGGTCAACTTTGTGGGGACTCATGGACATAGAGCTGAAGAAGACCACATCTTTTCATCCACAGAATGACGGACAGATAGAAGTGGTGAACAGAACAATGATACATATTCTCTGAGGTTACTGCAGCAAACACCCTAAGTTGTGGGATGAATCTTTACCTTATGTGTAACATGATTACAATCGAGCCTTACATTCTTCAACTAAGAGATCAAGTTAACAATCAATTCAGTTTGGCAAATATTCAGTCCTATTTCAGATCAGGCATTGATTAATTCGCAAAACATCATGGGATGAAAGACATTTTCACCTTTACATTACTAAGAGTTGAGAAATGAAATTCACTTTCTCTTAGATTGTCCATCTTATAATCATATTCAATCTAATTTTTAAAATATTTTCCACACTACCAACCTTCTTTGACATATAAATAAAACCTTAAAGAAACAAATTAATCTTACAAAAAGACCCAAAAACTATATAAATCTAAATGATAGTTAAACATCATCATCATATTATTTTCATAAATATTTCAATATGTCAATCATAATAGTTATAAATTATAATTCTTGAATTCATTAAAAGATATAATCATTATAAACTCAATATATCATATGCAATAGAAAATATAATAACATTTTTATCAATTACTCAAGTTACACACAAGTAACATGGATTGATATTTTAATATAAAAATTATTTTATTTTAATCTAATTTTAAAATTATATTTCTATAAATGATTAAAAGTATATTTTTTTTAATTTTGTATCTTCCCATTTAATATTTAAATATTTTGAAATGGTTTATAAAATAATAATATAGAAAATAAATAATTATTCTATATTAATTAAATGAAATGATTCTCAATAACATATAATTGTATTTCATAAAATTATTTTAAAGATATGAAGAAAATGATGTATCTTATTATAATCATAAAATAAAAATAAAAAAAAATCGAATAGAGTTAAACATGTTTATAAAGTGGTTAATAATTTTTTTATAAAAAACTAAATTATTATTTCATATTAATTAAAATAAATTTCTTAAAATGATTTATCTAAATTTTGATATATCATAGTTTATAATAAACACAAAAAAAATTCTACTTCCCATTGTAAATATGTTTATGTTCAATAGAAATTACAGTGTTCAATAAAAATCGCAATCTGCAATAAATAATATCATTTATTTATTCTTCCAATAAAGTTATAAAATCCTTCCTCGTCCGAACAAATAACACGTAAGATTAAAGTCAAACTACATATATGAGCTGGAGATAATAACTTGTATTAAAATTTGAATTCGAGACTAGGACATCGATAGGGAGAAAAACCTGGGATGATATTGAATACTCAGGTACATATGAAATTATAAATAAATTAATTTAAATTTAATTTTTTAATGATAAAATAAGTTAATTGAGAGGTAAAATAGATGGTGATGGGTATTGTTAAGTCATTTATTAATGTGAAAATTATTAGTGAATAAAAATTTAATAGTTTTAAAAAGTTGATATGCCCTAAGATCTATATAGTGATTTCTCAAACCAAATGTCACCCTACATACATACTATGTAGAGGTGATATCTAGATAGCCATTTATCAAACCAAATGTCAAGCGTGTAAATATCATTTACAACATAACAAATAAGTTAATAAAAATCAAATAATAAGAACATAAATCTATAATTTTTTAGTTGAAAAAGAACACTCATAATTAGTTAATTTAAAAATTAATTATAAATAAAAATAAATTCGCAATTAATATTTTTTGATATATAATTATATTTTTAATTACAAATAAAAATAAAATAATAAATATTAATATTAATATTATTTTTTAAATTTAAAATTATAAAAATTAAATAATTATATTTGATCTAAGACTTTTGTGATCTATAATTTAGAAAAATTAGTTTTTCGGATTCATTGCATCATTAGTATTTGGACCTTCTGAACCAACTAATGTAGGTCATTCTTAGGACAAGGTGAAAAAGATAATCTATCCTAATGAATAAATAGTGTGGATGCATCATTTAGCGATCAAAACTAGCCATTGAAAGCTAGCCGTTATTAATTAATTAGTTATTTGTTAGGGAATAATATTAAATTAATATGTCCGGATGAACCACATTAGTTGGTTAGAAATGTCGACCAAATAATAATGATGTGATTAATCCCAAAGACACATTTTTCTAAATAATTTAAATGACAAAATTAACTTTACATAAGTAATTTAGTGATAATCACTAGGATCAATCCATCTTAAGTATCTTCTAACATGAGCGGAGTGAAATCAAAATTTTCAATTGTAAACTTCTTTAGAGTGTAAAATACAATGTTATTTTTCGTTGTTTAAATTGTATTTTTGAATGCTAAATAAAGTATATATAACATAAAATAATTGTTTTAAGCATAAAAACATAATTTTTTCATGATATATACATAATTTTTTAAAATTAATATATAATGTATAAGAAATTAACATTAGAATACTTTACATAACATGTACATCCATGTTTCAAATTAAAATGGTTTTTTATTATTAACATATTTTTAAGTATATCTCAATATTAATTCCTATTAAAATATTTATCAATAATCAAATTATAATATTTAAACATCTTACTCACACATTTTTTTACTTCTAATTACTTTACAACATGTTTATTTTTTTAATATTATATTGGGCATTATTTTTCTTTTTGTAATTTTGGTAGTACCCTTCATTTTTCTCTTTTTTATTTTTTTTACTCCACCTTCATCAACATGTCCACATACATCATCCCGATCAGGCAAGGGAATTGAACCTGTGATGAGTGCTATAACAACCAATCTCATCACTGTTTAACCAAGACCCCACGGACATATTGGGCATTATTTTCCTATTTAGAATATAATTTTTTATTTTTTATTTTTATTTTAAAGGGAATGAATTGACTAAAAACTTACACATCCCTCTCATATCTTAGCTCAATAACCTAGGTTTGAGTACTATTTCAATTATTAAAATGGAAAAAGATGATAAACACATTGATATTACAGTTATTTTATTCATCATTTATTTATAAGGAAAGGCCTTTAGGTGACTCAAATTTTCTTTTCAAAACAATTTTCATTGACATTTAAAATTTTTTTAAAATAATTAATGATAAATGGTACATTTAATTTGAAAAAACAATGTCATTCCTTAATTTAAATGCAATGAAAATTGTGTCACAATTTGAAATTAATTAATAGTAATAATAATAATAATAATTTATTTTGTAAAATAGTTATAATATAGGTTTAAATATTATTCCATAAGTATGGAAGAGAAATAATTATAATTAATTATAATATAACAATATCATTAATAATTTTTTTTTTAATGAAAAAGAACAGTTATGAAATCTCAATGGTTTTTGGGCTAAAGGTCAAACTAGTGGTTAAGTAAGTCCAACACTTATTCACTCATGAAAAAAGGGATATATGATAAATTTATTTGATTGATTCAAGTTCATCTAATAATCCTCTTTTAAACATACAATTTCTTTTTTTGAGTCAATCCAGGTATGCATGCCTTATCAGGCCTTACAGTCATATGCCATTTACATATAGTTTAAAAAAATATCATCAACAAAGTATTTTTTTTTCCTTTTGTGATACATGCACTTACAAATCCCATGATCCTTTCACCTTTCCATTGATTTGACCTCAAACCAAAGCCATGTTTCCATTTCCATGCAACTATGGTGTCTCCATGAATCTCGTAACAAGTTTTAGCATCTGTTATTTCTCAAGGCAATGCATCACACCAATGGATCCATCCCCACTAGACTCATTCTTAGTGGCATATTTTACTTTTCAAGTCAATGCATCACATCAATGGATCAATAGATCCATCCGCACCCTCACTGGATTTATTCAACTGGACCATCTTCATTAAATTCTCATGCAGTAGATCATGAGAGGGCCATGATACCACATGTTAGGAATAAAAATGAAACAAAGATAAATATAATTAATTATAACATATTAACAATGCTACAAAATTTGCTCAAAAAATCCCATGGATCTATCCAAGCTAGATTAATTCCATCTGACCATCTTCATGATAGTTTCATGCAATAGTTCACGATGATGGTTCTCCTACCACATGTTACAAGTAAACATGAAATAAAGATATACATAATTAATTGTAACATAGAAACAATAATGCACAAACATCTTGGGATAAACCAAAGGATCCATCATCCATAGTAGATTTATTCCACTTGACTATAGTGTCATGTAATAACTCACAATGATAGATTTAATACATCATATTATGAATAAACATGTCAGAAAGATAAACATAATTAATTATAATGTAGCAAAAACTCTAAACAAATTTCTTGGAAAAATCTAATTGATCCATCTAAACTCAATTCATTCCACCTAACATTTCTTTTATTGTGTCACCCAGAATCTCACAATGATGACTCTAATACCACATGTTAGGAATAAACACAATAAAAATATAAATATAATTAACTATAATAACACCACACAAATTTCTTGGAAAAAACCAATGGATCTATCCACATATGATTAAATGCAATAGCTCATAATGATGGTTTTGATACCACATGATAGAATAAACATGCTAGAAAGATAAAATATAATTAATTATAACATAACAACAATAGTGTACAAATTTCTTGGAAAAAATTGTACTAGAAAAAATAAGCCATAATGTTTTAATTACCGATTTGTCTAAGTTATTGGTCAAGTGAGCATAAAACCTAACAATAATAAATGATTTTAATTCTATTTGTAAGCTTTATTACATGAAATAATATGAGAAATACACTACGTGTCACCAAAACCATGTGACTAAAAACCATGATTGTAGAATAAACTCATTTAAATATACCACTTAATCAAATTTATCTAACAATAATTTTAATAAAAATAACAATAAACGGTATTTTAAACTTTAAAAAAATCCATGTAATTTAAATACATCAAAAATCAATATTAATTACTTCTTTGTAAATTGTAATTATAAAGCCTAGGTAAAAGATAACTAGAAAAAAAACAAAAAAAAAGCCGTAAAATTCAAAGAATATTATAAAAATTATAAACATATCAAGTTCAACTAACATGTGAACAAAAACCACACTGCAGAAATACAAAATCCCCGCCAAAATAGAAATGCATCTGTAAACTATCTCACCAAAATAACAAAACATCTATCATATATTGACCAATTGATATATAATAACAAAAACAATATATGTATCATCTATCTCAACAATAAATATGAAAAATTGGTATTGGAGAAAACAAAACCACAATACATAGCTACAAAATCCCTACCAAAATAAACCCCAATGGATAACTACTATATCCCTACCAAAATAACAATATGTCCATCATCAATTTTAGCAACAAATATTCAACAACAATGTATCTATCATCTGTCAACAACAGATGGGCACAGATATGCCATAACAATGTATCTATCATATATGTTGTTGTGAAAAATTGGCATTGGAGGAATTAATAAATATGAAAAATTGGAAAATGTTGGAAATTAATTCCAACTACTGATGTCAATCAGTAGTAATTGCAGAATGACTTGAGTGCGGCACATTGAAGCCTTAGCAAAGGAAGTTTTCGTTTTCTTGAAGCAATTGCAAAAGGATTGGAAAGCCCACACAAGTGAAGTGCATAGCAGATAAGAATCGGCCCCTTTAATATTTCTCTAAGCCGATTTTCGTTTTCTTAAGAGCAGATTAAATGCTCAGACTCAAAGTTTCGCGAGCAGCGCAAATGTTTGATTACAAAGTTTAATCAGGCTTTAAAGCCTTACCAACATATCGGTGGAGTTAAATGATTGAGGCAATCACAAGTTTTATTAAAAAGTGTTTTGTTGATATGGAAATGTTCCGATGCGATGCGATCATCAAAATCGCAAAAGGAACGAGGTACCGCACATATGTATGTTTCAACCGATTGAAGTTTCTGATGCGATGCGATGTGGTCCTACCACAATTGCAAATCGCAAATCGCAAAGGCCGCAATCGCACAATCACAAGATCGCAAGCCAACTGCCGATGCGATATAGGCCCTGCGCCATCGCAATCGCAAATCACAATCACATAGCGAAAAGGCGTTAACCTTTTGTCTGCTGAAATGCCGATCGCCGATTGAGTTCCGGATGCGATGAATGTTTTCAAGGGATCTCATATATTTTGAGATTCGGTTTTATGGGTCGGTTTAATTTTTCTTATTTAATCACACCTTATAAAAGGAAATGAGCCCGAAGGCTAATAAAATGAAAAAAAATGAAAGATTTGCAGTGAACGCGTTCTTTATGTATTAAGACGTTGTTTGAGAAACAGAGTTTTGTTGTAGCCCGCAGGCTGATTGCACAGCAAGTTTGTAAGAACTGTATGTGCGGATAGAGGACAGAGAAGTTTTGTGTGAGCACTGCTGTTTTTACAGTCCACTGTATTACTTTGTGAATCCCTCTCAAGGAGGAAGAATCAGATTGCTAATTTTGTATTTCTTTTATTCTTTTATGAATTAAGAAAAATTGTCCTAAACTATTTCTGTTCATTCTGCAAATTAAGTTTTAAAACTCTGTGTTGTAGATGGAATCTTTATTCTCTCTTGTTGTTTTGAAGCTATCAGAAAAATTCTAAATGGTATCAGAGCTAGTCTAGGGACTCAGTGAGACAAAACAGAGTTTGTTTTTTCACTGCAGGAGCTGTAAGAAGCGTTTAGAGAATATTTTCTCCAGCAGAGAAAGTTCTTGATTTTTTTAATTATACAGTTAGTATCCTTCTTATACAGTTAAGATGACAGATGCTGGAACTGGTTTGACAAATTCCCAACTTCCACAGTTTAATGGGAAGAATCATAGTTATTGGTCCATAACTATGAGAGCTTTGTTTGCTTCTCAGGGATTATGCAAGCTAGTTGAAAGTGGCTACCCTGAACCTACAGATGCAACGGCATTGGTTGCTTTGACAATAGCAGAAAGAGACCTATTGAAGGGAAACAGGAAGAAGGACTCCAAATCCCTCTTTTTCCTCTTTCAATCAGTACATGAGAGTGTTTTCCCAGGGATTGCAGCAGCAACAAAATCCAAGGAGGCATGGGATATTCTCAAAACTACCTATCAAGGTATGGAGAGACTTTGAAACACTCAACATGAAGGAATCTGATACAATAGATTCGTTCTTCACTCAAGTTATTGGGTTGATAACCCATATAAGATCTCATGGTGAAGCTCTTGAAGAAAGAAGGATTGTAGAGAAGATCTTGAGAAGTTTACCCTCAAGGTTTGAATCTATTGTGGTAGCAATAGAAGAAACAAAGGATCTCTCACAGTTCAAAGTAGATGAACTGAGTGCTTCTCTTATGTCTCATGAACATAGACTGAGTAGAGGAACAGATTCCTCTTTGGAGCAAGCATTCAAGACTCAGATGTCATTTGGCCGAGGCAGAGGTCGAGGCAGAGCAAATAACAAAGGTCGAGGAAGAAGCTAAAACAGAGGTGGAGATAATCCTGCTAGCACAAGTAGAAGGAGCTGCAATCAGAACCAAAATGAAGGTTCAAGCAGACAGTAAGCTCATGGACAAAGGTATGACAAATCCCAAGTCCAATGTCATTATTGCAAGAAATTAGGCCACTATGCCAATGAATGTAGGAAAAATAAAAATGACATGAAAAATAGGCAAAATTCTAATTTTTCAAAGGAAGAAGATAAGAACCCAAAGATTATGTTGTTAACATGTAACATCGCACAAGACAAATAAGAAAATTTTTGGTTCTTAGACTTGGGTTGTAGTAATCACATGACTGGAAACATTGCAATGTTTTCCAATTTGGATGAAAATGTGAAATCTGAGGTAACAACAAGAACTGATAGTAAGATATCTATCAAGGGTAAAGACAGAGTGAGTATCCTAGCAAGAAATGGAGAACAAATGATTGTGCCAGATGTATACTATGTACCTGGTCTGAAGTGTAATCTTTGGAGCATTGGACAACTCATTAACAAAGGTTACAATGTGTTCTTCAAAGATGATGTGTGTACAATCAGAGACATACCTCCAAGTATGAAGATCATTGCAAAGGTGTAGATGACCAACAATAGAATGTTTCCTCTCAAACTCAGGGCAGATTTGAAGGAAGGAAGAACTATTGCAGCTGTAACACAAGAAGTCTTTCAAGAAGAAGTGAAAGATGAAAATTGGTTGTGGCACTTGAGATTTGGACATCTCAATTTTGGAGGCTTGAATTTGTTGCACAGAAAGGGAATGGTAAAATTTTTGCCATTGATTGAGAAGCTAGACATCCTTTTTGAAGGATGTATCTTGGGCAAACAACATAGAGAAAGCTTTCCAACAGGAAAGAGCATAAGGGCGAAAGTACCCTTGGAAATTGTTCACTCTGATGTATGTGGACCGATGCAAATACCATCATTTGCTGGAAATAAATATGTTTTAACCTTCATTGATGATTACACCAGAAAGACATGGGTGTATGTGTTGAAACAAAAGAGTGAAGTGTTCGAGAAATTTCGCCACTTCAAAAATCTTGTTGAAAAGCAGTGTGGGAATTATATTAAAGTACTCAGAACAGATAGAGGTGGAGAGTACATCTCCAAAGACTTTCTGTGTTTTTGCAGAGAGAATGGCATACAAAATAAATTCACCACGAGGTATACACCTCAGCAAAATGGTGTTGCAGAAAGGAAGAATAGGAACATTATGGATATGGTTAGAAGTATGCTGAAGGCAAAACACTTGCCGCATGAGTATTGGGCTGAAGCTATCGCCTGCACAGTTTACATCTTAAACAGATGCCCGACTAAAGATGTCATGAATAAAATACCAGAAGAAGCATGGAGTGGTCAAAAGCAAACTGTCACTCACATGAGAGTATTTGGCTGTGTAGCATATGCACATGTATTGGATCAGCTAAGGAAGAAGCTTGATAGTAAGGGGGAGAAGTGTGTCTTTATTGGCTACTGTGATGAGTCAAAAGCATACAAACTTTATAATCCATTCACCAAGAAATTGATAGTAAGTAGAGATGTGAAGTTCTGTGAAGATGAAGCTTTGGATGGAAGTCTAGAAAAGACTGTGAACATGAAGAGAACTCTATCTCATGAAGAATAAGAAGGAACAACAATTGTTAACCCTTCTTTGGTGGTCCCTCCTCCACCACCACAAGCACAACAAAACACACCACAAGCTGGAAATCAAATAGCCTTGAGAAGTCAAGGAAGTGCTTCTCCAAGCACACCACAGGGATTTGGAATGCCCTCAAGTTCGAATGAAACTTAAGCACACCAAGAAGACCAAGATTCAAAAATCTGAATGAGATTTATGAACAGGGAGAGGTAAGTAACAATACCGGTCTGAATTCATTATTCGCTTTGTATTGTCATGTTGATGACCCAATTCATTTTGAAGATGCTGTAAATGATGATAAATGGATTGAAGCAATGAATGAATAAATTGGTGCAATTGAGAAAAGTAAAACATGGGAGTTAGTGGACGTCCCTGAAGGCAAAGATGCCATTGGAGTTAAGTGGGTCTATAAGACCAAAAGCAATGATGAAGGCAAGATCGAAAGGCACAAGGCCAGACTTGTTGTTAAAGGTTACAAATAGCAACAAGGCAGAGACTATGATGAAACCTTTATGCCAGTAGCAAGGATGGAAATAGTCAAAACAGTGTTGTCTATTGCGGCACAACACAAATGGAAGATTTCTGAGATGGAGGTTAAATCTGCATTCCTGAATGGAGTGTTAAAAGAAGAGGTTTATGTTCAACAACCTCCAGGCTATGAAGTTGAAGGCCAAGAGCATAAATTATGCAAACTGAAGAAGGCTCTTTATGGGCTGTTACAAGAGCATGGTACATCAGGATAGATGCTTACCTGATTGAGAATGGGTTTGAGAAGTGTGATGGCAAACCCACACTCTACATAAAGAAGAATGACGGTAAGATTCTTATCATTGTATTATATGTAGATTATTTAATTTTTACTGGCAATGATGCTTCTCTCATTGCTAATTTTAACGCAGACATGAAAAGTGAGTTTGAAATGACTGACTTGGGCTTCTTGAGATATTTTCTTGGAATTGAAGTAGACCAAAATGAAAATGGTGTTTTCATTTCTCAAGATAAATATGTAGAAGCAGTGTTAAAGAGATTCAACATGCAGAACAGTAAGGAAACTATGACTCCAATAGTAATGGGGTTGAAATTAAGAAAAGAAGATAACAGTAAGGATTTTGATCCAAATTTGTATAAGAGCATATTTGGCAGCCTTATGTACTTGACTGCAACTAGACCGAAGATTATGCACACTGTTAACTTAATCTCCAGATTCATGGAAAGACCAAAAGAAACTCATTGGTAGGCAGCCAAGAGAATTCTAAGGTATGTAAATGAAACGAAGGGGTTTGGTATATTATACTCCTCTTTTGAAAGTTTCATGTTGACAGGTTACACTAACAGTGATTGGGCTGGAAGTGTTGATGATTGGAAGAGCACATCAGGATATGTGTTTCATTTGGGATCGGGAGCAGTTTCATGGGCTTCCAAGAAGAAACCGATAGTTTATTTATCTACAACAGAAGTAGAATATGTGGCAGCAACAGCAACAACATGCCAAACAGTATGGCTAAGAAGAGTTCTCAGAGATTTATGTCAAGAACAAGAAAAGGGCACAACCATTTACTGTGACAATAGCTCGGCGATAGCATTGTCTAAAATTTCAGTCTTTCATAAAAGGAAAAAGCACATTGACACCAAGTTTCACTTCATACGTGAATTGGTTAACAATGGAGAGATAGTTTTGCAACATTGCAAAACAGAGGATCAATTTGCAAATATTCTCACAAAGCCACTTGCACAGAAAAGCTTTGATCATTTCAGGGAATGCCTGGGTATGCAAAAAAACCCAGCAGTTGAAATTAAAGGGGAGTGTTGGAAATTAATTCCAACTACTGATGTCAATCAGCAATAATTGCAGAATGACTTGAGTGCGGCACATTGAAGCCTTAGCAAAGGCGGTTGCCTTTTTCTTGAAGCAATTGCAAAATGATTGGAAAGCCCGCACAAGTGAAGTGCAGAGCAGATAAGAATCGCCCCCTTTGATATTTCTCTAAGGCGGTTGCCGTTTTCTTAAGAGCAGAGTAAATGCTTAGACTCAAAGTCTCGCCAGCAGCGCAGACCTTTGATTACAAAGTTGAATCAGGCTTAAAGCCTTACCAACATATCGACGGAGTTAAATGATTGAGGCGACAATCACAAGTTTTATTAAAAGGTGTTTTGTTGATATGGAAATGTTCCGATGTGATGCAATCATCACAATTGCAAAAGGAACAAGGTACCACACATATGTATGTTCCGACCGATTGAAGTTTGCGATGCGATGCGATGTGGTCCCACCACAATCGTAAATTGCAAATCACAAAGGCCGCAATCACGCAATCACAAGATCGCAAGCCGACTGCTGATGCGATATAGGCCCCGCGCCATCGCAATCGTAGCACAAAGGTGTTAACCTTTTGTCCGCTGAAATGCCGATCGTCGATTGAGTTCCGGATGCGATGAATGTTTTCAAGGGATTTCATATATTTTGAGATTCGGTTTTATGGGTCAGTTTAATTGTTCTTATTTAACCGCGTCTTATAAAAGGAAATGAACCCGAAGACTAATAAAATGAAAAAAAAGGAAAGATTTGTAGTGAACGCGTTCTTTATGTATTAAGACGTTGTTTGACAAAAAGAGTTTTGCTATAGCCCGCAGGCTAATTACACAGCAATTTTGTAAGCACTGTATGTGCGGATAGAGGACAAAGAAGTTTTGTGTGAGCACTGTTGTTTTTACAGTCCACTGTATTACTTTGTGAATCCCTCTCAAGGAGGAAGAATCAGATTGCTAATTTTGTATTTCTTTTATTCTTTTATGAATTAAGAAAAATTATCCTAAACTGTTTCTGTTCATTCTGCAAATTAAGTCTTAAAACTGTGTGTTGTAGAGATAATCTTCATTCTCTCTTGTTGTTTTGAAGCTATCAAATACTTCTACAGAAAAAAGAAGAAGAGAATCTAACCTTTTCATCATCACAAACACAATGTTTACATTGCTTACAGAGACAACACAAGGATCTATAATATCCATATACGTGCATTCCTCTTTCAGTCGATTTACTATTTAGTATAAAACACACAAATATATATATACGGTTTACATTAGTGACACTACTATTCTACATGTCAACAAATATATGGTTTAGACATTTAAATAAAAGTTTAGATGTGAAATAGAAAACCAATATAATATCATTGGCAACAATCATCACGACTAAATATCAAAATTATTAAACATTTACGGGCTATTCAAAACTCTTCAATTAAACGTACTAGTCCAGTCTACACCCTATGCTGAAAAAACAGTGTTTATTTATTAAAAGAACCCATCTTCTATTTTTTATCATTCTCTTCAATTTCAAAGGCAGCAACGGGGAAGGATTTCTTAATCCCAGCGATAGCGCTCTTGAAGCAAATCTTGCCACTGGATGGATCCTCAATGGAGATCTCAGAGATGGTGATCCACACAAGAAGCTCCTTGCTCTTCACTCCACTCACCTTCTTCATCTTCTGTTTCTCAACATACCCACTGATCTCTTCATCATATTGTACCAATCTCCCAATGGCCTTGAACTCGTGCTCAGCCTTCTTGTTCCGCTTCATCCACACAAACCCGGTCTCCCTCACGTACCCACATTCTTGAATACCATGAAGGAGTATAAGGCCATTGGGAAGGCCAGCCTGTTCAAGCAATTCCATAGTTTTCTTCCTGCAAATTTCGCTTCCGTGGTAGACTTCTGGGCCGGTTTTCTTATCATCACTGGCAACCTGAGGAGCCATTCTTTCTTATGATCTATAACAGCTCTGCTATGGTCTTAACCGACTAGGAAAATGGATGGAAATGCATGGGTGTAGAGAGCTTAAATAGTTGGATCAGTGAGAGGCCCGGAAACATCGAGTCTCATACTGAACTAAATTGCAGATATTTATGAAAATAGGGGTAAGTCTGGCCATTAAAGTCACCATTAAGTTAAGGGTTCGCGTAGAAAGTTGGTGTATACGATACCAAACCATTGTATTAAATCTGCAGTCCCTCTCCACCAACCAAGAAAAAGAGAGTGGAGATCATAATTTAAATTTAAGAGAATATTCGTAATAAGTAGTGGTTAAATGGCATGAAATGCTGTATATGTGAGAGCATGTGGCATTTAGTTAATAATATTTAAATATCTCTCCTAAAATATATTTAATGCTTCATTATTTTTACATCCAAAGTATTTAATGTTTTATAATTAATTATTATTTATTTTTAAAAATTATAAAATGCAAAATATAATAATTGATTTATCTAATAACTTTTTTCGCTAGAAATAAATTTGAAGTGTGGAGAAATATTATTTCAATCATATTTATAAAGTTGTAATTTAAGTTTTGGAAATTTTTTTTTATATATTTTTAAATTAAATTTGTGTAAAAATTGATATAGATTTGTTGGAATCATAAATTTTATTTATGAATTTTGAATAATTATAATACTCTAAAATTTTCAAAATTTAAATCAATTTCTGCATTTAAAAATCTATTTTAAATCATAAAACATCACTAACCAAAAGTTATTTCACCAAATTAAAAAAAAAAAATAATAATAATAAAAAACACATATTTATAAATGTTTTAATATCTAATAGTTTAATGAGTCTATCTCTTCTAACTACCCTACCTAAATAAATTAAAAAATAAATATATGAATAAAATAATATAAAATTAAATTAAAAATGTATTAGTTAATACATGTTAGAGGGAAAGGGATGCCCATACAAGTATAATCATTAATCAATGTCTAAACTAACTATATATATTAATTTATAAATATATATATTAATTTAATTTATAATAAGAAAGTTATTTATTTATATTGGATTCATTAATTTATAAGTAATTTGTTAATTCATAAATAATTAAACCATAAAATTAAAGTTATTTATACATATTATTTTGGTTTGTTTTGTAATTTTTTTTTATATTTAAATGTGTTAATAATAATTTTTAAAAAATCAAAAATTATTTTTTGGATTTAATTTTTTTTTTAAATTTGTATATGCCAAATTACATGTTATTTAAAAAATCTAAAAAAATTAACTATGAAATAATTATTATTTTTAATTAAAAAATGAACATTAATATATTTATAACTTTTTATAATAAAAATTTATAAATTCTGAAATTAAATATTTATAAATGTGCATTCTAAAGTAAATTTTAAAAATTTGATAATGAAATGGAAAAAATGTGACATAAAATATTATATTGAATCCTTAAAAGATCATCAAAATCACCCTTTCAAATTTGGGTAAATTAATGAGTGCCGCTTATTACACGGTGATTCAATAACATTTATATACAGTATGCGACACCATTCACCTTTCAACTACCGATGGGTGAGAAATGAGTACACAACATTAACATTATGATAACTTTTCCTCTCCCATTTGTTGATATGGAAGGCTGGAAAAATTGTCGGCTCGAAGGTTGTTGATATGGAACGCTGGAATAATTGTCGGTTCGAACGTTATATCAGACCGATTTTAATTTTGTATTTTATTAGTTTATTTTCATTTAATTTTGGATTTATCATATAGTGAGAGAATCTTTAAGTTGTATACTAAAGTTTAGTGTGTTTTTTTATTAGCTATTTTTTAAGGACACATGACATTTTTACGTTGATCACGATGCAATCACACATAGCTCTTATAATGGGCTATAAAATGCGACTTTTAATATTTGTAGCTTGAATCTACAATTTGTATTTGGTGTAGTCTAATTGTTTTGGTATAGTCTAATTGTTTTTATTTAGGTTTTTTCATTGAAATTTGGTGAAATTTTATTTTTGAATGCATAAATGAATTTAGTGTCTTTAAAAAATCCTAAAGCACTTGATTCATGCATATTTCATAATTTAAATTTGTGATGTTCACAAATCTCCAATCAATTTAACCTAAAATTTATTAGGAAATATAGCAAAAAAAAGAGAGAGAAAAACCACAATATTGAATATTTAGATTACACTTATTTAAACCCTTATTTTGTTTGCAATATGATTTCAAACAATTTATAACTCCAATTTAATCAATGGTAATCACTATTGGTTTGCACATCACATGGATATAGAAACCAAGTCAAATTTTGATCCATAGACATATATCCAAATTTATTGTAGATAACTCTTAAAATATCAACCTATTGAGGGTATTGCACCCACCAAAATTTAGGGGATCTCCCCGACATGATGTCCCAACTAGACCTCACATTGTCTGGAGTAGGAGTCCTGACAGTAGGGTGTTTAATTATATGCCTTGGATTGCAAAAAGCATAGAGTGGTGCATGGTATATTTGATGAAAGAAAGTATGTGACGGATGAATGAGAGGTTCTGAAATGCGAAGGGGAAAGGAAATGCACTCCTTGGAAGTCTATAATAGTACGTAGCTTGAAAGGAATACACGAGCTGAAAGACATCACAAAAACTAACAAGAAAAATAGTCCATAAGTTAAAGGTGATGGGTTAAAACATGAACACAAATTCAACCACATTTTTACAAATGCAAACAAAATAGTTCATAAGCATACGAGTAACTTAAACAACATGCATAAAAAATATACGAATAATAGTCCTACTACATTTACTATATATGCATGAAGTCATGTTGGCTCCAATTTTATTATAATTGAATGTTTCATTCATACATACAACATGACGAACCACTTGCCCCAATAGTGGAACGTGAAGTAAACAACACCTTCTTTTCCAAAAGAATTATACTCCCTCTATGCTACAGAGAAGCCAAGACTGACACAAAACTATGAAACCCTTTCTAAGCCTAAGCCTAGCCAAAACCTTGGCTCCCAAGAGTCATTTACAAGAGTTATGAGGATGTATTTATAACCATAGGGGAATGACTCTTGAAATTCCTTCTTGGTGACTCTTGGACTTCTCTCATGACTCCTCACATTACATATAACTCTTCACATTCCATCATGGAAACATGGAATTTCACTTATACAGTAATTACAAATAATATTACAATTTCCACTCATACCCATATATGAAAAATATTGTAGAGACAACTTGAAAACCTCACAAGACAAAACACTATGATGCTGGAGTTTTGGGTGAGCTCAAGTCGAGCATCTTGGACAGAGTTTCTCTCGGTCACATACTCATGCCAAGCTTGGTATTGTGTGATGGTATCCCAAAATACGAGATAGTGTGAGGCTGGAAGCAGACTCTTTCTCCATAGCATCTGGCTACAATGTCTTGGAACCACCCTTCACCTATTTTTCAATCAGGAGAAACATTTTTTTGATCTGAACCAACCCACCGATGAAAGTCAACAAATTTTTTAAATTCACCTCTAAGTCCTCTCGGGTGTCCATCTGCTCTAGTTGCTCCAAGTACCAATTAATATCCTACAAAACTTGTCGTTTGTGTGTACTATCCGTGTGTGTACCAATTGATGGGATCCGATGGGTTCTCACCATGAAATCCAAATTGTTGTATATCCTTACATAAGTAGACTTAATGTTTATGATGAATGAGGCAACCTTATTGTTGTTTTGGATCAACATCCGAACTTTGGCTTTCTCTAAATCTGCATGCAACTTCATCTTCTTCACCAGTGTAAGCGGTGTGACCTTGTATCACATTTTCCACTCATGCACGACGGTGATGGAAGCTTGTACATTCCTAAGGATCTTGGAAAACTATATTCTCTATCGTTGCATGTCATATAAGTGGACAATTGCCTTATATACGGTCACAAACTCCTCACAGAGGTCCCACATAGTGTCTCCAAGTGTGGATACTTCCGCAAGTATCACTGTTTTTATCTCCTTGCAGTAGACCTGTGCTAAAGGTGCATGTTGTGTTGTTGCACAAAGTTGTCCACTCTCTTGCCAAAGTGTCTATAGAGTTTATGTGAACTACTTATTCTCATTCATCAAACACTAATTGTTATAATTGGTTTCTCCTGTGAAGGCCAAGCTGGCATTGACAATGGCATTAAGATTCTTGGTGGTGTCTACCATTATCACCCTTTTTTTCATGAATGTAGGTGATGCATGATCATCCGGGAAGTTCTTTCTTCGCGCTTGTACAACCTTATTCTGCAATTCATCAAATGACATATTGTACACATCCATCATCAGATCATCATCAACTGTAACTACCTCCCCTTCCTCGCTTGGAGCTTTCTCTGTGGCTGAAGGAGGTGGACTATAAAAGGTGGCATTAGGTGCGTTGGGCATCATGTCCACATCCTCATCTTGTAGCTCCGGTCTCACCTCCATGTCTGTGACTTCAATCAATTGTTAAAGATCTTTAGAAAACTCTCATTCCTCCATTTTTTCACTCTCTCTGCTGTTAAACCAGCTTCAAAAATAGAATAAAAGAGATATATAATGCCTTTGAAATCAACCACTTTGAGGGGGAAACCTCCAATACATTACATGAATGAACAATTCTTGGATGATACAAATGACAAAACCTCCTTTCTATATATAGGAGCCTATGGGGCCACAATGTAATCGTAGCTAACCTAACAATAATAATGTAAGGGCAAAATAATAACAATATGGGGGTTACGGGGGTACAACAATAACAATAAGGGGGTTACAATAACAACAATAAGGGACTATACTAGTAATATAGGGACCTAACATGCTCCTCTCCTTCAAAAAAGTGTTGTCATTAACGCTTGAGTAGCTCTGGATGCTTTTGTATAAAATTCTCATCCTCTCATGTAGAATCTTCAGTGGGTAAGTTCTTCCATTTGAGGAGATACTCTAAAATTGATCGATTTAGTAGCTTTCGAGTTCTTGTTTCCGTGACTGCTTCAGGTTCCAATATGGTTTTTCCTTCCTCGTCAAGTTCTGGAAATATTGCTTGAACTGGAAGTTTGTCCCCTATAACCTTTTTTAAGCAAGAAACATGGAAAACTGGATGCACTCACAAAGAAGCGGGAATCTCCAATTTGTATGCCATAGTACCAATCTTTTGCAACACCTTGTAAGGACCATAGTACTTTGGCGATAATTTATTATCCTTCTTAGCTTTCTTGAGGGAAATTTTTTTGTATGGTTGTAGTCGTAAAAATACCCAGTCTCCCACATCAAAACTTCTCTCACTGCGATGTTCATCTACTTGTTGTTTCATTCGATTTTGTGCCAAATTTAGGTTATCCTTTAAGAGTTGGAGAAATTCTTGTTGGGGCTCGATGTGATCCTCCATTTCTTGAACCCTATAATTTTCCCTTAAACAAGATGTGATGGAAGGTGGATGATATCCATAAAGTGCCATAAATGGGGTCATTTTTGCTGCAGTATGGAAGGAAGTGTTATACCACCATTCAACGAGAAGTAACCTCTTGACCCATTGTGCTTGCTTATCAGATACAAAACAATGAAGATATCCTTCCAAACATTTATTCACTCTCTTTATTTTACCATCGGATTGAGGATGATAAGATGAGCTATGAGCTGGTTGAGTATGCAAACAAGAAAATAATTTCGTCCAGAAATTTCCTGTAAATATGGGATCTTTGTCACTTACAATAATATTCAGGTTTCCATGTATCTTTTGAATTGTTTCCATAAATGCAGTAGCAAATTTACTTGCTTTAAATGGATGAGATAATACACAAAAGTGTGCATACTTGGTAAGTCTATCAACTACCACCATGATGACACTCCTTCCTTCGGACTTAGATAAACATGTGATGAAATCCATTGAAATCTCCTCCCAATGTTGACTTGGAATGGATAATGGTTGTAGAAGACCCGGGGTCTTAATTTTCTCAACTTTATTTTGCTGGCAAACCAAACATTCCGCCAAAAAATTTTGAATATCAGATTTAAGGCCATCCCAAAAAAATTATTTCTTCACCCTGTGGTAAGTTTTTAAAAATCCCAAGTGTCCTCCTAAAGGAGAAGTGTGCAATTCCAAAAGAATCTGTTGTTTGAGTTGGGAATTCTTGCAAATATATAAGCAATCTTCATACCACAAGGAATCATTTTCCCAACTAAACTTATCATATGTACTAGGATCTTGCTGCAACTTTTGAATGAGTGTCCACAGTTCTTCATCCTTTTTCCATTCATCCCTTGCTTTGGTTATCCAATTTGGTTGGATAATAGAAATGGTACAAAGCAATGCTACCACCTCTTCATCCTTTCTTGAGAGTGCATCTGCAACAACATTTAGCTTCCCTTTTTTGTATATTATTTCAAAGTCATAACCCAACATCTTTGTGACCCATTTTTGTTGCTCCTCTGAAGATAGCCTTTGTTCTAAAAAGTGTTTAAGACTATCATGTTTAGTTTTTATCTTGAAGTGTCTTCCCATTAGCTAAGGTCTCCATTTCTTTAGTGCATTTAGTATTGCCAACATTTCCTTCTCACAAATGGCTTTTTGTAAATAATTTCCTTTGATTGAATGACTTTCAAAAGCAATGATTCTTCCTTCTTGCGTTAAAACAACACCAATTCCATTTCCTGAGGCATCACATTCCACAATAAAGGTTTTCTGAACTCTAGCGTAGTTAAGGCTGGTGCTAGCCACATTTCCTCTTTAAGATGTTAAAAGGCCTTAGTTTCTTCAGGAATCCATGAAAATGCATCTTTCTTAAATAATTTTGTTAGAGGTGCCACTATTCTCCCATAATTCTTAAAAAACCTGCAATAATACCTTGTTAACCCCAGAAATCCATGCAACTTCTTTATGGTTGTGGGGACTTTCCATTCCTTAATGGCTTTAATTTTTTTAGGGTCTACCTTAACACCCTCGTGAGATACAATATGACCCAGATATTCCACCTCTTGTACTCGAAAGAAACATTTGGACGTTTTTTCATATAATTGTTTCTCCTCCAATAGTTTGATTACCCTGTCAACATGTTGAACATGATCTTTCCAAGACCTGTTGTAGAGTAGTATATCATCAAAAAATACTAGCACAAATTTTCTAAGGAAGGGTTTCAAAATGGAATTCATCAACCCTTAAAATGTAAAAGGTGCATTGGTAAGGCCAAAAGGCATGACCAAAAATTCATAATGACCCTCATGAGTTCGAAATTCTATTTTTGGAATATCTTCAGTCTTCATTCTAATTTGATGATATCCAGAACGAAGATCTGACTTGGTAAAATAAATTGCTCCATGTAATTCATCCAATAATTCATCAATCACAGGAATGGGAAATTTATCTTTAATAGTGAGCTTATTGAGCTCCCTCTAATCCGGACACATGCGCCATAATCCAGCTTTCTTGTGCACCAATACGACTGGGGCAGAGAAATAAATTTTACTAGGTTGAATTATACTAGCCTCTAAGATTTCTACAATCATACGTTCAATTTCTCTCTTTTGGACATAAGGATATATGTAAGGTCTGATGTTTGGAGGAACACTTCCTGGAATCAAATGAATAGCATGATCATGATCACGAATAGGTGGCAATCCTTTGGGAGTATCAAACATCGTGGAATGATTGTCCAAGACTTCTTGGAGATCTAGAGAAATATATGATTTTGATGTTCCAACTTCTAGTGAGCATAATTGTGCAATTACACCTTGTTGTTCTTTATTCAGAAGCTTTTTCATGACATTAGAGCTTATTATCTTTCGTGGCTTCCCTGCGATACCCCGTAATTCGATTTCCTTTCCTTCCGATTTTTTTTTTTAAGAAATGTTCTTGAAAATTAAAAGTTACCATCCCTAAAGATTGTAACCATTGTACTTCTAGTAGAACATCAGCACCTCCCATTGGGAAGGAAAGCATTGGACTATTCAATACATATTACCCCATGGCTAGCTTGATATTATGGCATTTTCCTAAGAAATTTATAATTCCTCCATTTGCAACCATCACTTGACATTCTAGTGCTGGTTATAGGAAACAATTCAATTCCTTGGCTACCTTACAATGAATAAAATTATGGGTACTACCCGAATCAATCAACACTATTACCTTTTTCTTCTTAATATGTCCTTATATCTTCAAGGTTTGAGGAGTGGTAATTCCTGCCAATGCATTACATGATATTCTCAGACTCATTTCTTCTTCTTATAGGGTTTCTTCCTGGTGTAAATCCTCTTCTTTTGAAGTTTCTTGTTCATTTTCTTCCTCCTCTTCACAATCTATGTAAAGTAATTTCTTCTAAACACACTTATGACCTTTAGTGTATTTTCTATCACAACTATAGCAAAGCCCTTTTGCTCTTTTCTCTTCCAATTGTCGTGGTGTCAACCTTGTAGGTTGTGGATGTCTAGGAGTAGCAAGAGTTCCATGTTTATAGATGTGAGTGGTAGCTTTCCTTGTTGCCATAATTTTACATTCAATTTTTATTTCCAACCTAAATGCCATCTCCAATGAATCAGGTTCCCAAACTCAAACTTCATGTTGGATGTTATCGTTTAAAGTCCCTATGAAGACATCAATCCTATGTTCCTTTGGAATATCAGTTACCCTTATATTCAATTTTTGGAAGTCCTAAATGTGCTCCCCCACTAAACCCTTTTGTTTGAGATTTATCAATTGGCTAAAGAAGGTGTTGCTCTTTATATCCTCATAATGTGCTATCATTTCCTCTGTAAAAATTGACCAAGTGACAATTTTTTTTACAGGAGAAAAGCCATTGATACCATACAAATGTATTTTGTTCTAAATGTAAAGCTGAAATGCGTACCTTTTTTGTGTTTTTCACATTATGGAGATCAAAATATTGCTCCATATGTAGTATCCATGTTACAGGATCATTTCCATCAAACTTCCTCATATCCATTTTTGGAATATGGTGGTTCTTCCATCCAACATTAGTTTTTATGAAATCATGATTAACATTTATTTTATCATCATCATGAGTTTCCTCTACTATATTTTCACCTTTAGGAAACATTTCTTGTATCAAATTTGTCAAACCTTCCATGTCTTCTTTTATATCATTCTTCATGTTTTCCATTTTTTCATCGATCTTAGCTTCCATGTCATCCATGTTAGATTCCATTCCAGCTTCCATTACATCCATCTTAGCTTCCATGCCATTCTTCAAACCATCCTTCTTAGATTCCATGCTTTTCTTCAAACCATCCATCTTAGTTTCCACGTCTTTCTTCAAAAATTCCATGTCATTTTTTTTTAATCTTTGCGGGAGTGAAATTTGTTGCATTTTCTCTTATAATTTTGATATGTCATGTTGCATTTCTTCATCTTCATGAGCCATAGTAGAACCTTATGAAGGCTTAATGGGTGATGAATTATTTTTAGGGGGCATTTTAGAACCCAATACTAATATCTATTCTACAATATTCCCTTGGAATCAATTCAAATTGATTCTTCAAACAAGACTTATGCAATTCGGAAAAAAAAATACACACCCTTTTCTTGCTTCTCAGGAGCTCGATATTGAAATTGAATCATCTTTGTGATTTTGGATCTTCAATATCTAAAATTTAGCCCTGAGGCAGCCCACTAAGTTCTCTTTTGAATGCCACAGGTCTGACCTGATTTGGATTCTTCATGAAAAAGTGATGTCCAATCTTCTACAATGACCTAATTATGGATTGGTTTAGTAGAGTGAACTTGTACGACTTGCCACGTGTCACTATTTACTCATTCGGATCTGTAATTGATAGATAGGAAACTACAGTCTGTGTACTTCCAGCTACTTTTTACAGAATTCCAATCCGATGCTCAAAGAGAGAGTTATGAAGATTTTCCCATGATCACCTCTTTGAGATGAAATTAGAGAGCCTGAAAAAGACCTAACTTCCACAGATCATCTCTCCAAAAATATTGTGAACCAAGCTCTGAAATTTTGCAAAGATCTTCCTCAGGATTTCGAATTTGCACCCTCAAAATTTCACCTTCTGAACCTTTGTAGAAAACAAGTTATAGTGAAAATGACACCATGACCTGTTTGGAGCAACGAAACCCTAGAATCCAAAGCTCAGATACCAAATGTTGTGAAACCAAATCCAAAAATAGAAGAAAATAGATATCAATGCCTTAGAAATAAGCCACTTTGAGGGGGAAACCTCCAATACATTACATGAATGGACAATTTTTGGAAGATACAAATGACAAAACCTCCTTTCTATATATAGGAGTCCATGGGGCCACAATGTACTCCAAGTGGGGCCACAATGTAATCCTAGCCGACCTAACAATAATAATGTAAGGGCACAATAATAATAATAATATGGGGGTTACAGGGATACAAAAATAACAATAAGGGGGTTACAATAACAACAATAAGGGACTATACTAGTAATATAGGGACATAACACTCTCCTTTTATTTATTCCTAATCTTGTATCTCATCTTAAACTTGTATGGGTGTCGTTTGTTCTGTCGTAGCACCTTGCCTTTATTATTATTCCTAATTCTACATCTTCTTCTCCTCTTATTCTCTTATTTTAATCTCATATTATTCCTTCAGCTCTTTTTCTTCTCTCTACGCTCTCTACAATCCTTCTTCTAAGTATTTCTTCAATCTCTTTCTTCGTTATGTGCTCTGCTACCTATGTCCCATCTTTGATTCAATTTCAAAAGCTTCTTTCTTAATGACAGGATCTGCTTTCCTCATCAAGCTTTTTTCCTCTTACGCATCGTCGTCTACCTTCCTCTTTCCTTTGTCCTGCATCAAATAATTTTCTTGCATCAAATCATTGTCCTCCATTGAATCACTTTTTGCACAACAACTTGGGAAGTCCTAGTGATACTCATCATATCACGAGGTGGGGAGGAGTTGTAATATTTATTCCATTGTTCCTCCTCTGGCCACTGATATATCCCGTTGACTGAGTTGTAGTATACTCTCATACAGTGGTATTTTCAGATTCCCCTCGGATAATACTGATTGTAAATCTTTGTTCCAAACTCGAATTTCACTATGCCTTTCCCTTCAGCATCTACAACTTTGAGATTCTTAATCCCGTATAATCTGACATAAAAGGAAGTGTTGGCCATGGTTCCTTCTTTTTCCTATGCAGTGGTGTTGAAAACCCTGTGGAGATATGATAATATACCTCTTGAATGAAAATTTTGTTCGTGGAATATCATGGAAAAATATGTGGCGGCTTCTGCCCACCGAATACTCTGATCAATGTGCCATCTGGTAAGGCGAACCAATATTCAATTTCTGATATCCGCTCCATAGTTGCTCGTGACATGGAAGGTGGGTTCTCCTGAAATATGAGACTGTAAACTATGATGATGAAGTGATCAGTAAGCTTTTCCATGGCTCCGCGATGATTGCAATCTCATAGTAGCTTGCAATAGATATCTACGATAATTCCTTTGGATGTTCATATCCATTTCATACCAGGGAACTTATTTTGTGCACAGATTTCATCTAGTAAATATGCAAACATGTAGAAGTGTGTTTTCTCTCCCTTAGGTGGATTATGATATTGTGTCACATGGACTCTTATATGACGAGCCAATAGATCTAACGAGTTGAACGACTTCCCCTCGTTCACTATCTGGTTCAATAAGATAACCCACCCCACATGAAAGGTCTATGTGTTTAGTTGGATATAGATTTTGCAAGTTAGTATGACCAAAAGCTGATAGGCTTTCTAGAGAGATTTTGTCTTGTACGTGTGGATGGCTGTCTATCTAAACTTCGTTGGCTTTTTCACCCAACTCTTGATGATATCTCTTGTGTTCGTGAAGTTATGAGTGGCATAGAATAGTGAGCCCATGTTATTCAATGGCCTAGGAATATGATACATCTACTGAAAATATCCTACTAGGAATGTAGCAAGCTTATGCTCACTGGTGTTTCTCAATGTCATAGTTTTCACATCGGTGTTTGAGAAAATCCAGTTGATCACATCTGCACATGGGAAATATGGATACCTGCATGCAACCTTGTAAAGCCCTGACTGCATGATATTGAAATACACCTGTTGATCCTCTAAGTCTACATGGAATTCCTTTGTAAACTCGTATTTGATCTGATTCCATGTCAGTTTTGATCCCTTCTCTATAAATGACTGAGTGTCCACATAAATTTGCAAGTTAACCGAAACTTGTTCAGCTCCTTCCCCGATAATGCTTTCAATGGTTTCCTTTGAGGAAACTCTCTTAGATTCCATTTTGAAGGTGACTATTGGAGAGATGCCAACTATTATACATTTTGGATAGAAAAGACATTGATGGAAATAAAATATCAGTTATAAACAAAACTACTTTTAGGACATGTTGATGCCGCACACCAGGAAAATAACTGGAAGGATTAAGAAATTCTTGTTGGGAAGAGGGTTTGAATGGATGAGGAAACAACGCACTATGCAGTCCCAAAGTTCAAGGTTGAAGGTTGAGGAATGAGAGTGCACAATGGATATTTCAGCCTTGGAAGTGAGCTAGGAGAGACTACACATTTCGTAGTATCAGTGGCCAATGCTGCAGGCTGAGGCATAAGACTATGTGATGCACATTCAATCCAATGTGTACTATGCATTACATAGTTACAAAAGCCAATATTTGAGCTTGGGCCTCAAGATTGTGCAATTCCCAGCTGGGAAAGGCAAATTCTAGCCAAGGGATAAGTTGATCTGCACAAGGGAAGTGTGAAAAATAAGAAGATCTCAGAGATGGTGAAGGCTTGAGCATATATCTCAGTAAGTGTGATTGAAACAAGACAAATTGAGTGCATAAATTGAACAAACGAGAAGTGAAAGATATCGGTTAGGAGATTTATTGTAATGACGACCATCAGTGAAAAATAAAGAAACTAAAGCAACACTTGTAAAAGGAAAACGATAACTTGAAACAAAAATTCTACCAGCTAAATAAATTTAAAATGGTAGCATTCATGTAAAGAAACAAGAAAAACAACACTCATGCAATCCAAATGGAAAAAACCCAAAGAAAAATAAGCTAAAAGAGATAAATGCAAAACTCACCCAGAAAGGTCATTGCAATCATACTGATGGTTCCTTGATATCCTTGGGAATGCTACAACTCCAAGATCATGTAGCACCCCCTTCCCACATCTACCTAAGTAACCTTCCAACCAGGGTAAACATGAAACGAGAGGCTACTAATATGAGATTCTTGCCTTGGATTCCCAATCCTCAAAGAATAGAGGTCTTCTTCAATCACTTTTATCTTGTATACCTTGTGCAATCCTTAAAGAGTGTCTGTATATGAGACCACTTCCCTATATTGGATTCCAAATCCTCAAGATGTACCAGTCTTATATTCTTACCTAATGCTCTATACCCCATTACCTCTCCATGGACTTCACTAGACATAAAATTGTTAGTCCTAGCCTAGTGCATGGCCCATGAAGTATAGAACTATGTCCATTATCACTCCCTCTAATATAGGGAGGATATACTCATTCCCATACTCATAGAGAATATATAAAATCTTCCTCTCAACTAGGGAGATGTGTCCAACATCAACTACTTGTTCTTTCATGGATATCATGGTAGTAGCTACAAGGGCTCCTCCTTTATCATCATATCATGTGTGAACTTCAACCTTTCTCAACATCAAAAATCCATCCTCTTTCATATATTATCCTTAATATAGGGTACATAACATCACTTTCCATATCATAAATCATTAGTTGTATTTTCTCATACTAGTAAGTGTAGAGCCTAGTCATGGCTCCCATGGAACATTGGGAAAGTGATCAAAACATGAACATTGAGATGTCTCATGCCCTACTACCTTTATTTCCAGTGTGGTGTATGCAATTTATCATACATTCCTTTCATAAATATGCAAAATTCATCCACTCAATCCATGCAAGAATATAATTGAGTAGAAACCTAATAGTTCCTAATTGTCTCATGAAATTCTCCAACATATTGTTGTGCGTAGCAGAGTCATATCGAATTATCAATGAAAAATAAATATTATAGAAACTAAGTCATGATATATTCTTCACAATATGTCCTTTATTTCTTCATCATCTCTCAACATCCTTCATCATGGCTCGACTACATGCATCTAGCCATTAGTCAACTAGGGTCTTCTTCAAACAAGCTTCAATGTCACAAGGATAAGAATTTCTATGAGTCCCTCTAAATTTGGCAGACTTAAAAACTTGAAGAGACCATATTGGATGTTAATCACTAAAATCATGTCTTCAATCATAAGGGTCAAAACTTTATCGAATAATAACATGCTCGTGAAACTAGGCATATTATTGCAACCTTCTCTTCCAACAATAATCAGAAAACATGAATGAAGTAAATAAAAATTTAAAACATGCATACCTCATTATTCATCCAATCATCTACTCTAATTATTTTCATCTTGATGATGATACTTCTTTCATATTACAACAGTACCTGCAAAATTATAGGAAGATTTCTCTAGAATTTCATCACGGTCCTTCTTTTTCTAGATGAAGAATATTTTCATGCTTCCATTCTTAACGAGGATCTATGTGATCCTTCCTATTCATGATGTAATGTCATCAAGTTTCTGCATGAATCCTTTTACCTTTTTCCTTCCTAGATGACTTCTTCAATGCAAAGGATCGATCCACAATTAATTTTTTCAAATATTCATGTTGATATCTATGATGCCAACATAAATTCTTCTACCAATCTATCTACATTTCTTACTCTTTTCTGAAATTAAATCATCATGATGTAGCTACTCAATAGAAGAGATCCCTAGGATATTCTTCCTTTGGTTTCTTTCCATGTTATTTATTATCTTCAGTTACATTGGGTTCATCCTTATTGAAATGTTCATACTTGTTGCATTCATAACATCACATTTATGACATGTCTATCTTCCTTTTGATGGCGTTAAAATTTCCCAAAATTCCCTTTCCTTCACTTCTTTAATTTACTAGAAAAGGCTTGAGTAATTTCATTAGGATAAATTTGATTCTTTACTTTCAATCTAGTCTCCTCCATAACACATTGAGACCACAATTCATCGAAGTTTGGAGTTTCCTTCCTTGAATACATTCTTCTCATAAATGAATTCCATAGAACATTATAGATGTAGGTTGTTAGTTCTACATCTAAAAATATATTTCCAAGAGCATGCAATTGATCCCTCAAGGTATGAAACAATTTCTTCATCCAATGATACCCTTCTCTTGTACCAACAAATTCATAAGGATATCTTCTGTCATGAGGTCATACTCACTGCATACAACTTTGTAAATCTATCATATATGTATTTTTCTCTACCATAAATGGAATGAGGTGATCCTTAATTGATTCAACAAGAATGGTTTTTGCTCTTATTTAATATTTTAAGTATTTATTCCAATCCTTTTTACCACTCTTGTTTAGTTTTACAATATTGACTAGGACATAGCCCATGACATCATTCTCTAGGAGGATGAGGTCAATTCTCATTTTCCACCTCGTGGATTTAGATGTCCCATCAAGATTATTGCTTTATGTGCATAATGAAGACATAGTGTTAGATACTTGAGACATGGAGAAAAGTACAAAATTTACTCAATTTTTGACACTGTCTTTAAGATTCCCTTCAAATGTGGAATTTATTAAAAAATGGCTCCTATATAGTTTCATTCAAGAATACCTTCTACTGTCTTTCAGAATGATATTCCCAAGATTAAAATCTTATATTCATTTCCCAAGGTGTTTAGTTATCGCTCCTCTTCACTCTTGGATAGAGTATGTGGTCATTCAAACTCAATTTATATTACTACGATTTGTTTCAAGAAACACTTCGATAAATTCCTTTCCTTATTTCACTACCTTTAACAGTAGACCTGGTACTAATGTATGTATTTCAGACTTGTGCTATTGCTCTGCAACCATGAACCTCTAGTTAGGGCTTCTTGGTATCACTGCAATAAATTTCCAAAATGGGCCTAGGATGCTTCTTCCAACCTTAGTATTTATTTTTTTGGCCTTCTAATCCTTTGGTTAGGCCTATTCCTGGGCTTCCTAAAGTGATTTGTGGCTTCTTTCAATATTTCAAAAACCCTCGCATTAAAGAACTTTTGAGGTCTAAAATGGGCCTCCTTAGAAAAATGTACAACCAAAATAATATTTATAAGAACCAATAGCATTCAATATGATAATGTCAACGATGGGGGATGATTCACTATTTTTGGGGTAAAAAAATAAAAATATTAAAAAATAATAAAATAATAAAACTACTTTTTCAACTTGTATTTTCAACTTATCTCCCTAAATTTTTACTCAGATTTCGAGAAGGAGTACTCGTTGGATGAAAAAATTAATTCCTCATCCAAGGAGTACCCATGTTGCATACTTTCTATGGACTCTACTACATGAAAAATGATAAATAGATGAAAACACATGATTACAATGACTTTTTTTCATGTATTTCTCATTTTTCGTATAGGAGGGTCCATCAAAAGAATTCAATATGGGTACTCCTCTGATATAGAATCAAATTATGCATCCAACGAGTGTTCCCACTTGAAATTTGAGTAAACCCACATCGACATAAGTTTAAATTATGAGTTTAAAATTTTATTTATTTATTTTTTCCCTCTAAAATTTGATGATGTAATCTAATCTTATTTTATTATTTCCATTATTATTTTATAATTTCCTTAGGAGGCCCATTTTAGACCTCATAATTCATCTAATGGTATCTTACATAATACTGCATAAGATTTCGATCTGATTTTCGGAGCTCCGTTATTTTGAAACTTTGCTCAAAAAATGACCTCGTCTTGCTTGATTTTAATTTGATATGGATTGGTATTCAGCAGTAATGTAAATAGTCCATTTTTTTATAGAATTGAAACCCTTTTTTCTTCTAAACAATAATTTTCTTCCAACTTCCTATGCCAAGATCCAAGCTCTCTAACCATGTTGAGAAATCCATTATGGCAACATTAGGTCAACCTTTGATTTTATTTTTCTTTACTTGAAATTTATTTGCAATATTATATTACGTTATTATTCTTGTTGGGAGGTATAAATGCTATATTTACACCCACATTTAAATTTTCAATCCGGGGTCGTAAGACTTACAGACGTAGCATAATATATGCCAGAATACGGCCTTGGGGATTTGTAAAATCAAAACCCTCAAAATAATTTGAAAAGGAAATCATTAAAAAAATGAAATTAAACATTTCACACTACAAATTAATAATCTATGCAGGAAATAAAGGATGCAAAACTTCTTAAAAGACTACTATTGTGTTGCAAATATGGAAAGAATGAAATAAAACTAGAAAACATAAATTAAAAACTAATTAACGAAATCATTCACTACTTTAAAAAGAATCTAGACTACATGTGCATTGCTTCTATGGAAATAATTCAATGTAATAAAAATAAATGAGATAAATGTATTTTTTTTTCTTCCAAGCTTACCTAGATTTTATAAAATCACACCACATAGAAATATTCTATATGATATGTGTATTGGTTAGATACTTCCTTGCAAGATCCAATTACAATGAAGGAATATAAATCATAGCTTTTAACCTCAAGACATTCTAAGTGTTCTAAGAGTTTCGTGAGCACTTCAATTTGCCAATAAAACACGATTACAATATCCGCATGTTAACTCTGGTATCTGAGTTCTACAATTACTGGAATAAATATCACTTTTCCGAACATTCAAATATTTGTTTCACATTTGAAATAATGTTTCAAGGTGTATGTGGATGCTGCAATGGTATGTGTTGGAATAATCCAATCAAGATTTATAATCCATTGTATTCATTTTATGCAGTAAATAAGATCCGGAAAATAAAAATGAGAGATGCAGTATACTCTGTTTTAAATTTAAAAGTGTTGAACAGAAATAAATTCTAAGAGCAACCATACCTATCGAATCCATCAACTCAACTTGTGTGGTTAAATATCAAAGAATAACTAAAAAAATATATACATACTTCTAGAATAAAATTAAAAAATTCTACTTTAATCACACTCTCACACTCATACAACTATCAAAAATAAAATGGAAAGAATTTCTAAGAAAAAGGGGGCAATGGACTGGATAGTGGGCCCAAAATGCCCAACTCTTTTCCCTTGCAGAAATTAAATCACAATCTCAGAAAAATTCAAAAGAGCTTGTAAATACAAGTTGAATACCAAATTATACTAGTACTGAAGTCTAATTACGTAAACACTGAGTAATGTAGTTCTAGGCTCCAGTGGTCCCCTCAAGGGATCATCCCATTGGGCGCAGAATCCTCTAGCAACATCGATCTCAATCAACCAAAATATAATTTACAAAATACAATTCAGAATTACATCCCCCCCTTATAGTATATAGTCTTCATATTTATAATAATGTTGCCTCCATCTATTCGCATTCACAGTTACATAATGCAGATAGTTTTTATAATCGAAAACTAATATTGAACCAAAAAATAAGGAGACTCAATTGCTGAGTGGATTTGAATTGATCCATGGTTTCCAAAACAACAATTCTTCCCAGCTATTCAGATAAAAAGTTATTAGGCCATATATGCAATAATTATTTTAGAATTATGCAACAATTCTGAGCGAAATTAAATACAACCGATGTCGAGTCATGAAGTATTCGCCAATGCAATCATAGGAAGAATACGCTTGTTAACAAACTTTGTCTTTTATAGAAGGAAATTTTGACCTTGACCTGATGAAGAAGATCCTTCCTTATCGACCCCCTGCTTATATTTTTTATTTCTAGTTTGAAATTAAATGATATCCAATTCCTTCCCCAGTCATTCAATGATTGGTGAATTTATTTTTCTTCTCAGCATTTACAATTGGTGTTAACTGATACGTTCAGTTGCTGCAGTTGAATCCATCGTGTAATCTTCATCCTTCTCCATCGAAATTCACTCATATGAGAATATGATAGGCGACGATGATTCATCCGAAAAATAACTTGGAACTCGACCAAAAAGGTGCACAATGTAGTCCTTCAATATTTTTCCTTGAATTCGAGTTGTTCCTTTTGTGCATGGGGTGAATCTGTACTCAAATGATTTTATGCTTCTATGCATGAGATGAATTTGTACTCAAACATGTTTATGCTTCTGTTCATGATATGAATCCGTACTCAAACGTGTTTTAGGAAGCATTCCTACACTGCTAATGCGAAGACTTATTCACCTGCCACCAAGAAGGCATATTATTAACGATATTATTACACAAAACACTCTTCAAATTAATTAACAAAAATACTTCATTATTTAACAGCTATTGCCTTTGATTTACTCTAACTATCATCTTAATAATATAATAATGATTGAAAGCACTAGTGACAAGCATAAAATTATTTGATAAAAATCACGAAAAATTGGACAAAAAGGAAGCTCAACAATTCTTATGTGATATTATCACAAAATAAATTCCAAAACAATGATTATCATAATCACAAAGAGATGAACACAAGATATAGGCCCCAAGCCAGAGAAAAAACCCTCGAAGGGGAAAAACTAGAAAGAATTTATATTCTTATAGGATCAATTCAAATGAGACTTCCAACACCCAAAACATAAGACTAAGACTTCATTGAGAACCAACGAACCCACCAATACTTATTCTTCATGATAAGAAAAAAATTTGTAAATAGCAATGAATCAAGAAAAGGATCTTCTAGCATCTCAACTATCCACAAAGGAGTCGTATTATCTTCCACAACTTTTGGACCTATGGAGAACCCATAAATCCTACCATATTTTGTGTGTGTGAGTCATAGGAGAGATATTTTACAGATACAAATCCTTCTAGGACTTGTCACTTCTTTTATAAAGTTCTTTTAGCCTTCTGAAACCTTCTCTATTCCTCTCCAACCATAGAATGAACTGAACTAGAGTGTGATTTATGTGTGTCAAATGAGGTTGAAGTTCTTCCTTTATCTATCCTCTCCAGGAGGCTTGAATAGGCCTCTCTAGGCTAACTTCACATAGGCTAGCCAAATTGGTCTTGGGATCCTTCTAAACATTTTGAAAATACTAAATATTTTTTTCTCTTTTTGATAAAATTGCCCAAAACAATATTTTACAATAATACAAGTATGCTTAGACACATCTATATCCTAGAAGAATTAAATGAATGGTTGACCTGGTAAGAAATGAATTTAGCATGAAACCCATGACATGAGTCAAGTGGAAATTATGAACATAGAAAATGGTTACATTATCCAACAGAATACATGTTGGCATAATATTTCTTTGAAAATTTCCTTTCACACTTTACTATTTATAGTTATTGTTGGTAGTTTTATGAGTCTTCAAGTTTGACCAGAAAGACAATGAAAATTTTAGCACGTTCTCGATAAAATATGGGAGGAATGTTTTGTAAATCGATGTTACAAATGTCAAATTCCATGATCCTAGATTTCGAGTAGGTTTTTGATGATACCAAATCCATTTCCATTACCAAAAAACAATATTGAAGCACTCATGTTGTCGAATTTTTATTGAAAAAAAATGCCAAAAGGCAGTCATTTTTAACAGTGTGAGAAAATGTGTCATTATGGTTTTTGACGATATTGAATACATTTTTACTATCACAAAACATGATTCAAACACTCCTCATACCAGTTTTTTATTGAAAAAGTAAAAAATATTGATTACTATGATTTTTAGCTATGTGGGAAAATATGTTGCCTCAATAAGCAACGAATATTATTGTATATTGTAATTTTTTGTTTCATATGACATGTCTATACATGATATTGGAGAACAATCAAAATGAGAAGTAAATGGAAAATATTCTTTTCGAATTTCAATTTTTTTTCCTATTACTCCTTGTAAAATTTTGGATTTGGTATCTTTAATTACTATTTATTGAGAGTGTTGTGTGTAATATTTTTCATACGAGTAATATTAACAACAAATTTTTGTGAAGAAAATGGATAATTATAAAGTGATATGGGTTTTGAATATCCTATTCATTGACATAGTATTTTTTTACTGCAAAGAAAAAATGGGTAGTAGATGAAGGAAATAAGCTATTTGTAGTGACGTGGTTAACTCACTTGTTGACATCGATGATAGATTTTAATATTGACAACATATGAGAAATATGTGAACCGTTCAACGGAAGATAAAACAAGCAAGAATATTTGGAGAACCAGATTAATTAATGTTGGGCGTGTTCTAGAGGCCTTTGATTTTATACAAATTGTTTATTTCTTTGCAAATAATTTTGATTTAATAAAGAGGAAAATTAAGCTAGGAGCGACAATGGTTCCTTAGAAACCCAATGCATTCAGATGATTATTCAAGTTATGGGAACTAAACAAGTTTTTACAATTGTTCATTTAAAATATTTTTTTGAAGCCAGAAGGAGGTGGGATTAACATTGTGAGAGAATTCATTTATCGAAATTCTAAGGTTCCTTCTGATATTTCTCTTCTAGGTACTTATTTTTTTAGGAAATTGATTATGGATTTATGTTGACTCTTTTTCCATGTAGGTGGGCTAGAAAGTACAACAAAAATCCGAAATTCATTTTCTATGTGCTTTATGAGACATACAAAAATAATTGTATCTTCGATTGGTTTGATGTAATTTCCAATGAATTATTTTTTATGTTAGATTGATTTCCCAAGAACAATAACTTCTTTATGATGGCATATTTGTTAACAACTCTCCTATCAAGGCATGTGCTTGATATTTTACCGTGTAATCCTAAATTCAATTTTCACAAGGAACCAATGAAGTTTTGGTATCCTATATTATGGAAACAAAACGTTTCTTTAATTTTTTTCTTAATTCAAGATGTGTTTGTAGGGAGAGCATATTGCATGGTAAATGGAAAAGATCCTTCTTGACTATTTTCATGCTAAAGTTTCTATATGTGGCAAAGGGGAATATGAGAAAAGAGAAAGCAATACGGTTATAGGAACTTGTGGTTTAGAAGATAGGTCATTTCTATCTCTGATGTTTATTTTATATATGAAGTTTTTTGTTGAAGTCTATAGGAAATATCGTCATTCGCTAGCTATTTTTGAACAAAAAAGAGAAAAAAAATTTTAATTTTCGTTTACTTTTGGAAAATTCATTTCCAAGAATACTGCTCACGCTAACATTTTTAGAAGCTCTTTAGATGATTTTAACTTAAATTAAGCTTAAATTATTGAAGGCTTTGGTAGAGGAATAATTTTCAAGGAACACTTTGGGTCTACAAGGTATAGGAACTAGTTTCCAAGAAATAGAGAGTAGAGAGAGGAAATTCATAGTGTATTAACAAAAAATATAAAACAAAATTAGTATATGCTTAAGATATTGGTAAAAAATATATCATTGAAAAAGGAGAAAGATATAAACAAAGAGGCACAAATCCTATTGGAAAATCTCAATATTTCAAATGGATTACTGGTGTGACTTCATCTAGAAACAAAAAAGGGGAAATAACTATTGGAGGTGAAAAACTAGTTTTCTATAGGATATTAGGTGGCGAGGATGACGAAGAGCCTTCTCAAAGAGTAACTCCAGAAAGAGAACCCACATATGAATAATCTAGATCCAAGAATCCTAAAACATGGAGCATTGAATAGGCCATGGACATGGAAGTTGATAGTGTTATACTGCATGATTGGATAAGTACTTGTTTGCAAGAAAATTATAAAATAATGGAGGAAATTTATGAATTGGACATTACTTTTGATGATCATTCCATCACATTGTAGCTTTTAAATTAATACAAGGGCAGTAAGAGATTGAAAATTGAAAGGGTACAACTTTTTGACAAAAGGTTGTTGATTAGGCAAAAATGAATGTTCGTATGTCTCAAGCTGCCACAAGAGGGATGATGAAATCATATCAAGCTAGTGGTGAAGTTCATGTGTATTCTGTTAGTTAATGAAAAACAAAAATTATGAAGCTAAAGGTAAAAATAAAAGAGACAGAAGATACTTTGAGCCCAGATCCTTTATTGAAGACCCCAGTAGCGATAAACATATGTAAATTAGTAATTTCTGGTCATGGAAGATCTCATAGATTTGAAAAAATTGTTAATCTTCTAAGAGCAGTGAAATATTTTATCATTAGTAACATATCCGAAATATTGTGGATTATTTAATCTTCAGGAAAATTTTCTTTTTAAATAAAACTTTTAAAATAGAGAACTAAATCTTTTATCAAGTTGGTCAAAAGTGAGTTAGAGAGAAATAGAGAGATTGTATACAATGATCTATTAATTTTTAGGCGAAAGGTTCATTTATTGTCAAAACTAGAAAGATATAAATAAGGTTTGCCTAATGTTGATTGGATGAGGTAGAGGAAGGATACACGGTCTAAGAAAATCAGGATAATGGATGACATTATTTCAGAGTGTGGAGACATAGAAAATCGAAGAACATATGTAGATCTTAAGGTGGTAGTGATTTTTAAAGATTTAAATGGTCCATGCATGACATACAAATATATTTTAATTAATAAATATAAGATGATGTCTGATTTCGAGAAGTTGAAACAATCACAGGAAACAAGGTTCGATGATATAATTACTTTTGTTAGTGTTAATGAAAAGTACTCTTCCTCAACTTAGTTTTCACATATTTGAAACATTACCATATCAACAGAGGTTTTTCATATAACACACTTGTCCTTTCTTACATGTTATAGTACTAAATGATTCCATCAATTTTTACGTTGGTTGTTATCATTACAATAATTACGTTAAAAAATATGTTAGAAACATTAATGTTATACTACTAAAATGACAAGTATAATATGAGATATTAAATTTGATAAATGAAAATTGATATTGTATATTTAAATCAAAGTTATTAGCTTGGAGTTTTTTCGTAGTCAAACTTAGCATTGAAACAAAGACCTACAATCACGGATGTAAGCATTTAGTGTGGAATGCAGAGGTCTGCTCAATGAAATCTTGAAAGTTTTTTTTGCATAATGTACTTCATTCACATTTCCACACATCTACCTAATTTCAGAAAGATAAACATAAACAAATATTGTGCTCAATGATCTAATTTTCTCCGCTCTCCATACAACCTACTCGATTGACTACTAATATTTAACAATGTAGATATATGCATTATTTATAATGAAAAATATTGCAAATAAAAAAAATGGATAATTTAATGCTAAAATATTAGAAATAGAAGAATTATTTATAATTAATATATTGTTAATATCGTAATTAAGATATTAGCAATAAAAGCCTTTATTGCAGAGTCTGGAGATCCACACAATGAATGCTTGAAAGCTTCCTCCACATAATGAACTTTGTCCACCCATCCACATGTGTATAATTTTAGAAAGATAACCATAAACAAAGCTTCCTCATCCAATCAGAAATTAGAAATAAAATTTATTAAAAATTCAAGAATTTTTTTGAATAGATGCATAAATAGAATTATTGAGTATTTTTCCTAAAATTTTGGTTAAAATTGAAAAAAAAACACAGCCAAAAAATGCACAATTAATGCAAATTGACAGCGAAGTGAAACTAAATGCTTCCAAAATGTTGTACATTAACTATTATTATTACATTAATTACGTAATACAATATGTTATAAATAGTAATGTTATATTGCATAAATAAAAATAAAAATATGTGATATTAAATTTAATAACTAAAAATTGATATTACATATGGGATATGAAGTGATTGTGTGGCAGTGCATGTTATCTTTAATTTTTTCCATGCTTAGCCTGAGTACTCACACACGTGTTTTGAGAAAAAATATACAAAATTCTTGAAAGCTTGCTCTGCAGAATGGAATCCTTCACAATTTTACACATTTGCATAATTTAAGCAAGATAACCATAAACAAATATCCTTTTCAATGATATAAACATTGATGCAATTGTAGGTTCTTTACATTCTAGAATATTTCAGTCTTTACTCAATTGACTAGTGATATTCAGGAATACATAGATTCTCCTTATTTATAACTAAAATGTTTCAAACAAAAAATATGGATTATTTAATACTAAAATATTAGCAATAAAGAATTACTTAAAATTAAAACATTACCAATAATACTATATGAGTGCACCACTTCTCTCAGTCTTATTCAAAATATGGGGATCCTTTGCATAGAGAGGGTTCTCTAACCCTGACACTGCTCTAATCAATGATGTGACAATTGATGCGTTTCCAAGTTCTATGCACTATATTTTGAAAGTTATGTTTTTTGTTGTATTTTCTTTTTTTAGGTGAAAAGGAGTGGTATTTGTATGTGTATATTACTACAATATTAGCAATAAAAGTGTTCAGTGTGGAGTGTTAAAATCTGTACCATGAAATCTTGAAAGCTTCCTCCACACAATGGACTTTCTCTGCACTTTTTTACATGTGCCTAAGTTTAGAATTATAACCATAAACATGTAACACCCCCAATTTCTGTGTTGAATTTGAAAAAAAATAGACATTTGAACTTTAATCCTAAGGGGGTGGACCCCAATGGATAAGTATGGTATGAATGTACTTGCATATTTAATTTGAGGAAATAAATAAAATGATTGTGCATTTTGACCAAGATGAGAATTAGAGATCACTTGCCAAATCCATGAGTATGGATAAGGCAACAAATCCCCACAATCTTTCAAAAATCCTTGAAAGAAATTAATTTAGATTTGAGGAGGAATCTAAATTTCCCCAATGAAGAGGAAAGTAGTTGGGAGGAGGTAAGAAAAGCTGGAAAAGCTGAGGAAAAGCATAAAGCAGCTTTAAAGAGTCCCAAAATGGGAAGCCTAGGCTAAACAGGAAAGAAAGCATCCTGCTATTCTGGACGCAGAATTAGAAACATGCTTTGGGGAAATATGAGCTTAAATAAGCTGCTCCTAAGAAGATCAGAGGTTGGTCTGTCTTGGGAGGTGATCTCAGCTCGGGGGTGAGTCCTAGGAGACAAAGAGGACTCTAAGGTTGGGAGGTTGGTCATTTGCAATTGTGGTATGTTCTGAAATTCTTGTTATTTTGTTTTATGATAGTATGAATTGGCTACATAAAAAAATCAAATTTACTGGTATGATTGATTTTTAGTACTACATTTACCAGAGTCTATCCTAAGGCTTCCACCTTCCAGATTCTGGTTAGTTGTAAACCATAACCCATAGAGTAGAAACCCCAGAAACTCTAAACCAAGGTTGGTTTAAATCTGAAGTACTTAGTCTCTACAGATTATTAAATATTTTCTTGTTTTATGTAGATACCAAGTGATATTATATGCCCATAAGTATATTAGAAAAATATTGTAGCAGAATTGAGGTAAAGAAAGTAAAGACATTAGAATATGAAATTCGAAATTCTTCTAGATAAAGAAGTACTTCTATTCTATATGAGGTTTATGGCATTCATAGCAATTATAGGGTATATTGCTTTTAAAATTTCCTCTAACCCTTGAAAATTTTTATTATAGCAATAGATTTAAAGATGTGCTGAATGTACACTATCAAATGAACTATTGAATACATGTATAAGCATTTAACAAAAATATATATATATTAACCAAGTATCATAGCAAAAGAAATTATTTATAAATTAATGTTCTCTACTCAAGCACTATTGAATACATATATGTATGCAACAAAAGAAAAAGAGAGTATAAGCGCCGCAACCTAAAATAATAACGTTACATATATATGTGCATATAATAAAATGTAAGAGCCGCGAGCCAAATCAAAGACTCATTAAAAGCAACGATTATAAAAGAATATGGTAGTAAGGAAAATATATATGTTTGTACCCTATGTCGACGCGACTTAGGCGCATGGTCAAACTATGTAAAAACATTATGACTATGCGATTTCTTATGCAATAGGCGCACCAATCCAATACCCACGGATGTTACAGCTATTAACGCCACGGCCTTCTAGGGCTTATCTATAAACATTTAATTGATATTAGCGACTCTGTTATGGAATAATTCTATTTCAAATCCCTGATTCACCGGCCAAACCAACATTGAAAATCTTTTCATATTAGGGTTGCTGTGTAGCATTAAAACGGAATGGGAACCGAAATTTCTAGAGTCAACAAACAACAACAATATGTAACCTCTAATTCTCGGCGAACATAATTATCACAGCCTAATGAAATACGGAAACTAATCATGTGCATAAAACGCCTATGAGTTTAACCGGGGAGGAACCACACGTATCCATGTCGGCGTAGCAGTTAACTATTCTTACTTGATTTACGCAGTAGGGGACGGCTAGATCTGGCCAGAACCATAAAATTATGACCCATTACGGGTAACTGTAAAATTTTTGCTGCATGCAAAGGGGAGATGACAAGGAAGCCACGAATCTCCAGTCCTTGATTTATAAACCACCGTGGCTGCCTGTAGTATGTAAAACCGCCGCCCTATAAAACCAAAACAGGATTTGGTTAGTAGTTGCCGCCTGACAGATCATGTGATAACACAGAAAAACATTGAGTAACGCATATATTATAACCAAATTCATAGCAGTGGTAAATACGTTGAAGTTAGAATAGAATGCTTGGTTGCAGTCAGAATGTCAAGGGTTATTCATAGAAATCCCTTACTTAACATTTTGTCCCTGAAGTGGGAAATACGAATGGTTTGGTCAATAAAAACGTTCAATATAACCCTACCAGGTTAAAGTCGTAACAGTGGTTATCGATGCAATATAATCTGGCATCCCATTTGAATACAAAGGATAACGCTATCAAAGCTGAGACGGATATTAACCTTTTCTAACAATGCGAATCCGACAGGGGAGCGTGTTCAACCAGATACCTCTCGCCCTTGACCGAGACGTCCCACCTGATCACCTCTGTGAGACGAGGGTTTAATGGAAATGGAGTAACAGAAGATTTAAATAAATAAATAAAAAACCAACAAAACGAATAGCGGGTCTGAGTTAGGTAGGGAAGAAATATCAGAAAAAAAAACAATACGAACAAAGTAAGCAAAGGTTTCATTTCTGTATCGAGCCACACCTGTGCTGCTCGACCAATCAGACTACTGCAATGCCGGTGTTGACACAGAGAACTAAACGCCAGGCGACCCAGAGAGCTGAGGCGTAGAGAGAAACGAAATGAATGAGAGATACAAAAGAACTAAACCCAGGAATGATGAATAGCGGGAAGAACGTAGGTTAAAAAGGGGAAAACCGCTGTCTAGCTTCCACAAGTACACCACTATGCACGCGGAGGCGGGATTCAGGTTTAGCATGTAGGGAGAAGGCGCTAACCCTAGTCTGCATAGCCGAGAGTTGCATAAAGAAATCGCGAAGGGGATTTTGATGAATGGGCCAAGCAGTACCCGCTCATCCCGATTTTTTTCTTCCACTGTAATTTTCAGTACGGTGCCGGCGAAATTTCGGCTAAAGCTCAGCGCTCAGTTTCTGAGGAAAAGAGCCGCATCAGGGCCGCACAACTATTGGTGACACATGCACGAAACTGATTGGGAGACGTGGTGAGTACTCATGCTATTAAAAGCGAAACCCTGTCGTGGCCTGCTGGCCAACTGCACTCTGCAACAAACACGAAACAACACGTTAATACGCTACGTACTAGATCTGTGAAATGCAGACAATGGCGCATAAGCCAATTATACAGTAGCCTTCACGCAAGAGGGACTTTACATTAGCGAAAAGAGTTACATCGAAATCAGGTATGATGGGAATTTAAACAGGATTCCACGTTGATATATATATGAGAGCGTACCCACATAAAACGTGACCGGTATAGTAGATTGATATAACGCCGGTGAGAAATCGAACACCTGTACAAATACATATATATATATCAGAAAGTTCAAATGCTGAAATCATACGATGGTCAACCTATGACTATATACTATGTATTCCATGCACATGAATGATTAAATTTATTCGCCATTATAATTTCCTTATGTCTAAATGCCAGCTTGAGAAAATATGATCGGTTTTCCAAGGGTAGAAATATACGTGGTGAATAATTAATTGATGCAGTGTTTTATACATACGAGCGCCCTCAAATTTGTGGTTTCAAGGTATATGTATACATATGGTATAGATGTATATATATATGAATTATGAAATGGAGCATGCGCATTCAAAGGTAATTTTATCCAAAGGAATATATATATGTGTTATATATATATAATTATATATATGATATTTATGTAGGTGGTCTATATATTTATATATAGGATTTTATATATATATGGGTGAAATGTAACCATTGAAAATATTAAATGTTATTAACAGGGGATAGGAAAAAAAAAGAGATATTAAAATTTAAAGGAGAAATTGAAGGGATAGAGGAAACTATAATACTAGGTGGAAATAAATACCCCATTTCTGAACTTGGTATTTAGCCAACAGGTCAATAACAATAAAAAAAAAAAAAAAAAAAATTCCTTACACTGGAGGTGTTACAAATGGTATCGAAGGTCAAGTGCAAAAATTGGGCTGTTGTTATTGTGCTCACTGAATTCTGAATATTATAGAACATTGTAGAGATTTTTTTTTTTTTTTGTGTTATTAATCAAATGTATGAGTGTGTACAGTGGTGCTAAAATGGCTGAAGAGGGAGGAATTTATGTGGATCTGCGTGATGAGTTTGCTACTCCAGATCCCAATGCCCCGCTAATGGCCATGTTGCACAGGATGCAACGAGAATTGGCTGAACTAAGAAGCCAGAATGACATGTTGTCATCCACCAGTAAGGAGCAGGAAAAGCTCATCAGAGAGCTAACTTCCCGGAACAGCCAGGAAGGCGAAGGTTCTGGAAAAAGAAAGATGGATGAGTTTGAGGATGAGGATGCAGCTAGACATCAACATAAGCAGAAAAGAGAATTGCAGTGAGAATTTAGAAAGATCAAACCTCCCTCCTGTGATGGGGAGAAGGAAGAAGATGCTGAAGCTTGGTTGCTGAACATGATAAAGTATTTCCAAGTTTATGAATATGAAAGCAATCTGAAGGCCAGATTAGCTGTGTACCAGCTACAAGGAAAAGCTACACTGTGGTGGGAAGAGACAAATATGGTGCATGCCATTGATGAAAAGACAGTTACTTGGGAAGATTTCTAGGTTAAGTTCAAAAATCGCTACTTGAATGAGCGATACTATGACGACAAAGCTAAAGAATTCCATGAAATTAGACTGGGACAGCTCACCATCGATGAGTTTGTCACTAAGTTTACTAATTTACTGAGGTATGTCCCTTACATTAGGGAAGAAAAGGCAAAGGTGCAAAGGTTTTTAAATTGTTTGCCTACTGTGTACAAGGAGAAAATTGAGTTTGACAACCCAAAGACAATGAATGAAGCTGTTAGAAAAGCAAGATTATGCTATCAGCAGTTTAAAGGTAAAGCTGAACAAGGGAAGAGCTGGCTGAACAAGGGTGAGTTCAAAGGTAAAAGACCAAAACCAACATATCTAAGAAACTTTGGTAGAGATCATCAGCGAAAAAAATTTAATAAACCAAAAGAAAGTCAAACTGCTCAGTCTCAAGTGGCTTCAAAACCAGTAGAGGGGAACAATAAAAAAGAAGGGACAGTCAGAATGAAGGAACCTTTGAAATGTTGGGGCTGTGGAGAACCCCATATGATGAGGGACTTCCCCCATCGAAATATACACATGATCAGCAGAGAGCGAGAGGCAACAACAGTAAATGACATAGCCAGAAATATACCAACTATCAGTGCAGCCTTGGAAAATCGGCAAGCAGAACATCAAGCAACCATGGTGGAAATGGAGGGTAATATTTCTGACTTACCTATTATTGTTTTGATTGATCCAGGTGCTTATTTGAGTTACATTAGTCCTAGAATTGTAGAAAAATTTAAAATTAAACCTGAAAAAATTTCAGCAGTCCTGGTTGGTACAGCTGGCCACTGGAACTAAGAGGAAAGTCACACATAAGTTGCCCAAAACAGCAATACAATTAAATGGTTTTCCAACAGAAGTAAATTTGAACATATTGCCATTAGGATCCTATGATCTACTGATAGGAATGGATTGGCTGGAAAAGAAGAAAGCTCTGATGAACTGCTGGGATAAAACCCTGCATTGTGTGGATGAAGAAGGGAAACCTTTTATACTAAAAGGAAAACCAAAATCCATTTCAGTAAGACAGATATCAGCCTTACAATTGAAAAGGACAGCTCGAAAAGGATACCAAGTTTATGTAGTACATGTGGAAGAAGTAGAACAGAGGGCTGAAGAAAATCTGCTGAATGAATTACCGGTGGTAAGAGAATTTAGAGAGGTTTTCCCAGATGAGATTCCTCATCTTCCCCCCAAAAGAGAAACTGATTTTTCCATAGATCTGGTGCCGGGAGCCACACCGGTTTCTCGAGCCCCTTATCGAATGAGTCTGCGTGAACTGATGGAGTTGAAGATGCAGCTGCAAGAATTACTGGATAAAGGTTACATTAGACCAAGTGTGTCTCCGTGGGGAGCACCTGTCTTATTTGTGAAAAAGAAGGATGGAACTTTTAGGATGTGCATTGATTATCGGCAACTGAACAAGTTGACCATTAAGAATAGATATCCACTTCCTAGAATTGATGATCTTTTTGATCAAGTGAGAGGGGCCTCAGTCTTTTCAAAGATTGACTTAAGGACTGGGTATCACCAGCTTAGAATCAAAGAAGAAGACATTAGCAAAATAGCTTTCCGAACCCGGTATGGACACTACGAATTTGTAGTCCTACCTTTTGGTCTGACAAATGCCCCTGCCACCTTTATGTTCTTGATGAACAGTGTGTTAAATAAGTATTTGGATAAGTTTGTTCTAGTGTTCATAGATGATATTTTAGTCTACTCCAAAAACAAAGAGGAACACAAGGAACATCTGTGGATAGTGTTGCAAACTCTGAAAGAAAATCAGCTATATGCCAAGTTCAGTAAATGTGAATTTTACAAGGATAAGATTCAATATTTGGGTCATATTATTTCTGAAAAAGGGCTTGCCGTTGACCCTGAAAAGATAAAAGCAATTAAGGAATGGCCAGTTCCAACTGATGTTTCAGCAGTAAGGTCATTCATGGGGATGGCAGGCTACTATCGTAGATTTGTGGAAAGATTTTCGGCCATAGCACATCCCATCACTTCATTGCAAAGAAAGGGTGTCAAGTTCATGTGGACTGAGAAATGTCAAAACAGTTTCGAACAATTGAAACAAAAACTTATTTCAGCCCCTATACTAAAAATTGTTGATCCTGATAAAGAGTTTGTTGTATGTACAGATGCCTGCAGAGAGGGGCTAGGAGGAGTTCTATTGCAGGAAAATTCAGTTATTGCATATGAATCTAGGAAACTGAAAATACATGAACATAATTATAGTGCATATGATTTAGAATTTGCAGCTGTTATCCATGCTCTGAAAATGTGGCGGCACTACCTTCTTGGGAAAAAGTTCACATTGATGACTGATCATATTACCCTCAAATATTTTTTTTCTCAAACTGACCTAAATGCAAGACAAGCCAGATGGTTGTCCTTTTTAAGTGAATTTGATATGGACATAAAACATATCAAGGGGAAAGAAAATAAAGTTGCTGATGCCTTAAGTAGAAATGCTTGTCAGAATTTAAACAGTATTGGGAGTAGTGGCCAGATTGAGATAGAAGAGTTGGTGAGAAAAGCAGCCAGCCAAGACCCAAACTATGAAACACTCTTGGTGAAACTACAGAAAAGGGATAAAACTGACTTTACTCAAAATCAGGAAGGGCTACTATGTTACAAAAACAGGTTGTATATTCCTAATGTAGAGCCATTAAAAAGAGAAATTTTGGATGAATATCACAAATAGCCTTATGCAGGACATCCAGGATACCAGAAGATGTTAACAGCCTTGAAAAAGAAGCTGTTCTGGCCAGGAATGAAGAGAGAGGTGGCAGAGTATCTAAGTAGGTGTATGGAATGTCAACTGGTCAAGGTTGAGCATCAACATCCAGCAGGTCTTCTAAACCCTTTTCCAATTGCAGAATGGAAATGGGACACAGTTTCCATGGATTTTATAACAGGACTACCTAAAACCAAATATCAACATGATTCTGTAATGGTAGTAGTAGACACTTTAACCAAAGCTGCCCACTTTATACCAGTGAAATCTACTTTCGGAACAACTCAAGTAGCAAATGTTTTCCTGAAGGAGATAGTAAGGCTTCATGGAGTTCCCAAAGTAATTGTTTCAGATCGAGATGCTAAGTTTACAACAGCATTTTGGAAGGGATTTTTTGGAGGGATGGGTACTAAGCTGAATTCTAGTATTGCCTATCACCCTCAAACTGATGGGAAAACAGAAAGGACGAATCAAATTTTGGAGGATATGTTGAGAATGTATGTGATGGATAGACCATCAAAGTGGGAGGAGTATCTGCATTTAGCTGAATTTGCCTATAATAACAGTTACCAATCTTCTATTAAAAAGAGTTCGTTTGAGGCCCTATATGGAAGGAAGTGTCGTACTCCTTTGAGCTGGAGCCAACCAGAAGACAAATTAATGCTAGGACCTGATGCTTTACTAGAGATGGAGAGAATTGTTAAACAGATACAAAGAAATATCAAGACAGCA
>JAXQQM020090624.1:0-36016 GCA_034641835.2 Pinus albicaulis | reverse complement strand
TACTTGAGTATTTAGAAAAAGAAAAAGTACGGCAGTGCCGCACCTGCCTACAAGACGTGGTTGGAAGACACCTGTGGTGTAGGGGCGTGACAGTTGGTATCAGAGCTACTTGGACGGATGGAAGTCTGATAACACAACTACTGTTGCACATCAGTTGGTATCGGAGCTAGACAGAGTTGCAGGGTTGCAGACGCTGTTGAAGCTGACTTATATATTTTGGGTTTCTCTTGAGACCTTAGCTGAAGCAAGGCGTTTGCCAGGGCTAAAGCTAGAAAAGGAGACATGCCGAGTTGGGAAGAATTCGAAAAGAAGACTTGTGAAGAATTGCAATGGATAAAGCAGCTAAACGAAGAAATCCCAAGGATTCGGAACAAACTTGGAGTCTTGGAAAGAAAATTGGTGGAAACTTGGAAGAAGGCTAAGAAGATTCATGAAGAGGTTAATGAGGCTAAGATTGCTCTTATGACCTTGTGCAAGAAGGGGATCTCTGACTCAAACCGAGATGAGTTTGAAAGACTTCGAGACAAGATGGACCAGTTTGATGGATGGATGGCATTATGCTATGAGCTACAAACTCACCGAGATGAGATTGTTAGAATTGAAGAGAAGAACCATAAGAAGAGATTAAAACCTTCTATGGGAAAACCGAAGCAGAATGTTATGGATGTTGTTTTGGTAAAGGAAGAACTTTTGCAACAAGTTGAACCTAAACCAAAGACACCACAAACATTGGAGCTTGAAGCTACAAGGGAAGCAATTTTGGAGGCTCGGAAGAGGCTTATAAACATGACGGAGTTCTTGGAGGAAGGAAGGCAGGAACACTACAAGACTCTTGTGCAAGTGGAGGAACACTTGGAACACATTGAAGACAAGATAGTGGAGATGCGAACTTCCTTGAAAGACTTTCATGGGTGGACTGCAAAACTTGGAGAACCAAGGGATGTTGCAGATGTAGAAGATGTCAAGGGTGAACTTGATAACCAAGTTGGACCAAGACCAAGCACGTTGCAAGCATCGAAGATGGATGATTCTCATGGGGATGATATGAAGATGGAAGAGATGAAGGACAAACTTGTGACACAAGTTGAACCAAGACAAGACACATTGCAAGCATTGGTGGACAAACCACATGGAGATGTTGCAAATGTGACCATGATCAAGGAGGAACTTGATGAGCAGGTGGTACCAGGATCGAACACATCAAAGGCATTGATGAGGATGGAGGACACTCACTTGAGGAGTCTTCATGGAGATATGACTTGTGTTTCATAGAAGCATAAGGAGGATGAACCGCATATGGAGATGAGGAAGAAGGTGACTTCTTTGCCAACACCATTGATGACTACTCCTTGGATGTCTACGATGAGACCTTGTACATTAATGGAACAAGGAACATGGAATGATGCAAACCTTGTTGGGGCAATTTGTGACCTTACACTTGATGGTTCAAATGCCCAGGACAAGGGTGGAACATGATGACCTTTGTGATGGAAAGGGTCATGCTTAGCCACATAGAATGGCAAGTGCCCGGCATGACCCATACACTACCTTGGTGGTAGGGCACGTTGGTGGAGTAGACTTCTTCATGGCTTCAACTAAGAAGGACCTCTTGGCAGACCTTTAGTGGAGGAGCAGCTTGAAGAAAGTACTCACATATATGATGGAGGTAGGAGTGACTGAGAGCACTTCACTTTGACATGTTGAGACATGATGATGATGAGAGTTGAGTTGAGTTCACTTAGATGAACACATGGGTAGCCAAAGTCATGGACATGGACTACATGGAGATCTTTATAGATGGACTGATGGGACGTTGTTCACCATGAGCAACTTGGACATTGGTTGGATGAGCAGCCTATGAGACATTCATATGTTTGCAAAGTGAGAACTTGTGATGGCACTCATGGCCAATACAAGTAGGCTTACCAATGCTTTGGATATGATGAGGCATGGGAGTTCATGATGGATGCCTTGGTGGCACACACTTTGGCATGGGCTTGAGTCTACTTGACTTAGCCACACTTCTTACTTTTGATGATGCTTGGAGGATGAGTCTACTTGCATACGAGTAGCACATGGATTAGCGTCATGGACAGCATGTTGTGGATGAGATGGATACACTTCATGGACCCAAACATGGCACTTGGATGAGATTCAGACTTGATCGAGTTGATGGATGTGACAGCTTGTAGAAGGAACAACTAACAGTGGCATGAGGAGGAGTATTCTCATTGTTTTGGACGTTATGGTTGGATTAGCTACCCAACTAGTTCGAGCTATGGGGGCATGCAGTACACTGAGTTATGCTGGATACATAGCAGCTTTTGTTGTGTTGAGTTGGTTGGAGTACTTGATGCAAAGATTCACATGGATTCGACGGTGATTGGAGGAGATATCTCATGGACATGAACCTTGCTGGTTTATGCAACGGTGTTGCAACGATATTGTGCAATGAAACTTTGCGATGATACTTTGCGATGATATGATGCGACGATGGTAGCACTATCGGGACGATAGTCGTATTTGAAGTGGAGGAGGATGTAAGGCCCCAAGACTTCATGGGCGTGTTCCGTGGGACGGGCGCGCCGGTTGGGCGTTTGGACGAGTTCGGGCGCCGTGTGGCCTGTGAGCGGCCACGTCGCAGGTTGGAGAGGCACGAAGCGCGCATGTACTTGAGGCGGTCCTTGAGGCGAGTTGGAGAAGAAGCGCGTCGAGTTAAGCCAACACGTGTTGGCAAGACGTTTATGCCACAACGGGCGCCCCTTGCGAGCAAGCCCGACAGGCGATCGGTGGGTCGCGGCCGGCGCGTTGGCGTGACCAACGCCACACTTCGTCAGGTGACGAATCCCGGATTGATCGTGGGCGAGCAACCAAGCGTGGGGGTCGGCTCGGGTCGGCGGAGTGCCCCACACCCCACGATGCGACGTTTCGTGGGCGGATGAATAAACGGGCGAGTCGGCTCATGGCAAACGGCGACCACACTTCACTTGGACGTGCGTATATATATGATGGCGTGATGGAGAGTGGAGGCATCAAGCGAAAATCGAAGATCAATATATCAATCAACGAACAACATCAAGTCGCACCACGAGTTGCCAACAACCCGTTGGTGGGCAGAAAACGACGAGAGCATGGCAATGACAGGCGTTGGTTTGAGTCGGGTCGAGCTCGTGCCTTTGCAATCGCCTGTAAACCCGCACGCCGATTACGGTCGGGTCGAATTCGGGCGCAAGCGCATGATGGTTGGGTTGAGGATCGCAGGAATCGGTTACGGCGAAGTAACGACGAGGCCGAAAAGCACTAAAAACGTGATTCCGGGAGCGTCGGGTATCGGATTGAGGTGCCGTAAATTGAAGAAGGTGTGTATTTCCAAAACGCATCCAACCATATGGATGAGGGGTGGATTGGATGCATGGTCAGATCAGAAAACGCTCTGCACTGATTTGGAGCAACGGCTGAGTGACCCGAGTGACCAGCACTTGGGCAGTTTTGGGGCAGCACTTCCGAAGGTGAACTTGATGATTGTAAATGGTTGTAAAAGTCTGTTGTAAGCTAGTTTGATGATTGGTAAGCCTTAGAGCTTGACCAAAAAGCAAATAGCCTTGCCAAGGAGCAAAAGTGGTTTTTGCTGGATTGGACATTGTGAAATTGTGTTGAGAATGCGGCAAGATGATGGAGCTTAGTGAAATGAAGTCGCCTTCACTAAGTGGGCCCGCAGGCAAATTCTGGCGCAAAGTCTATTTTTAGACTATGTCTATTTTTAGACACATGGAGCATGGTTCGGGGATTCCAGTTTGAGATTCTTGGAGCATTGGTCATGTTGGTAAAAATAGATGAGACTCTATTTTTTAGGTCAAAGAGGTCGAAGGCTATTTTTAGACTGCCTCTCCTAAAAATATGGAAGTCAAATATTATTTACCCTTAATAATATTTGGACTCTAAACAACAGTTTACTCTCTTGGAGCACTTCAGTTTGAGCTACGGATGTGGCACATGCAACTGCCATAAGGAAATACGCTTTTCTTATGGGGTATTGAGCTCATGCATGGTTGACTTCAGTTAGAACTTCAGTGGCAGAAGTTTGGTGGAGTTAATGAGACAGATAGTGGAGTTGTGTTCTGTTTATTTTAGTTGAACTAGTTGAGATTAGTTTAACTAGCTAATCAATTAGTTATGAGTGGAGAGAATTAAATATTATTTAATTCATTAATTAGTAACTCATTATTCAACTCAAGAACACATCAGTTCACTACAGTGCATGATCAGTTCAGTGGAGACCAGTGAAAGAGGTAGATGAAAGGATGGAGTTAGCTATCAGTTGTGACTATACTGTTGCTATTTGCAACACACAGATAGGTGGAGTAAGCCTATGAGGATTGCGCAGTTCAGGCTGGTGGTTTATCTATATAAAGAGGCCATCCCATAGCATTGAAACACGCAATAGAGGCAAGGCAATTGGCGGTGAGTTTTGAACCAGTAACCTGTTCAAAACCAAGCTAGATTGTGGGTAACTTTATGAGAAAGTACTGAGTACTTGTGAGGAGTATTGTACTGAGTTAGTTACTTGATTTCTCCATTATAATATACACAATAGCTGTGGGGTTTTCAGCTATAAGCTTTCCCCATACATACTGTGTTAATGTGTATGATGATTTGATGTGTTATCGCTTGATTTTATTTCTGCATGCGTGATGATCTGAGTTGAGTTGAGTGGAAGAGATTATGTGTTGTGTATGAAGTTCAAATAGTATGTGACCGGGATAGTCTCGGTGGATAATTAATCATTATTCAGCAAATTTCTACACATTGTAATCATATTTTTATGAAACATAATATCTGGGCGGACTCATTTTAAAAGGGATTTGCCCCTCCCTTGTATGTATGGGTGTACTTGTGGATTGATATTGATGTTTATGTTTTATTCCGCACATTGAAAGAACATTTGTAATATAACTAACGAATGTTGCTATAGGCGTAGTCTGGGTACTTGAGTATTTAGAAAAAGAAAAAGTACGGCAGTGCCGCACCTGCCTACAAGACGTGGTTGGAAGACACCCATGGTGTAGGGGCGTGACACATATCAATAGTGGGTAACATGAGTTTCATTAACAGTGATACAAATCACGTTATAATTGGATTTGACAAGTGTCAACTTTTTTCATTTTATCATGCTTAGGTTGTTGCATGTGTGCATAATAATTTGTTTAGTTTTGTTCTCTCTTACCTCTTCAACGAGAATACTAATCACATTCTAGACTCTCGGCCGAGAGTTTTCTAAACTCTCGGAAAACTCTCGGGGTGCAAACTCTCGTCCGAGAGTTTTTAAACTTTCAGTCGAGAGTTTGCCCGCGCGGTAAATCTAACTCTAGGCGGGTTAAACTAGTTTTAAATTTCTCGGTCGAGAGTTTGAGAAATTTCTCGTCCGAGAGATTATCTCGTCCGAGAGTTTCTGGTCAATGAAAAACACATAAAATTCTGCAGTTTTCAGGAACCTGCAACTTTGGAGGGGCAGAACACCTACAAAAAAAAAATTATATGTCGGACAAAGTACCATTAGATTCATCTCTGAATCTAGTTTCTGATGATATGAGATTTGTGGAGTTTCATTAAAAAATTCAATTTTTTATCAATTTTTTACTAAACTGTGTCACTGTGGAATTTCGTTGTTCGAAAAATTGCACCGAATGAAAATTCAATAACTTTCAAATGAGGACACCAAAAAATTCAAAAAAATCATACTGCACTTCCTCTCCCTATCTACTCCAAAAGGGTACTCTCATTTTTCTTATTGACGATCACATTGAAAAGAAAATCAAAGGATGATAAAATGTACTGAAACATCACTGTTTTTTTGTCTTCGTCCATTTCAAAAAATAATAAAAAATAGTGATTTAATCCGAAAATTACCGAAAAATAGTCTGTGCACTAGCGCAATATATGCAAATTATGATGCTATGGTTTTTTTCCAAAAAATGAATAACCTTCCCTAAAAAAAGTAAAGGATGATAAAGTGACTATTTATGTTTGCCTGAAAATTTCAAGTATATGCAATTAGTAAACAAGAAATTTACCCCTCTATATGTCAATATTTTTTTTTTTTTAAATATGGGTATGGAGGTAAGACAATTCTCTACAATTCTTGTTTTTATGTCAAAGCATAGTTTGCAATAAAAATATGATTTTAGTGGAGTTGAAGTTGAAAATCATAGAAAATTACAATTTTCAACGTCAAAAAAGGGCAAAAAGTGTTTCCCAACTTCACATTTTCACCCATTAGTCAATTATCCATTAGACTTCACTGGTGAGGAAGAAATCCATTGAGTTTACCTTTGCAAACTATGTTGATCAGTTTCTATACACAGTTGTTTATCTGCTAAATAGTGATCTTGAACCGAGGATAGGAGTGTATATTCAAAAATTATTACATCTTAATGACCAAGTGAAGATAGGTGATTGGTATTTATACCAAAACTACACATAGATCTGTATAAATTTAATATAAAATATGTATTGTCTGGATTCTCCTGATCTAACAATAATATTCTATTGTTAAATACAGAATCGCTTCTACAAAATCTTTGCGGAATTTAAAACACAATCACCAATAGAAATATCATGAAGAAATATCAATCACACAGAACATAGATAATTTACCCAAGGAAAGCATATAGCTAAAAACCCCACTATATTCTATTATATATTATATCATGGATCATGAAACAACTACATACAAAGCTCCAATCCAAGAGCTCTCAGTACAATAGCTAACTGTCTCACACTGTCATACAGAAATTGGAAAGTTCCTTAGCTAATTTATTGTCTCCAAATATCCTGCCTCCACTGCGCAATCCCAGTTGATAGCAATCCCTGAATGAATGGAATCCTACTTGCCTTGACTGCGCAATCCTCATGGGCACATCCAATGTGTGTATGGATGCATGTGTTCAACCGATAATGTCACAACTGATAGTCAATATGTCCCTTGCACCTACATCTCAACCGGGTCTCCATTGGATCTGGCATGCATTTAGTTAATAGTAGTAAATCTTCAGCTGTATGTGAGGCCACTAATTGTGAATTAATTAATAATTAATTCACTTGACCTCTCACTAGTGTATCTTCAATTACAAATAGCACAATTGAGTTTAACTCACTTAACTGAGTTAAAATACTTTACAACTTTCATAATTACACTTCCAACTCTGTTACAACTTCGAATCACTCAGTTACAACTAATTCCACTTGCATGTCCCACCAACCAACCACTCAACTCGAAATTCTTATAGCTAACTGATTTTCCACTTCAGTTAACTATTTCCAAGTTCTCATTGAGAATATATTATTGTTTATTGTCCAACTAATATTAATGGATAATAATAGTCGACATGCATATATAAATAGACATGCAATCTATAAATATAACTTGCACATACATCTATAAATAGACCTCATCTATAAATAGAATTTGCTCATGCATCTATAAATAGACATCCACCTAAAAATAGCCTGAGGCTCCATCCTACTGTAGGTGAATAATTTTCAATAGGATCTTCTTGTTGAATCTCAACAAGATCGAATCTATGGGCATGAATTTCCAACCTAGTAAGATTCCAAATTTGTTCCCATAAGACCGGTTTCCCATTAGAATACATTAGAAAAATTATACATATGGAGATGACAACTTACATTTTGTGGCAACTAAAAAAAAAATGCATAGTTCAAAATCAAATAAATAGATTGGGCTATTTGTTTACAATACTGTACCGGTAAAAAAGCTTTTTTTTTTGAAGAAAATAAATTTTAAATTGAAACACTGTTACCAATGAAATACGCATCAACTTTTTTTTTTTAATGGTGATTAAGGAAGTATTTTGAAACGTATTGATGCAGCATCAACCTTTTTTTTTTAGAGTGGTGATTTTCATGTTGGTAATAAAACACAAAACTTAGAAAATATATATATATATATATATATATATATATATATATATATATATATATATATATATATATAAAAAACCAATAAAAATGTAAAAATAAAATAAAATTAACTCGTAAAAATAAAAAATTTAAACAAAAATAAATAAATAAAACAAAAAAAAAAAAACAAATATATTCGAAAATTATATCAAAAGAAATGACAAAATTTGAAAAAAAAACACACAATTTAAAGAAAAAAAACAAAAATCAACAAAAAAAATTAAAAAAAAAACATCAAATTTTTTTCTTTCTAAGTTATTAAAAAAATCCATATAATTAAAAAAAATAAAAATAAAATAGAAAATTTAAAAATAATTTAAATTACAAAATTAAAATTTAGATAAAAAAAAATAAAATACAAAAAAGAAAAAATTAAATTTAAAAATTTAAATTAAAAAAATAATGATAATAAGAAAACAAAAATACAAATTCTAAAATTAACAAAAACACAAATTAAAAAAAAAAAAAAAAATTTAAAATTGAAAAATAAACTTAAAATAAAAGAATTATAATAAAAAAACTATCATTAAAAAACAAAAAAAATGAAAAAAATCACGTGCAAATAATTAAAAAACAAATATCCATAAATTTGCTTTTTTTTTTTAAATGAAACAATTTTTAAATTTTTAAAATGAAAAACCAAATAAACTAAAAGATTTAAAAAGAAAAATTAAATTAAATTAAAATTTAATAAATTTAATGAATAAATTTTAAATTTTAAAAAATAATTAATCTAAAATATTAAATTAATATATATATTAAAAAAATTAAATTTAAAATAAAAAAATTGAATTAAAAAAAATAATTTTAAATTTTTTTTTGAATTCTGAAAAAATTTAAAAAAATAAAATCAAATTTAAAAAAATTAAAAAATTAAAAATATATATATTTTTCATATATATTTTTTATTATTAAATTTTATGTTTAGTTTTTTCATTTAGTTTTTTAAAATTTAATAAATTTTGTATTTTTTTTTAATTTATTTGAAATTAGTATTTTTTTTTTTTTTTAATTACATAAAATTTATATATTTTTTTTATTTCAATTAAAATTGTTTATTTAAATTTTTTTTTTTTTTTTTTAAAATTAAACTTAATATTTTCAAATTAATTTGTTTTTTATTTAATATATATTTTTTAATTTATTTTTTTCAATTTTTCAATTTTAATTGATTTTTAAAGTTTTTTAACTTCTTCTTCTTCTTCTTCTTCTTTTTTTTTTTATAAATTTAATTTTTATATCAAAATTTATTTGTTTATTCATTTATTTATTAAAATTTAATATATATATTTTTTAATTTAATTTGTTATTTTAGTATTAACATTTTTTTTTCAATTTAATAAAATCTAATATATATATATATTTAATTTAAGTTTATATATATATATATATATATATATATATTTTACGTTCTATAATTTAAATTTAATATACTTTTTAAAATCTATTTGTTTTTTTAATATATATTTCTTTAAATTTAATATTTTTGTTGTATTTTTTTTTTCATTTTTTTTGGATTTAACTTCACTAATGTTTTTTTTTTTTTTTTTAAGTTTTAAATTTATTAAAAATTTAGTATATTTCCTTAAATTTAATTTTTTGTTTTAAATTTAAATTTTTTTTTTAAATTTAATAAGCATTTTCTTTTTCTTTTTTAAATTTAATTTTCATATTTTATTTTTTATAATTTATTTCTTTTTTTAACTTGTTTTTCTTTTTAATTTAATATTTTTCTTTTGTTTTTATTTTATTTTTTTATTTCTATATATTTTGAAATTTAAATCTTTAAATTTATTTTTTATTTTTATTTTTTATTTTTTCTTAAATTTTAGGTTTTTTAATGTTTGAATTAAAAATTTTATTTTATTTTTTTATTCTATATATTTTTTTAAATTTTAAGCTTTAAAAATGTTTCTATTTTTAAATTTATTTTTTCTCGTAAATTTTAGGTTTTTTTTAATGTTTGAATTTTAAAAATTAAAAAAATGTTATTTCTATTTTTAAAAATGTCAAAAATATGACATAAATTTTTTTTTTTTTTGTTAGTCTCCAAAGATCAACTAGTTTTGTTTTGAGGGTGTTTTTTCAATCCTTTTTTCTGAAACAATTTTGTTTTTTAGCATAATTTTATAAAATGTTGAAATTTGAGCTTCAAAGACCAAGTGCATTCTGAATACACCTTTTTTGTTTTTGGAGTGTTTTTTCATGTTTTTTGAGTCTTTCTCTGCTAGAGTTCCCGTTTTGAGGTCAAAGTTACCTATTTCTTCTGTACGTTGTTTTGATTTTTACTCTGTCTTATGACCCTTTCGGCCTAATTTCAAAGTTAAAAGTGGAGCAAAAGACCACTCTTTACACACACACTCCTAGGCCAGAGATAGAGAAATTCATGAACCAGAGTCAGTGGGAGGAGAAAAAATTGTAGGAGGCCGAAGAAAAATTCATATCCACAACCATATCTCAGACTCCTACACCTCAAGAAAAGCAGGAGAAAAGGATAAGGGAAGAAGAATATTCTCTAGTACGAGAAATTGGAGTTAAGGAATTCCTAATATATAAAAAGAAATATAAAACTTACTTTGGACCGGTATTTCAGCAGGGAAGTAAAGCACAAGAAACAATAGTTTTGTGAGTTCCTCATGTTTCTACAAGGGAGGATGACATCTTCATAGGATCTCCCTCTTCATCAACATCCAAAGATCCTCTAGAAACAACACAAACAATAGACTTGGCTCAAGACACGACTTAGCCTAACATTTTTTCCAAGTACAAGGCAATTAAACAGAGGAATGAAATGCTTAAAGCCACAACCTACACTCAGTTTTGGAAGCAAACAACCACATCATAGCATAGGCTCATATTGACCTTTGACACAGAGAACTGGAAAATGAAAATTTCATTCCTTGAAGCAAAAGTGCCAGACCCAAGGACACTAGCTGATTACAAAGAACATGTATTTTCATTTGATGCACAGCAAATTCATCCAATTGACCAAATGGATATGCATAATAAAACCAATGATATGATTTATTCGACTCTAACTAATGTTTCCATATCAACCTCCAAATTTTGGGTATCATTCAACAACACACAAACACAACTAAAGTTGGAAATGATTTCATCCTTAGCCAAGGATACTAAAATCAAGTCACTGGAAGAATTGGTGATCAAACTGGGATACAATCCTAGTGATGTGAAGGCAACTGAAGAAATTTTGAAAATGAAAATTGTTAATAGAGAAACATTGAGGAAGAAAATCAAGCTACCAACCAAATATGATCCACAGGCTAAGGAAGTTGGAGAGATGGATAAGGAAAAAGAGGACATGTTCAATATAATAATTGAACAAAACAGCCAGATCTGAGACATGGAAGTGGAAGTGGAGAAACTTCTCAAAGAAAAAGAGCAAGTGTCACAGTTGGTCATAGTTCCACTCACAACAATCCCAATTTCAGTGGAAACAACTACATGGGCATCTATGTCAACTTTAGCACCAATACAGACATCATATCCATGAAGTGATCTAATTAAGGCCATGGACAATCTGTACATTCAGGGGCAAGAAATTGCTAAGTTAAAATATTAGCTCAAAACACTGCAAGAACAAAAATTAAGAATAGACACTTCTTATGTTGCATAATTGTAGAAAACTCACCATCTCACTCTGCAATTCCAACAATTACAAAGTGAATCAGCAATGGCACAAACTCTAGCACAAGAAAAGGAAAGTATATGGATAGATACAAATGAAGCCATCACTGAGATATGGCCTTCAATTCATATTATTTTTTAACAACAAGAATTAACACAGAGGTCTAAAGAAGCAGTGAAGGAAATTAAAACAGATTTGGGACAAAATCCTGGAGAAGCAACAACAATCATCAAAATATTGATTTCTAAAACAGAGAAAAACTAGAGCAGCTTGGGATTCAAGATAGAACTTAAACCATTTTGGAGGTTAAGAGAATGCATACTAAAAGTAACTTGATGTTGCAACTAGAAAATAAAAGCCAAAATCTAGAATCCAACATTCAAATATTCCATAAGAAGATTCATGTGCTAAAATGAAAAGGGTTGCCAGGATTGGTTGACACAGTAAATTATTTTATTAACTTAAAATATTATTAGGAGAAATTATGCACTATTTCCCTAGATAAATCAATATTTGCATATATAAAAGGAAATATCATGGGGAAGGCATTCATGGAGGCCATGGAATTTGACTTGTTTATCAATCATGATATTAGACACTTGTTCACTATCAAACCTACCTTCCAGAAATACACGGATGTGGGTGACACATATAGAAAATTTAAAAAATTGTCTATCATAAGTGAAGACAAATGGGAGAAGTTGTGTGAATTACTAGAGTAAAACAATTTTCATCTTCAAAAGAAAGGAAAACAGCTCAGCAAATTTTGAGGACCAGTCATCAATAGTCAGACTGAAGACTAAAGCCAGCAGCCACATCAATTTCAGATTACCTATTTTTTTGCTCTATTTTTTTAAAATATTTTTGATATTTTGTAAAAATCTTGAGATTTTCACTCAATATATTTTTTGTTAGTTTTTGAATAAATACTTCCAAATTCGAAGTATTAGTGTTGGGATTTGTATGAAGAAATCGACTATTGAATGTAAAGTTGTTCGTTGAGATCAAGTGGAAAAACTTCAGAAATACAGAAAGCTTTTCAAGATTCTTGTGTCAATTTTTTTGGTGGTGTTACTCTTCTTTTGTTAATGTGTTTCATTCTCTATTAATTCACATGTTTATTCTATCAGTTTTTTCTTAAGAAAAATAAGAATTTGAATTTTTTTAAATACATTCAAATCTGGCTTATTGAAAAAAAATTATATTTTCCACAGAAGTTAAACAATAGATTTCTTAATTGCTCTATGTTTAATGGAATCTTAATCTTTCCTTCTTTACCATATCACCAAGCTTTTTAGATCCAATAAGTTTTCCTACTCTGCCCTAATCAACTTGTCTGTCATTGTTGCAATTAATCTACTGAAAGTTTAACTCACTCCATTGCCCAATGGATTTCCAATGTTGTTCCAACCAAAACAATTCAAAAATCAAAATCTAAAATTCACAGGTAGCCTAAAATTTTAAAATAAACAAAGATAAATTTAACAAAGAGGTCCCCCTCTGAAGATGGCAAGGCTAGATCCCATCTTCCAAAGTGGTTTTATGGTTACCTCTAGAATTTCTTTCACAACCTTGGGAAATTATGGAGTGATAACATTCTGGTGACTCCACTAGGGAAGAACAAATTAAATTTAAAATCAATGTTCCCTGGAAATATATGTGTTTCAGATTTAAAGTTGTTTCAAACTCAAAATTTGCATAAATTTAAAATATGTAAATATATTGCAGTAGATATGGCTTCTAAAATAATTTACACTAGATCAAACCCTAATCTAGATCCTCCATAAATTATAGATAACCTAGAAAGAATAATTAGGAAGAAAATTGCAACTGAGAGTGAATCAAGTGAAAGTATTATTCCAAGAGTAAATTCCCTTCCTGAAAATATTGTTACCTTAGAAGACATAGAATTTGATTTGGCTTTTCAAGATACACTCTTTAGAAGTAATTCTGATAGTTTTGTACCTAAAATTGTGGTGGACAAATACTTAATACCACCGGGTAAGTTGGATCAAACTGAGCATACATCTCTAGAACATCAATCACGTAAATCATCAGATCTTATTTCAACTGCATCATCCCCCATTCCACAACCAATTTCACATGTTCGTGTTGTCTCTCCATTCATTCCTCCCAACATCTCTACACATAGTTCAACCTATTCTTTACTCAATTCATCTACCATTCCTACAACCTCCACTACAACACATCAAACTATTATAACCTCCCCTTTCATAACAACTTTACCGAAACCTCCTGCTACTACATCTTCCTCTACACCCCATAATCCCATCATGGTTGCTCGTTATGCTCCTCTGATTTCACCTGGACAACTTAACCCCATGCCACAAGGTTATCAAACTCAGATACCTCATTTTGATAGCACCAGACCCATTACTGCTCAGCAACACATAGATCGAATGGATGATTACTTTGAATTGCAATAATTCAATGAATATGATGTTAGAATGAGGCTATTTTCTCAAAGTCTCATAGGAGAAGTTAAAAGGTGGTTTAGAACATTAAGGGATTCCTCCATTCCATATGTAACCAAATTTTAGGAAAATTTCCTTAGAAGGTGGGAAGTTAAGAAAGACCCTCTCCAGGTCTTAGCTAAATATGAAAGTATCAATAGAGCTCAAGGAGAATCCATCCAAGATTACTATACTAGGTTCAATAGTGTTTATAAATCTATTCCAATTGCAATACAGCTACCTCCCAAATTAGTCTTACTAAAGTTTCCAAATGGTTTTGACCTTGATATGGCCTAAAAAATTAGGGAAAGAAACCCTGCCACCTTAGAAGAAATGCATATGAATGCAATGAGTGTAGAATAAAATCTGTTAGCAAAGAGAGCTAGGTTGAAAACTAAAGCAAAGGTCCAAATCAAAGAAGAACCAGCCTCTTCTTCTTCAGATGCTAGGATAGACACCTTATATAGAAATTATACAAAATACATGTATGTCCTAGATTCTTTTGAGCTAACAATGTGCTACTGTTAAATATATAATTTCTTCTAAAAATCTTTTCGGAATTAAAAACGCAATCACCAATTACAATATCATGAAGAAATATCAATCACACACAACACAGATAATTTCCTGGGGAAAGATTATAGCTAAAAAACCCACTATCATCTATTGTATATTATATCATGGATCATGAAACAGTTACATAAAAAGATCAAATCCAAGAGCTCTCGGTACATGAGTTAATTGTCTCACACTGTCATACAAAAAAATTTGGCAAGTTCCTTAGCCACTTTACTGTCTCCAAACAACCTAACTCCATTGTGCAATCCCTGCTAATAGAAATCCCTGAAAGAATGCAATCTTTTCTGCCTTGACTGTGCAATCCTCATGGGCACATCCAATGTGTGTGTGGTTTCATGTGTGCAACCAGATAATGTCACAACTGATAGTTTACTCCCCTTTCACCTAGAAATCAATTGCGTCTCCACTAGATCTGACATGCACGCAGTTAATAATAGTAAATATTCAATTTTATGTGAGACCGATGATTTTGAATTAAATAATAATTAATTCACTTGATCTCTCACTAGTGTATCTTCAATTACAACTAGCACAACTGATTTTAACTCGCTTAACTAAGTTAAACTACTTTACAACTTGCACAACTACACTTCCAACTCTATTACAACTTTGAATCACTCAGTTACAACTAAGTCAACCTCATGCATGTCCCACCAACCAACCACTTAACTTGAAATTCCTTTAGCTAACTGATTTTCCACTTCAGTTAACTATTTCCAAGTGCTCATTGAGAATAGAATATATTTTATTGTCCAACTAATATTAAGGGATAAAAATGGTAGACATGCATCAATAAATAGACATGCATTCTATAAATAGAATTTGCACATACATCTATAAACAGACATACACCTAAAAATAGCCTGAGGCTCCATCCTATTGTAGGTGCTTAATTTTCACTAGGATCTTCTTTTTGAATCTCAACACTCCCTCTCAACAAGAAAGGGATTATCCTTCACCTCAATCATGTCTCTATGGTATTTGAATTTTCTCCTGGTGATCGCCTTCGTCAAAATATTTGTGTCTTGATATTTCATGGGAATGTACTGAAGCAACATGATTCTCCTCTACACATAATATCTGAGATGATGGTACTAGATATCTATATGCTTAGATCTATCATGAAACACGGGATTAATCGAGAGTTTAATGCAACTCTGATTATCACAATGAATCATTGTCGGATCCATATGAGAACCAAACAAACCAACCAAGATCTTTCTCGTCTAGATAGCCTCACATGCAGCTTGACTCGTTGCCATGTATTTTTCTTCCACTGAACTAAGTGCCACGGATCTCTGCTTCCTGTTGTAGTAAGAAACAGCTATAGACCCGATACTAAAGATCCCCCCTGATGTGCTCTTACTATCCAATGGACTTCCTACCCAATCTGCATCCATGAAGCCATGCAACTTCACTCCATCCATCTGTCTGTACCATAAACCATACTCTGATGTGACTCTCAGGTATCTCAGGACATTCTTACCCGCCTTTCAAAAGAGATTAGTAATCTTAACCATAGCTTGACTCACCTGGTTAACCACATAGCAATTGTATGGTCTCATGTTCAATAGATACATTAGCGAGCCCACTAACTATCGATAGAAAATAGCATCCACTACCTCTCCAGAAGTAGCATCCTCTTTCCTAGATTTTCCTGGAAGAGGGGTATCCATGGGTTTGCAGCCCTCCATGTGAAACTTACCCAGTATCTCCCTTGCATACTTTCCTTGAGACACAAAAATTTCACTATCTCGCTGCCATATTTCCAATCCAAGGAAATAATGAAGGAGGCCCATGTCCTTCATTTCGAACTCCCTTGCAAGATCAATATTAAATAATCAACATAAATAACAATGATTAAAATCTTACCCTCCACCACAATTTGGTATAGGTTTGCATCTGCTTCACTTTTGGTGAAGCCCAACCCAGTGAAATATTTGTCTATTCGAGTGTACCAAGCACAGGGTTCTTGCTTCAGCCCATACAATGCTCTTTTGAGTCAGCACACATGTGACTCATTGTTGAAGATATCGAAACCTTCAACTTGCTTTATGTACACCTCTTCCTCAATGATCCCATTGAGAAACGTATTTTTCACATCCATCTGATGAATGCGCCAGCGCATCTGCGCTGAGAGCAAGGATGGTCCTTATGGAAGAATACCTTGCGACAAGTGCAAAGGTCTCTTCATAATCTATCCCCTCGATCTGTGAGAAGCCCCGGGCTACAAATATAGCCTTGTCTTTCTCCACACTCCCATCAACAACTTGATTTACCTTGTAGATCCATCTCGAACCTACCACTGATTTATCAACCAGCCTTGGAACAATTTCCCAAGCATTGTTTTTGACAATGGAGTCATACTCCTCCACCATTTCATCTACCCATGTGGGCTCCTACACTGTTCCTGAAAAGAAGATGGTTCAATCACAATACATTTTCTCATGAGAGCCATATATCCAGTAAATCAATGAGGAGACTGTCTTTGTCTGCACTGTGAAGTAGGGGCTCCTACATTTTATGCAGCATCAAGTCTCAACCTATCAGCTTCTGTGGTACGCCTTCTACCATTTCCAATGGATGGCTCTGCGTAAGTGGACTCCTCCACTCCATGAACCTCCTCATGTGTTTGATCCACATCTTGAGACTCATCTTTGGGAACTAGCAGTTCCTCCTTCGCATGCAAGTCTATCTCCCTCTCAAGCGACAACCCCATGGCTTTCCCCTCATCGAATTTTATATCTCGTCGCACAAAAGTCATTCTGTTGTTTGGAAAATACACACAATAATTATGGGGTGTTTTTGTGTACCCCACAACTATACCAACTTCAGCAGTCAGCTCCAGCTTCTTCCTGGCATCCTTGGTCACATGCACATAAACAGATGAGCCAAAAATATTAAAGTGTGAAACATCTGTTTTCCTACCAGAGAAAGCTTCTTCAAGTGTACTCATGCCAATTACTCTATGAGGACAACGGTTTTGCACATAAACCACAGTGTTGCATGCTTCCACCCACAAATGCATGAGTAGGCCCTGATCATGCAACATATCTCGTGTTGCACCCACGATCCTTCGTTGTTCCTCTTCGTGACCCCATTTTGCTGTGGGTTATGAGGTGCTATAAGTTCTCTTCGAATTCCTTATTTGTTGTAGAAGTTCTTGAATTAGTTAGAGATTTATTCTCCAATATTATCGCTCCTAAGAGCCTTCACTCTCTTCCCCGACTCTTTCTCCACCAATTCCTTAAACTCAGAGAACTTTGAGAATGTTTGATCCTTATTCTGAATGAAGAAGATCCAACATTTACAAGAAAATTCATCAACAAAGATTACATAGTACTTATGTTTTTCTGTTGAAGCAACCGAGAACGGTCCACACGCATCTGTGTGAACTCTCTCAAGGATCCCCGAAGCAGGGTTCTCCTTATCATGAAAGGTGGACTTTACATACTTCCCCATGGTACAACCCTTGCACTAATCTAACTGAGCAAGTGTTCCTATTGGAAGTCCAGTAGATATTGGTTGTGTAACTTTCAAGGATCCATGATGAATATGGCGCAATCTCCTATGCCATAATTCACCCTCATCATGGCTCACCACTTTTTTTTCCTTTCCCATCATGGCAGCACAGCCATCTAGCTCCAGCTTTTAAATATTCCTAACTCGAATCTCTATCCTCTTGGCTTGACCCATTGTTTTATGTCATAGGAAAGCTTCTCCATCACTAAAAACAACGTCATAGCCTCTATCCTTCAACATTGTGACTGAGACCAAATTTTTCTTCAGACCTGGAACATGCATAAAATATTTTAATTGAAATTGTTTTTCTGACTCCATCTGAAAGGTAATGGTACCAATTATGATATCACAGTATCGTTCGTCATCGCCCATCTCTATATGCATCTGGAGATCTTTCTCCTCCAAGTCACTGAAAAGTTCCTTATCTCCCGTCATGTGAAAGGAAGCGCCACTATCTAAATACCACACCAATCCCAATGCACTTGACACTATGAATGAAATCAAGGAGAACTCAAGCTCAAATTTCGAGGCAAGGGCCTCACCTGCTGCAGCTCCAACAACCTTCTTGTTCTTCTTCTTTTGTGGAAATTTAGTAGCAAGATTCCCATGTTCGTGATAGTGAAAACACTTCACCTTCGACATATCCAGCTTCTTTCCTTTAGACTCAGATTTAGAATGGAATTTATTCCCCTTCCCCTTCTTTGCCTTGGCAGCCAATAAAAATCCTCTTCATCATCATGCTTTGAAGAAGAGCCACCTTTGGTGTTCTGCCTGAACTCCTCTTGCACCAGATCCGACCATAGTCGTTCCCAATCCGGCAATTTTTCCCGCCTGTTGACAGAATCTTCATAATTGTGCCAACTCGTAGGAAGTCCCAAGAGAGCCAAGCTCACAAAATCATCATTAGCAACAGTTATTCACGCACTCCCCAGTTCATCCCGACATTGGAAAAACTTCGTGAGATACTTTGGAATGGTGTCACCCTTTTCCATCTTGATCTTTCTGAGTTTATCTTTGAGCACCAATTTCCTATGGTCGCTACTTCTTTGGAATAGATTAATCAAAGCCTTCCACATAGCAGATGGTGTGGCTTTCCCATGGAGGCTTGAGATAATGTGGTCTTGTACTCCCTCCAACAGAATCCTCCTCACCTTTTCCACTTTCTTTTGTGATGCATCAATATTGGCAGCATCTGATGAAGCAGTCTTTGGAACATCATTGTTAATGAATTCCTTAAAACCATTGTCTTCGAGTATTTCCTCCATCCTATCACTCCAATAAATGTAGTTCGAGCTTCCCTCGAGTTCATACTCTAACCTCAAGCCATTGAAAGCCATTTCGATCTTATATCAACTTCAACACCAAGAAAGTATTTCTGCAAATTCGAATTCTTTCCACCAATAAACTCAGCTCCTGCTTCACTACTGCAATTTCATGTGATTTGATACCATTCAAAAATTATACAAAATACATGTATGTCCTAGATTCTCCTGATCTAAGAATGTGCTACTGTTAAATCCAGAATCGCTTCTATAAATCTTTATGAAATTAAAAACGCAATTGTCAATTACAATATCATGAAGAAAGATCAATCACACACAACATAGATAATTTCCCGGGGAAAGATTATAGCTAAAAGCCACACTATCTTCTATTCTATATTATATCATGGATCATGAAACAATTACATACAAACCTCCAATCCAAGAGCTCTAAGTACATGAGCTAATTGTATCACATTGTCATACAAAAAAATTGGCAAGCTCCTTAGCCAATTTACTCTCTCCAGACAGCCTGCCTCCACTGCGCAATCCCTACTGATAGCAATGCCTAAATGAATGCAATCTTGCCTGCCTTGACTGTGCAATGCTCATGGGCACATCCAATGTGTGTGTGGTTGCATGTGTGCAACCGAATAATGTCACAACTGATAGTTTAATTCCCTTTCACCTAGAACTCAACTAAGTCTCCACTGGATTTGACATGCATGCAGTTAATAATAGTAATTCTTCAGTATCATGTGAGACCACAGATTGTGAATTAATTAATAATTAATTCACTTGAACTCTCACTAGTGTATCTTCAGTTACAACTAGCACAACTAATTTTAACTCACTTAACTGAGTTAAACTACTTTACAACTTGCACAACTACACTTCCAACTCTGTTACAACTTCAAATCACTCAGTTACAACTAAGTCAACCTACATGTCCCACCAACCAACCACTTAACTCAAAATTCCTTTAGCTAACAGATTTTCCACTTCATTTAACTATTTTCAAGTGCTCATCGAGACTAGAATATAGTTTATTTTCCAACTAATATTAATGGATAATAATAGTAGACATGCATCTATAAATAGACATGCATTCTATAAATACAATTTTCACATACATCTATAAATAGACATACACCCAAAAATAGTCTGCGGCTCCATCCTAGTGTAGGTGCTTAATTTTCACTAGGATCTTCTTGTTGAATCTCAACACTCCCTCTCAATAAGAAAGGGATTAGCCTTCACCCTGATCCTATCTCTATGGTATTCAAATTTTCTCCTTGTGAGCGCCTCTGTCAAAGTATCTACATTCTTATCATCCGTGAGAATGTATTAAAGCAACATGATTCTCCTCTGCACACAATCTATGAGATGATGGTACCATATATCTATATGCTTATATATACCATGAAAAACAGGATTAATCGAGAGTTTAATGCAACCCTGATTATCACAATGAATCACTATCGGATCCATTTGAGAACCAAACAAACCAACCAAGATCTTTCTCATCTAGATAGCCTCACATGCAGCTTGACTCACTACCATGTATTCCGCTTCCGCTAAAATGAGTGCCATGGATCTCTGCTTCCTGTTGTACGAAGAAAAATTTGTAAACCCGATACTAAAGATCCCCCCTGTTGTGCTCTTTCTATGCGATGGACTGCCCGCCCAATCTGCATCCGTGAAGTTATGCAACTTCACTCCATCCATCTATCTGTACCATAAACCATACTCTGATGTGGCCCTCAGGTATCTCAGGACATCCTTACCCACCTTCCAAAAGAGCTTGGTACGATTAACCATAGCTTTACTTAGTTGGTTAACCATATAGCAATTGTCTGGTCTCGTGTTCACTAGATACATTAGCGAACCCACTAACTCTTGATAGATAGTAGCATCCACTACCTCTCCAGAAGTAGCATCCTCTTTCCTCGAGTTTCCTAGAAGAGAAGTATCCATGGGTTTGCAGCCCTCCATGTGAAACTTAACTAGTATCTCCCTTGCATACTTTTCTTGAGACACAAAAATTTCACGATCTCACTGCCATATTTCCAATCCAAGGAAATAATGAAGGAGGCCTGTATCATTCATTTCAAACTCCCTTGCAAGATCCTCCTTGCATGAGTTTATCAGTTGCTCATCACCAGTCAATATTAAACCATCAACATAAACAACAATTATTAAAATCTTGCCCTCCACCATAATTTGGTATAGGTTTGCATCTGCTTCACTTTTGGTGAAGCCTAGTTCGGTGAAATAGATGTCTATCCGAGTGTACCAAGCACAGGGTGCTTGCTTCAACCCATACAACGCTATTTTGAGTCGGTACACATGTGAATTTCTGTTGAAGATCTTGAAACCTTCAGGCTGATCGATTTACACCTCTTCCTCAATGATCCAATTGAGAAACGCAATTTTCACATCCATCTGATGAATGCGCCAACCCATCTGCACTGAGAGAGAAAGGATGGTCCTTATGGAAGAATACCTTGCGACAGGTGCAAAGGTCTCTTCATAATCTATCCCCTCGATCTGTGAGAAGCCCCAAGCCACAAATATGGCCTTGTATCTATCCACACTCCCATTAGCAACTTTCTTTACCTTGTAGATCCATCTCGAACCTACTACTGATTTATCAACCAGTCTTGGAACAATTTCCCAAGCACTATTTTTGACAATGGAGTCATACTCCTCCACCATTTAATCTACCCATGTAGGATCCTGCGCTTCTTCCTGAAAGGAAGATGGTTCTGTCACAATAAATTTTCTCATGAGAGCCATGTATCCAGTAAATTGGTCAAGAGACTGTCTTTGTTTACGCTATGAAGTAGGGGCTCCTACATTCTATGCAGCATCAAGTCTCAGCCTATCAGCTTCTGTGGTATGTCTTCTGCCATTTCTGATGGATGGCTCTATGTGAGTGGACTCCTCCACTCCATGAACCTCCTCATGTGGCTGATCCACATATTGAGACTCATATTTTGGAACCAGCAGTTCCTCCTTCGCATGCAAGTCCATCTCCCTCTCAAGCAACAATCACATGGTTTTCCCCTCATTGACTTTTATATCCCATCGCACAACACTCATTATCCTATTTGGAAAATATACACGATAATTATGGGGTGTTTCTGTGTACCCCACAAGTATACCAACTTCAGCAATCGGCTCCAGCTTCTTTCCGACGTCCTTGGACACATGCACATAAATAGATGAGCCAAAAACCTTAAAGTGTGAAATAGCTGTTTCTTACCAGTGAAAAATTCTTCAGGTGTACACATGCCAAGTACTCTATGAGGACAATGCTTTTTCACATAAACCATAGTTTTGCATGCTTCTGCCCACAAATGCATGAGTAGGCCCTAATCATGCAACATCACTCGTGTTGCACCCACGATCTTTCTGTTCTTCCTCTCCGCAACCCCATTTTGTTGTGGGTTATGAGGCACTATGAGTTCTCTTCGAATTCCTTCTTTGTTGTAGAATTTCTTGAATTCGTTAGAGATGTATTCTCCACCATTATCGCTCCTAAGAGCCTTCACTTGCTTCCCTGACTCTTTCTCCACCAATGCCTTAAACTCACAGAACTTTGAGAATGTTTGATCCTTCTTCTGCATGAAGAAGATCCAGCATTTATGAGAAAATTCATCAACAAATACCACATATTACTTATGTTTTGTTGTTGAAGCAATCGAGAACAGTCCACACACGTCTTTGTGAACTCACTCAAGTATCCCCGAAGCACGATTCTCCTTCTCATGAAAGGTGGACTTTACATACTTCTGTCGTGCAACCCTTGCACTGATCTAATTGAGCAAGTGTTCCCATTGGAATTCCAGTAGATATTTGTTGCATGACTTTCAAGGTTGCATGATGAAGATGGCCCAATCACCTGTGCCATAATTCGCCCTCATCTCGGCTCACCACTTTTTCTTCCTTAACCATCATGGCAGCACAACCATCTACATCCAACTTGGAAATATTCCTAACTAGAATCCCTATCCTCTTGGCCTGACCCGTTGTTTTATGTCGTAGGAAAGCTTTTCCATCACTAAAAATGTTAGGTCCCTATATTACTAGTATAGTCCCTTATTGTTGTTAGTTCAACCCCCTTATTGTTATTATTGTACCCCTGTAACCCCCATATTTTTATTATTGTGCCCTTAAATTATTATTGTTAGGTCGGCTAGGATTACATTGTGGCCCCATGGACTCCTATATATTGAAAGGAGGTTTTGTAATTTGAATCATCCAAGAATTATTCATTCATGTAATGTATTGGAGGTTTCCCCCTCGAAGCGGCTTATTTCTAAGGCGTTGATATCTCTTTTCTTCTATTTTTGGAGTTGGTTTCACAACAAAAAACAACATCATAGCCTCTTTCCTATAACATTGCGACTGAGACAAAAATTTTCTTCAAACCTGGAACATGCATAACATTTTTTAATTGAAATGGTTTACCTGAATCTCTCTAAAAGGTAATGGTACAATTCCCGGTAGCACTGTACCGTCTATCATCACCCATCTCTATATGCATCTAGAGATATTTCTCCTCCAAGTCACTGAAAATTTCCTTATCTACGGTCATGTGAAAGGAAGTGCCACTATCAAATACCACACCGATCCCAATGCACTTGACACCCTGCATGAAATAAAGGAGAATTCAAGGTCAAATTGCAAGGCAAGGGCCTCAACAATTGTAGCTCTAGTAGCCTTCTTGTTCTTCTTCTTTTAAGGACAGTTTGTAGCAAGATGCCCATGTTCATGACAGTGAAAACACTTCACCTTCGACATATCTAGCTTCTTGCCTTTAGACTCAGATTTAGAATGGAATTTCTTCCCCTTCCCCTTCTTCACCTTGGAAGCCAAAGCATAAATCCTCTTCATCATCATGTTTTGATGAAGAGCCATCTCTGGTGTTCTACCTGAACTCCTCCTGCACTAGATCCGACCACAGTCATTCCCAATCAGACAATTTTTTCTTTTCCGTTGACAGAGTCTCCATAACTATGCCAAAATTTAGGAAGTCCCAAGAGAGCCAAGCTCACAAAATCGTCATCAACAACATTTATTCCCACACTCCCCAGTTCATCTCGACATTGGACAAACTTCGTGAGATACTTTGGAATGGTGTCGCCCTTTTCCATCTTGATCTTTCTGAGTTTACCTTTGAGTGCCAATTTCCTATGGACGTTGTTGCTTTGGAATAGATCTGTAAAAGCATTCCACATATCATATGGTGTGTATTTAACATGGAGGCTTGAGACAATGTAGTCTCGTGCTCCCTCTAATAGAATCCTCCTCGCCTTAGCCACTTTCTTTTGCCATGCATTAATATTGGCAGCATCTAACGAAGCAGGCTTAGGAACATTATTGTCAATGAATTCCTTCAAGCCATTGTCTTCAAGTACTTCCTCCATCATGTCCCTACAAGAAATTTAATTCGAGCTTCCCTCGAGTGCATACTCTAATCTCAATCCATTGAAAGCCATTTCGATCTTGAATCAGCTATAGCACCAAGAAAGTATTTCTACAAATTCGAATTCTTTCCACCAACAAACTCAGCTCCTACTTCACTATTGCAATTTCATGTGCTTTAATACCATGGAGAAATTTTACAGAATACATCTATGTCTTGGATTCTCCTGATTAAACAATGTGCTATTGTTAAATACAAAATCGCTTCTACAAATCTTTGTGAAATTAAAAACATAATCACCAATTACAATATCATGAAGAAAAATCAATCACACACAACACAGATAATTTCCCAGGGAAAGCTTATAGCTAAAAACCCCACTATATTCTATGGTATATTATATCATGGATCATGAAAAAATTACATATAAATCTTCAATCCAAGAGCTCTCAGTACATAAGCTAATTGTCTCACACTGACATACAAAAAAAATGGCAAGTTCCTTAGCCAATTTACTGTCTCCAGATAGCCGGCCTCCACTATGCAATCCTACTGATAGCAATCCCTGAATGAATGCAATCTTTCCTTCCTTGAATGCACAATCTTCATGGGCACATCCAATGTTTGTGTGGTTGCAGGGGTGCAACCGGATAATGTCACAACTGATAGTTTACTTCCCTTTCACCTTGAACTCAACTGGGTCTCCACTAGATCTGACATGCATGCAGTTAATAATAGTAAATCTTCAATCGCATGTGAGACCACTGATTGTGAATTAATTAATAATTAATTCACTTGTTCTCTCACTAGTGTATCTTCAGTTACAATTAGCACAACTAAGTTTAACTCACTTAACTGAGTTAAACTACTTTAAAACTTTCACAACTACACTTCCAACTCTGTTACAACTTTGAATCACTCAGTTACAACTAATTCAACCTATATGTCCCACCAACCAACCACTTAACTCGAAATTCCTTTAGCTAACTGATTTGCCACTTCAGTTAACTATTTCCAAGTGCTCATTGAGAATAGAATATTGTTTATTGTCCAGCTAATATTAAGGGATAATAATAGTAGACATGCATCGATAAATATAATTTGCACATAAATCTATAAATAGACATACACCTAAAAATAGCCTCAGGCTCCATCCTAGTGTAGGTGCTTAATTTTCACTAGGATCTTCTTGTTGAATCTAAACATATTATTGAAAACTATGGAGAGAATGATGGATAGGTTAAGCTTAGTAGATAAGACTCCTCCTAAAGAAAATCAAATAGCTCCTCTTATCATAAATCCTGATTTAGAAGAAATCCCCCACAAATCAAACAAAGAGAACAGAGAAGCCCTGTTGATCAACAAAAAATTAGGCCTCCATTACAAGAAATCAATGCAAATTAAGAAACTAAATTAACTAAGGAAATTGAAAACAATCAGATAAATCTATTTGGAATAAACAATATAGATCATATATTCTTGAGGAAGGAAGAGGAAGCCCAGTTTTTGTTATCTCAACCAGAGAAAACCCATTTAGAATATGAGGAATACAAACATGAATATCAAAATGGTATTATGGAGTTACATAATCCCCCTAAAAAAACTCAAAAATATACTCCTTCAAACAGTCAAACTAAAACATATCCTCAAAAAGAAGTCTCCAAAAAACTAGATGCTCCTTCAACTAGTCGAATGAAAGTTGACCCTAAAAAAGAAGTACCTAAGAAACTAGATGTTGGAAATATGATGCAGAATGTTGTCCTTGATGGCAACCCACTAAATGAAGATGAAGACATGCGACTGTTGACATGTGTTGTCCTTGATGGCAAACCACCTGATGAAGTTATTCTTGACTTGATGAACTTGGTAAATGATGTAAATCTGATGTTTGTTGACAATATGATGCTGAGTGTTGTCCTTGAAAGGCAACCCACTTGATGAAGTTGTGCTTGAGAGAATATGTTCATTCGAGAAAATCTGATCATTTTCTCGATTATTACTGAAGGCAATGAAGAAAGAAATTCGAATGTAACTCAAAACAGTGAAAAAGAAAGTATGTCTCTTTGTATACGCGGTTACTAGGAGTGGTCGCGTATGCACGCGGAAAGAAACGTTTCAAGTCGCGTATGGGTAAAAACGCTCAAAAAGTGCAAAACCAGGGGTAACCACCATGGTATTGACCCATTGTATTGGGTAATGATTCGCCTAATTGACCCCGTCCAGGAATACCATCGGAAGTAATGTGGTTTTGGGCTCATGGTATTGAAAAAGGGGCTCATGGTATTGAAAAGGGTAAACCTATATAAGGAGAAGAAATTCATTGTGCAAATCATGAGTGAGGGTGCAAGATGTCTAAGCTTGAATGGATAATTCTCTTTGAAGTAGATCTGAATGGAAAGGGTTACACTTGAATGATAAATATGAATGTATGATTCACCAATGATGAAGAAGGGATCTGGATACAAAATGCATTTATGTAGTACTGAGTCTACTTATGGAAGAGCCTAGATGTGATGAAGACGAACATCAAGAGAGTGAACATATGCAGAGTAAAAGATGAAATGCGGGCGGGCATCTCTAATCTGAAAGTATCTTCCCTTTCTGTAATGATTGAGAATATAAAACTCGCCCCGGCAACGGAGGAAGCGCGTATATACGCGGCCAGTGAAGTGGCACGTGTGCATAATGAAATCTGTGAGGTATACGCTGGTTTGGGGACGGAAGCAGCGTATATCCGCGGTATCCGTGAAAGGGAAAAACGCGTGTCCCTGAAACCTAAGGATTTAACGGAAACGGTATAATGCTGGTCACAAAATTTTCTTTGTGTTTTCGCTATTTGATCGACGAATAAGTATCTGTTGTTGATGTATGTTTGTGCTTAAAAGTTTGGAAAGGGTCCAGTCTGGAAATATGATGAAATGTGGCCTGCAAGTGGTGTTCTATTGAAGTTGTTGGATCCGGTGTGAAAATTGATGAAACGTGGTCCAAGGTGGTGCTGAGGGTTGTAGCCTTCAGTCAGGGGGTTGTAGCTCCCTTCCGAGGAGGAATTCGAGGTAGTCGCAAGATCGAGGTCGTGGCTCACTTCAGGAAGAGGTGAGTGAGCGAGTCGGGGGGTCGGCCAGTCCATATTCAAGAAGAGGCTGATGGCAGGCGCAGGTGGGTGCTACGTCTTTGGTACGAAATCTGTATGGCCCACATATGTTGTAGATGTTTTTTTCTCTATAATAAAATATTGAAGGGTGAGCAAGCTGAAGGCGGTGGTTTTCTCCGACTTGGGTTTCCACCTAAATCCTGAGTATTTCATGTCATGATGCTTTGTGTGATGATTTATTCTGTTCTTACTGCACATGTTTACTGTTTATTGAATATCTGATGAATAAATGATGGAATGGTTTAAGTGAAGAATTAATGACATAATTGGTTCTCTGTGTATACGCGAGTTTGATAAAGGGTATCCGCGTATATACGCAAGTATTCTTCAGGAAAGTAGCGTATGGGTTTTGAAGTAAAGAAAAGTAAAAAGTTTTGAATATGCTGTAAATATTGATTCACCCCCTCTCAGTATTTTTCCCAACAATTGGTATCAGAGCGGGTCCTTGTGCAGAAGCTTGATCGCTTGAAGGAGATCCGTTGCAATGGGAAGTCAAGAAGGAGTGATGTCTATAAAGCCACCTCTATTCAATGGAAGCAATCTAATTTTCTGGAAGGTACGAACAAAAGCATATCTGCAAAGTCTTGGTGCAGATGTATGGGCAATCGTGCAGAAGAGGTTATCCAATACTAGGCAAGTATTCCTACTGTCCCAGTGAAAGGAAGAAGTATGAAACCAATGCCAAAGCGATAAATGTCTCCTAGGAAGCATGTCTGAATCAGAATTTTCTAAAGTGATGCAGCTACATTCAGCAAAAGAAATATGGGACAAAATCATTCTGAGCTATGAAGGAGATACAAAGGTAAAAAATACAAAACTCCAAACTCTTAGAATTGAATATGAAAATTTGAAGATGCATAGTGATGAAAGTGTTGCCAGTTTCTTCCTTCGTCTAGATGATGTTGTAAATCGAATGAGAAATTTGGGTGAAACCATAACTGATACTACTCTGGTGGAAAATGTCTTAAGATCCTTGACTAAAAAATTTGACTCTGCAGGTTACTTGCTATTGAAGAAAAGTAAGATGCAAACTCTTTTGTTGTTCAATTGCATGTGATACATTGCTAGAAATGCGACAAGGAGGTCCTTCCCAAATCAGAGAAGCTGCTTTTAAGGCCTCTACAAAAGGAAAGGAAAAGGAAGTTGTCAAATATTCCAGCTATATATCCGATGAAGAAGAAGAAAATTTCGTGAGAAAGCTCCAACTAGGTATTGGAAGATTCAAAGGTAAGCTTCCCTTCAAATGTTTTGAGTGTGGAAAAGTTGGTCATTATGCTGCAAAATGTCCTTATAAAGGAAAAGAAGTAGTAAGAAGAAATAAGAACCAATCTAGCTCTAAGAAAAGTTACTATACTAATGAAGATAGTGATGGGTCATCTAATAGTGAGAAAGGATGTGAAGAAGATCTTAGACTTCTCATGGCTTTTGAACAAAAAGAAGAAAAGGATACTTTTATGGATGCTCTAGAGGAAAACGATTTTCTTGAAGAAAATATTCAACTCAAACTTCGCTTAGAAGATTACAAAATTCTCTTAGAAGAACAAAAGATAATCAGAAAGTATATCTGAAGCGACTTGAAGAAGCAAACACATATTGAAAAGCTGGAGATAACGAAGTGAAAGTGAGGTCAAAGAAAGTTGAGAAAGCAAAGACCTTAAGTATAGATTTGCTAAAGGATACGAAACATTGGAATGAGATCATCAGGTACAGAGTACAACGTCCTCCTCTACCCTAAAGACGAGTCTTGGATATACGGGAGAATCTTCTCCAGTCTTCGGCACCAACCTATCTAAATCGGTCCGGTGGTTGCATCATTCGGTCACTCGGCAAGGAATGAAGGATCTCTACGAGAAAACGGGACCATCTCCGTTTCAGGCACACTAACGGGGATGGCTTTCAAGAGACACTGCAATAGCAGAGACAGAAATTCAAATAGAAGATTCCATGATCGTAGAAATTTCTACTTCAATGGGCAATGTTTCACATGTCACAATTTTGGTCATAAAGCTGTTCAATGTGTTTCATATAAAACCATCATGACAAGAGAAGCAAGAAAGAAAATGTTGGATACTGAACCAAAGAAGAATACCTATAACAACTTTTCTCCTCTTCAAAGTGAAGTTGAATGTACTTATTGTAATAACTTTGGCCATGAAAAATCTGAATGCAGGAACAAGATCCAGCCAAAAGAACATGTTCCCTCAAGCTCTAAAGTGTGGAAAAAGAAAGAACCGCCGGTTGAAAATTGTGGGATAGCATTATTTGCAGAAGGTGAAGAAAATCAAATGGTACATCGATAGTGGGTGCTCAAAACACATGACGGTGACAAAAACAAACACTGTATATAATGCTGCGAGAAGAAAAATAAATTTTGTTTGACAGAATACATATAACGTAATTAAAAAGGAGAAGGGCGATGTTCTAAGAAAAGGTGAAGCTAATGATGTCATGTATGTGGATGGATTAAGACATAACCTATTAAGTGTAAGTCAAATGTGTGATCAAGGAACTGAAGTTGTCTTTAGTTCAAAAGAATGTGTGGTTCGCGATCTTGATACAGGTAAAACAATTATAAAAGGAAAAATAACTCCAAGCGAAAACGTATGTACTTCAGCAGCCGCATGAATCAATGCTACTTGAAGACGAATATAACCAAATTGACTATGGCATAGAAGGATGGAATACGAGTTTCTCTCCGATCAACAAAGCACGACGGACTGTTTGTTAAATGATCTTCCCAAGATCAATCTTCGAGAAGTACCGCATATGCTGAATCTTCACATCATGAATTTGGTGGCGGACGGAGATTCGGAGGCTAATGCCAAGAAGGATCATGAGTACGACCTCTTGAACTCATTCATGCGACATGCACGTGGACCTATGAGGAAAAAGTCACCACGTGGTGAAGAATACTATATCCTATTTATTGATGATTTCTCTAGAATGTGTTGGATTGGGTTGCTTAAACACAAAGATGAAGCATTTGAGAAATTTCGAATTACAGAAGGCTACGGTAGAAAAACTCAGATGGGATTCAAAAAATCAGGAGTGTCACCAGATGCAGATGGGTGGGAGAATATACATCAAATGAATTCCTTGAATATTGTGAACAACATGGCATAAAAAGACAATTCTCTGTAGCTGGCACTCCACAACAAAATGGTGTAGCAAAAAGAATGAATAGAACAATTCAACAAATGGCTAGAGCTATGATTGATGATTCTGGAATACCTCACACTTTCTGGGGAGAAGCAACTCATACAGCAGCAAACATTCTCAACAAAGCTCATGTTCGGGTAAATAGTGATAAAACTCCATATGAACTCTGGTACGGTAAATCTCCCTTCGTAAAGCATTTTAGAGTTTTTGGAAGCAAATGCTTTATCAAAAATAATGATGAAAAGCTTGGTAAGTTCGAACCTAGATCAGATAAAGGAATTTTCCTTGGTTACTCATCTTCAAGAAAAGCATACAAATGTTATAATGAAAGGCTTCAAAAGGTTGTTGAATGTATTGATGTTGTTATTGATGAGTCTCATATGACTCATGTGAGAAAAACAAACAACAAAAGAAGATGATAGCGACATATGGCCTTCTACATCAGATGGAAATGATATAGGCAGTGAATCAAATGAAGAACCTGAAAATGAACTATCTGAAAAAGCTCCATCCAGATATGTTCAAAAGAATCATCCTGAATCTCAAATTTTGGGAGACAAGGAATCAGGTGTACGAACACGAAGAACTCTTGCGGGATCTTCTAATCATTTGGCACTCATATCCACAATTGAACCACACAATGTCAATGAAGCTAGCAAATATGAATGTTGGAGGCATGCCATGGATGAAGAACTAGAGAAAATTGAAAAGAATGACACTTGGGATTTGGTACCAAGACCTCCTGATAAAAATGTCATTGGAACTAAATGGATCTTCAAAAACAAGTTAAATGAGAATGGGGATGTTGTAAAGAACAAAGCTAGACTAGTTTGCAAGGGGTATACTCAACAAGAAGGTATAGACTTTGAAGAAACTTTTGCTCCTGTAGCTCGAATTGAAGCCATAAGAATGTTTCTTGCTTTCTCAAGCTATCAACGAATCAAAGTTTATCAAATGGATGTTCAGTCTGCTTTTCTTAATGGTGATCTAGAAGAAGAAGTATATATAGAACAACCGGAAGGATTCATCTTGGGAAATGATGCAAATCTTGTTTGTAGACTTAAAAAGGCTCTGTATGGACTCAAACAAGCTCCAAGGGCTTGGTATTATCGTCTTGACAAGTATATCTTCATCAACAAGGATTTTCAAAGGTCCATGACAACAGCATATACACAAAATATGAAAATGATAAACTATTGATTGTAGTTGTATATGTTGATGATATCATTTTTGGGAGTAGCAGAAGAATCTATGAGTCAAAAAATTCTTCTGTCATGCGACAAGAATTTGAAATAGTGAAATGTCTTTATAGGGAACTAACATTCTTTCTTGGCTTGCAAGTGCATCAATCTGCAGATGGTATATTTCTATCACAAGCAAAATATCTTATGCAAATTCTGAAGAAGTATGGCATGGAAGAATGCAAACCTGTAAGTACACCAATGATAACCGGATGCAGTCTCAGTTCTAATGATGATTGTCCCACTGTGAATCAACCAGAATACAGATCGATGATTGGAAGTCTACTTTTTCTCACGGGACCGGACGGAACATTATGCATCTTTGTTGGGATTGTTGGACGATTCCAAGCTGAATAAGGAGTCTCTTGGTAGAGGAGATATTCAAGGCCTACAAGGAACTCAAGACTTGTGACCATGGTGTCAAGGAGCTGAGTGAACTCTTCATGCTTACAACGTGCGGTTAGGTGGAAATGTTGATGATCGGAAAAGCACTAGTGGTGGTGCATTCTATATGGGGGCCCGGTTAGTATCTTGGTTTAGCAAGAAGAAAAGCTCTATTGCCTTATCTACAGCAGAAGCAGAATATGTGGCTGCCGCATCATGTTGCACTCAAATTCTCTGGATGATGAAAACCTTACAAGACTTTCAAATCAAATGTTCACCTCCTATCTCCATTATGTGTGACAATACAAGTGCCATCGGTATCTCGAAAAGTCTGTTATGTTCGAAAACCCAAGCACATTCCCATCAAATATCATTTCCTACGTGAACAAGTGCTTGAGCAAAAGGTAAAGTTGAAAAGTTGGGTATATTTACCTAATACAACAAACACGTGGTGATATCTTGCCAAACCTCGCCGGGGAAGCGTTCGAGTATCTAAGACGAAAGCACAGGTGTTCTATGGGTCAAAAGAAAAAATCCGCATAAATTTTAGAAGATGGCTTTCCATACGCGGGTTCCACGAAACAAAGTCAAACGTATGTGCGTTCTTTCTAAGTAGCATGTTTGGTTAGCATTGAATTCTTGGTTGGTTCGGCTCTCTTCAGCACAGCTGCAGTGCTGTTTGGTATCTCTGGTGGTGTTCCAGTTCTCATAAATCTGTTTCTAATGTTTTGATGAAGATGCCTTGATGATTTGTTGGTGAAAATGTTCAGGATGCACAAACTAAGGGGGAGCCTTAGTCATATGAAAAGGATGCATGGATGCACAGATTCAGGGGGAGCATTAGCGTTGCTGAGTATAATGCATTGTTGGCATTATGATGGTTCTGTTATATGACCTCTCTTGAGGTCTTCTTGGTATTGGTCATGAAAAGTCATATTTGTATTTTTGATGAAAAGGTCATGTTGAGACCCTTGATGTAAAATCTGTAATATTCAGTCATGTATGAACTTGTCAAATTTGTGAACCCACTTGGTTGGGTAGCTGAGTCAATTTTTGTAAACCCACTTGGTTGGGTAGCTGAATTGAAATATGTAAACCCACTTGGTTGGGTACTTGAGTCTCATATGTAAATCCACTTGGTTGGATATTTGATGTAAGTAGGAGTCTTTGGTGATAGGAAGAGTCATGTACTTTATTGAAAAATATGTTTGAAGATTCAGCATGAACTCAGGGGGAGCTTGGCCACTTCAGCACATATCAGATCTACAGAATGTTTCTTTCACATGAGGAGAAAAGGGGGAGAATGTTGGTTTTTGATCCGCCCTTTGCCCTTGATGTCAAAGGGGGAGAGTGACATGATGATGTTTGAATAAAGAGAAGATAATGATGTGACATATTTGGGAGAGTGACATAGTATCTATCTGCTGTGGTAACCAAACACCATCGTGGTTGCCATCAAGTCCAAAGGGGGAGATTGTTGGAAATATGATGCATAATGTTGTCCTTGATGGCAACCCACTAAATGAAGATGAAGACATGCGACTGTTGACATGTGTTGTCTTTGATGGCAAACCACCTGATGAAGTTATTCTTGACTTGATGAACTTGGTAAATGATGTAAATCTGATGTTTGTTGACAATATGATGCTGAGTGTTGTCCTTGAAAGGCAACCCACTTGATGAAGTTGTGCTTGAGAGAATATGCTCCTGATGAAGAAAATATGATGTTTCTACAGTGTGTACAGAAGGCAATGAAGAAAGAAATTCAGAATGTGCTCAAAATATGATGAAAAGAGTATGTCTCTTTGTATACGCGGATTTGCCTAGGGTAAGTCGCGTATGGGCAAAAGCGCTCAAAAAGGGGGGGGGGGGGGGGGGGGGGGGGGCTCAAGGGGTGAAGCCGCCGCACCGCATGGGGCGGCGGCGGCGGCGTAAATGAAAAAAAGCGTGGCGGCGGCGGCTACAACCTTACCGTATGACGATATCATGCTGGCGTGGCGCTGCTGTGTGCTGGGCGGTGTATTAAGTGATGTGTATTACACCCGCCAGGCGGGGGGGCTCTCGCCAGCCAGCGGCAGGCAGTGAGATGAATATATATATACTTTCTTTTTCTCTGCCACTCTCTCTGCCTGGAGAAGAGATGGTGTCAAATCATGGTGGTGCAAGATGTCTAAGCTTGAATGAATACTTCTCTCTGAAGTAGATCTGAATGAAAAGGGTTACACTTGAAGATAAATCTGAATGTATGATGCACCAATGATGAAGAAGGGGATCTAGATCTGAAATGCATTTGTATTTACTAGATCTACTTATGGAAGGCCTAGATCTGTGATGAGGCGAACATCAAGGCGAACATCTGTCTGAAGTAAAAGGGTAAATCTGAACTGAATATCTAATATGAAGAAGTATGTTGCTCTGTAATGATTGAAGATCTATACGCTACTTCGTCGCGGAGGAAGCGCGTATATACGCAGCTTCGCTGAAGTGAAAGCGCGTATGCGCAATGAAATATACACTGAGGTATACGCTGGTTTGCGAGGAAGGAAGCACGTATATCCGCGACATCAGTGAATGGAAAGCGCGTATGCAAACTAGGGTTTGCTGAAGCAAGGGGTATGAAGTATCTGATCTGTTCTGCTGTGTTTCTGCTATCTGATCTGTGTAGATAAGTATCTGTTGGTGATGTATGTTTGTGCTTAAAAGTATGGAAAGGGTCCAGTATGGAAATATGATGAAATATGGCCTGCAAATTGTGTTCTATTGAATTTGGTTGGATCCAGTGTGAAAATTGATGAAACGTGGTCCATAGAGGTGCTGAGGGTTGTAGCCTTCAGTCAGGGGGTCGTAGCTCCCTTCCAGGTGAGGCTGGTAAATGAGATCGGGGGGTCGTAGCTCCCTTCCAGGAGAGGCTGGTAAACGAGATCAGGGAGTCGTAGCTCCCTTCCAGGAGAGGCTGGTAAACGAGTTAGGGGGTTGGAGCTCCCTTCCAGGAGAGGCTGGTAAACGAGCGCAGGTGGGTGCCTGCGTGCTGGTCAAGTCTGCGCCAGCACATATGTTGTAATATGTTTTCTCTATAATAAAATATTGAAGGCCGAGCAACTGCAGCGGTGGTTTTCTCCCGACTTGGGTTTCCACCTAAAAATCCTGGTGTTCATGTGTGATGCTTTGTGTGATGGTTTAT
>JAXQQM020066914.1:25000-67561 GCA_034641835.2 Pinus albicaulis | reverse complement strand
TGTCAACAATAAGTAAAATATTTCAATGTCCATATTAAATAACATAATTTTATGTCTAATTTATATGGAAAATAATAAATTAATTTAAATTAAAAAATTCTTATCTTTTCACTATCCATAACTAGGGGGTTGTGCAATTTATTTCATTTTTAATTTGGAATTGAAATATAAGAAAGAGAGATTGAGATCATTCTTATTCCATTAATAGTTGCTTTCTAATTCATTGTAGGGGGAATATTCATAATTCTTTCAAAATATTAATATGGAATTGATATGTAAGATTTTCCAAAATTTTAATAATGAAAATAATTAAATGTATGCATACAAGAAAAATATTGAAAGGACACGTTTTAACAGTTTAATGTGGAGAATCTGAATTATAAATATAATATTTCAATGTCAAATACATATACATTATATTAGCCTAGATCCATCTTAACTCCATATCTATCAAGGGTTGAAAGGGATCAAATCTCTTTCCTCTCTAAAAAATGATTGCATCTCAAGATATTTAATTGAAAATTTTTATTTCATCATTTTACTTATTAATACATTTTATTGTCTTAATAAACTAAGGCAAGTGATCCATCTTAAAATGAAATGATCATATTACTTAAATTTTCAACAAATTTTGTGTGATTCCGCACAAATGGAACCAACTTAGATCCATCTCAACTTTGTATCTATCAAAGGCTGAGAACGATCAAATCTCCAAAATTTTCCTCAAATTTCACACTCAAAAAAAAATATTACACATTGAGAAATTTGATATTTGTAAATGCTTCACTCCATAATTTAGATGGATCTAAATTAATTATTAAATAAATCAAATTGTTGAATATATTAATAACTATTTAAAATATTATATGATGTATCTATTTAATTTATTTTTATAATTAAATTTACTTTTAGTTTAAATTTTATCAAAATTTTAATAAGTTTCATGATTAAGCTTTGGAGTTCAAATGCAAAAATTAATAGTAATTTGAATAAATTTAGTGGTTAGGATTTTAAATTGAAATATATAATAATTTGAATAGATTAGATTTAGTGGTTACGATCTCGAATTGAAATCTAGAAATTATTAAAATAGGTCTCAATAAAAAAACCTGGAAAAAGGGTGTCATAAAGATTAGATACACCAAAGTATTACTGTGGAATGAATTAAATCTGCATAGAAATTATTAAAATAGGTCTCAATAACAACCAAAAAAAAAACAGAAGCAAAGGAAAAAGGGTGTCATAAGGATTAGATACACCAAAGTATTACCGTGGAATGAATTAAATCTGCATACACTGCTTTTTATTTAGTGAATCCACACGAACTACGAATTTCACACTTTTCGATCGATGGTGTTTTGGGTGGACAAAGTAGTTCGACTAAAATGAAGCTGGTGCACATAATGTGTCTTCCATTTATTGCAATTCTAATTCACCCGAGAACCACGTATTTCCTAACAATTTAATACTCGCTCTCCTGGTTATTTCTCAACCACGTATTTCCTAACAATTTAATACTGTCGCTCTCCTGGTTGTCTGATTTGGATGAGAGGAATCATCGTTACAGCCGTATGGCTTCAATTTATTGCAATAATAATTGACCGAGCAGCCCCATATTTCCTTCAAATTAATGCCATCGTTCTCTTAGTTGCCTGAATCTGCATGACATAAATCACAATTCCACGCTACAGTCTTTATCTGTCGGCTTACGTGGGGACGCTACATGTCTGTTACCAAATCGACTGTTGAATAGTATTGTCTGTTACCCCATCGAATAATGTGAAGAATTGGGCCCTCAGGTCCTGCCTCATATGGACAACAGATTTTGGACGAGACAAAATTAAAAGCAACAAAAACCAATATAAATTTGTTATCCTGAAGTAGATCCTCATATGGCTATTAATTTAAACATGAAGCACATCCTGAAGTAGACCCTCATATGGTGTTCCCATGAGTATGACTTATACCTACTTTAAAATAGAGCAAAATGACGGTCCTAAAGTAGCTTCTCTAATGTGTATGTAGCCTTATTATTACAAATATAGAGCCTATAAATGAATTTAAAAGTTCTTGACAAACAAAAATACCTTTGTTTTGAGTTTTTCATTTCAAAATTTCTACCTAACATTTGTTTTCAGGGGCGTCACGATAAAAATTTATCACAATATTATGAATTTCGGTTATTCCAGATATTTTGGTTATAGTTTTCCTTGCGATCGTCCGGGACGGGGTGGTACTTGCGATATCTCGGCCTGGGATGCTTTTTATTTAGCAGTTTTCTGGATGTTGAATACTATTGGATGGGTTACTTTCTATTGGCATTGGAAGCATATAACGTTATGGCATGGTAATGTAGCGCAATTTAATGAGTCTTCCACTTATTTAATGGGATGGTCAAGAGATTATCTATGGTTAAATTCTTCACAACTTATTAATGGATACAATCCTTTTGGTATGAACAGTTTATCTGTTTGGGCGTGGATGTTCTTATTCGGGCATCTTGTTTGGGCTACTGGATTTATGTTCCTTATTTCCTCGCGTGGATATTGGCAGGAACTGATTGAAACTCTCGCATGGGCCCATGAACGCACGCCTTTAGCTAATTTAGTTCAATGGAGAGACAAGCCAGTAGCCCTTTCCATTGTTCAAGCACGATTAGTTGGATTAGCTCACTTTTCCGTAGGTTACCCAAGCATAAGGCTTGTTATTTTACAGTATAATATGATCCATGTATCAATGTCAACCAATATCTGGGATGGAATTTCAATATCTATCCCAACAGGATAGATACTGATCTATACTATATGGATAGAATATGTGAGTCTATCTCAAATACCTCTAAATTCTATCCATATATTCCACACTCTATAGATCTATCCGTGATTAGATACTCCATAAAATTATTTATTACCGGTTCCAGGAATGGTAGATCAATTGGAATGAGAAATCGTATATCAAAAAAAACTTGATTAGATCCAAGAATCCGGTAATAAGTGGACAAGAGGTACCTATTAGAAATTTGATCCGGTCGTCGACCTCGAACTCCTCGAGCTCGCTTCTGAGCGGAGTGATGATCTCGTCTTTCCAAAGACGCAAGAGCGAGAAATCTCTCCCCAAACCGTGCTTGCAATTCTCATTGGCAATACCTGCTTTCCCCATGTAATGTATCTATTTCCTAATCATTTTGGGCTTCCTCTGATAGAAAAAGAAAAATGATTCGAATCGAGGCAATTACTCAAAAGAGCATTTCATCGGGTCAAATAAGTTTTCTATTTTAAGATCCGTATCTTTTGCCAGGAATTAGCTAGAGGATTTATCCGGGGAATATCCGAATGCCAAATTAGCTCTCTCCCGCGAACGGCCGCCGCTTTTGATGAAAAAGGGCAGAGAATCAAATTCTCGTTCTTTTGAAAACGATTTTTGAAAGAGTTCGGACCTAATTCCTTCCGAACTACACGTATCATACTTTTATGTTTACGTGCTAAAGTTTTAGCACATGATAATGAAAAGTATATACTTTATACGATATAAAAACCATCTCGACCAAAGGATCCACCGTAGTAATGAAAAAGATTTCTCCAAATTTGATCAAATCGATTGAGAATATCATCATCTATTAGATTGTCCAAGACAATTTACTAATCGTCGTCCCGATACGTCACAGAATTTTTTCTAGCCAATAATCCAAGTATTGGCAATAACTGCAACTACTGGATCAAATTCATTGGTAATAAGACTTGCCGATGAATAACTCATCTAGCATTTTTTTTCGACAAAAAAGAGGGTTCCATCCGAACCCTAAAAAAATAACTCCGGAGAAGAAGAACAATTTCGGATAATTGATGAGAAACGTACCCTATAAGGTTCTGGACTAAAGATGGAAATAACATTGCCGAAAAAGTAGAAGATAATATCTACATTTTTTCCCTAGGGAGATGAGTACCTTTTATAGCTATAATAGATCTTTCACCATATCTAATATAGTTAATTTTAGGATCCTTCAACAACCAGACATTTTCGCTGAATTTCGACGCAGAAAATATGATATTATGTTTTATCTTTCGATGAAAATGAGTTCGCCGAGGGAAAGTTCTATGAGACAACGATCGTGAATGAGAGGATCATTTAAGAAGGGAAAATAAAATGGATTCGCATTCATAGACATAATAATTCCACAGAATGTAGAAGAATCTCGTATTTACTCTTTGGGACGACAATAATTGATCTTTGTAAATTCTCTGACTATTTCGATATTCATAGAGAACAGCGTAATGGGTGCAAGGAGGGAGCATCTCGATCAAGCGACGAAAGGTTCGAACCAAAATTTTCTGATGAATAGAATAGGGTATTCAAGTATCCGATATATAATTTTAATGCGGGAATTTATCCTCCAAGAAGGGAAATATTGAATGGATCGACCGAAACTCTTCCATTCATTCATCCCTTTCCACAAAATATTTTGACCGTATAGAGAACGAAACTTCCAGACCAATGTAAGTCCTTCTAGTACCGATCTTAATAGGAACTCTTTCTTGCACCGCCTAATGGATTTGGAGCGCAATTCACGAATAAAACAATTGAATGATTTTGTCAAGGGGTATTTGACCAATCAAACGTTTTACAAGCTAGAAACTCGAATTGATCATTTGAACTTAACAACGACCTGGCTCGAAGAACTTGATCCATCCAAATAATGATCATGACAAATTGCGTAAAGATCTTCCTAAAAAAAGAGTGGATATAAAAAGAATTGTTGTCGAGAGTTATCTTCCTTTCCGTATCTATGGAATTCATCCATTTCCAAACCCGCCTATGGCCCTCGTTCATGAGAATAACCTCTTCATTTCTCGAGAAAATACATGGTGCGATCTAGCTCAACAAGATAGGAAAAAATAGATATATCCAAATATAAAGATTCTATCTTCTATAGATTTACTAACCAAGGATCTCATTCGTCATGAGGAAGAACAAAATTTGTTTATCCCGGCAACCAATCGCCTCCCCGACTCATGGAATAAATAAACTCGGGCTCGCACACTATTTATCTTACACATCCGTACTCGAGTACTTAGGACTCATTGTGAGTGTATAAATCCCCGATCTACTCGTGGAAAACCTCCCGATATCGGTACTAAATCGCTCTTAACTTCGATCGCAAAGGAATTCCTACTCGTTTAATTGGAAGGAGTAGTTTAAGCTCAAGCTCGGGTCTACTTATGATTCAAGTCATATAGCTTTCTCCATTGACTCATTCGACTTAACCGCGAATTGATGAAACTCATTCACAATTATCACATTTTGATCCGGATGAGCATATTATACATCCATCCAGGTATATAATAGACATTTTCCACCCATTTGATTCCTTGAATCGTATCCTATTTTGATCGAATACAATCGTGTATCCGGAAATAATATCATGTATCATAAAGATCATATGTTGGAACGACATGCTTTTTTTTTTCCGTTCATTAGGATCGCCGTAGTCTTCCGAACTTTACCGATGGTATCGACGAGTTTTCTACTTCATTCAAATGTGTAAAAGATCTTAGTCGCACTAAAAAGTCGAGTTCTCTACCATTGAGTTAGCAACCCATATTGCGAATAGATATTATATATATACGATCGAAGTGGAATGCGAGGTTACTCAATAGAACCTAGTAATAAGAATCCTACCAATCTAATTGACGAACGGGAGGGATCAAAAACTCGTGAATGACCAAATAATTCACTCGTCGGCTCATATATGGATATGTATAGTTTTGATCCACCATTCCGGTATCAAAGTAATCTAGGTTATGAATAAATGATCCATCGACGTAATTATCATGATTGGATAGAATCACCGATAAATGATGAACCTAAGATATCTATTTCTATTGTGAATGGACGAATTATATCGACATAATACACGTTGTCAATCCGTAATAAGAGATAAATGAATTGTTGGATTGTCGTCAGATGGGACGAGATGTTAGACACATCGATAGAAAATCCCAGTTTTTAACAATAGAACGATTCAAAGATTCGTCATCTTTTTATGGAATCACGTGGAAACAAGATTGACTTGGAGAGTATAAGAAAATAAGAATAATTTTGAGCCAAGGGCACTTGATACGAATATGAAATGATGTCATAATCCATATCTCCACGAAACCAATTATGTAAATTACCACATCGTTTCGCACGATGTTTTGAAGATTCCTCCCCGATCTCGAATCATGATCGAGACGTGATTATGAATAGTCATTAACTCAATTGATATGATAGGAATAGGTATCGAATTGGATCCACTCTTTTTGTATAGAATACACTCAATGTAATCAATTAATTGATATTGATTAGGTACTTAACTTAATGCTTCTTTAGCCGCGTGCATTACCTCGACAGTAACGTTCAAAAGGCCCTTTCGTCGTGCAAATTTTTCAAAACTAAGGTAACCCCTCCAAATTCCAAAGATAATTTTTCAAAACTAAGGTAACCCCTCGTGGATAATGATTCTGTTTCTCCGAAAAAAAATTTGTCCCTCTCTTATAATTTTCAAAACTTTCTTTCAGATTCATCGATATTGAATTATTCAAACGGGCTTCTGACAATTGTTCAACTTTAGGAAGACCTTGAATTATATCACTGGATTTTAACCTTTCATATATCAATGTTATCAATGTATCTCCTTTGTCAATAATTTCTCCATAATGACCATGAACAGCCGCTTTTCGAGTAGCCGTATAGGGTTTAGTTGATCTAATGACTCAAAGATTCCTCATTAACTCGCTATGATTTGACCAGATTCTCGGGAGTGGTTCATCCTCGTATATCCATACACTTTTCGGAATCAATTTTCCAAGACTAACTACCGGAAATGTTTTTTTGCAGAATTTGATGAGGAAGAGCACCAATTTGGACCCAAGAGATTGGAAATGATGTTCCTACGTTGCATCGAAATGAGAAATTCTCATATTTTCGTCCATGAAATAATTGCAGGAAAAATGGAATGTTTATTTGATAATACTTTTTATCAGCTTATAAACTCGGGAGGATGGAAAACTACCGGTTATACTATAAATGACCAAGAGACTCAAAATTCAATTATTTTTCTCATAGGATCCTTTTCATTTGATTTATTTCCCATATCATAACATTTAGAATCATTGAATATAACGTATTCGAAAATAGGGGCCTGGCAGGATAGAACCATAAAAGATCCACCGTTCTCTTCCCCATTCGATAATGAACAAATAGTCCCTTGATGCTTACTAATTAATTGACTCGCCCCATTGGAAGAGGAAAAGATTAGTGTGGTCCAAATTGTTATGGAACATCAAATTTGAACTTGCTTTATTGTCCCTTCTCCCCATGAAAAAGGGGGGTATTTCATCAAGCTAATTTGAACCATATTGTTAACGATCTTATTTGTTCTTACCGAAATAAGAGAAACATAAGCCCCCGTATCTCTATAGAATCTATTTGTTCCCAATCAAATCCTAGACAAGTTCGAACCAATGGAATACTTGTGAATACCTATTACTTGGATTCGTTCACCATCTTCATACAAAATGGAATTGCTAATTTGAATCGTTGTAAGTTGTCCCCCTTCCCTCGATAAATCTAGGGAAAAGGGTGTTGTCATATTCGCCCATCCGTATTCCATGTTCTTACGTTAGAATATCCAAAAATGGAATTTATCTCAGAGAATACCACTTTTGGTATTCTAAGAATCGCATCGTGACAAGGTATTATTCTTTTCCCCATTCTTTATCACACTGCAACGAGACGATGAATCGATTCATTTGCTTTTTCCCTTCATATTGTAATTCTTAGGGGAAAAGGAAGCAACAGAGTCTCGATGCTCGTTGGATATGGTCCGATCGGGCCAGCTTCGAATAACCGAAGATTTGTTCTTCCTTCCCATAGCAAGCTTAAGTCACCCGATCTATGTTCCACTTGATCCACGTAAGAATCGGTTTGTTTGGCAACAAAAGGTTGAACATCTACTTGATCCCGATACTTATGAAATGGAAAGGGTACTACACCGATCCGTATATACCTCCCGATAATATCCATAGATAACTGCCCCGAGTATAGAATGAACATTACCGTGTACATATTCAAAGTGCATGACACACATTGGTACTCCAGCAGCATTTCTCCTTCTAAGTCAATATATTTCTGGCAAACTTTTTCCTTTAAGGAAGATGTTCTAGCACGAACCCCGCAATAATTTGTTCTAATTCCACATATTGATCATTCTCGAACCAAAAAGCAAACTTTGTGGTGGAATGGTTAAGTTCCGTACTTGATTCCACCATCAATAGTAATGGATAAGTTATTATGACATAGATACAGGATGTCCATTACGTGTACGTGTGGGATAAACCAAATTCTCATTGAATTCAATCTTTCCATTGAAAGGGGCTCGTATATGTTCCTCGCAATATCACTGTGAAATACCCCCTGGATGGAAAAAGTCCTTAGTGTTAGTTGAGTTCCCGGGTTCCCCAATGGATTGGCCCGCAATAATACCTACTCGCTTCTCCTAATTCAATCAAGTGATTGTGAGTAGTACTCCCAATTACAACATAATCGATAAATCCGAGATATACTCTTGCAAGTAAAGGGCCCATATATATTGGTCGTGGTCGAATGTTTCTTAATTGATTGGCAAGTCCAAACTAACATCCCGATTGCGCGTGGCAATGCATCTCCTATTTATATATACATCATCTCGCTAGCACACGCTAACCGCATTTGTGCTTGTACAACAACTTCATTTATGTCCCTCTCTCGACCTCGAATGGGACTTACGAAAATACTCGCATTGCCACAATATATTCTACGTACTACAATTTGTTGAACTACTTCAACAAGTCTACGTGTGAGGTATCCAAGATCTCCGTCGTCTACATGCTAGTATCCTACAACTCTTTTAACAGCCCCATAACAAAGAAATATATTCCGTTAAAGAGAGCCCTTCACGTAAATTCCTTCGAATGGGTAGATCGATGATTTGTCCTTGAGGATCCGACATTAATCCTCTCATACCTACTAATTGGTGAACCCGAGATGTACTTCCCCTAGCTCCCGAGGAAACACTGATGTACTGGATTTAAGGGATCAGTCATGCTAAAATTCGTATTCATTTCTTTTCTCAAATATTCACTGGTAGCATACCATATCTCGATCGATTGACGTAATTTTTCCACTGCATATAAATTCCCATAATGATTTTCTTTCTCCAAAAAATTACGAAGAGGAACACCTTAGTTTCAGATACTCATTTCCATAATCCACAAAGTTTTGTTAGGATCAAGATGGAGTGGAGAATACTCTTACGATTGTTCGTCGGGTCCGTCATGCCATGATCACTTATTCCCAACTAGGAACGGGATGAATGAAATGATTGGAGCTATTAGGATCTATAACAAATTGGAGAAAGATCTTTGTTTTCCATATAAAAGAATTATAAAAGACCCTTACCCCTTTTATTGGGGCAATCTAGTATTCAGAGTTTGCCTCGATTTGGTACCGCTCTCAGACCCGTACCAAAACAAGCGTTTACCCTTGTGGATGGTCTCAATAACTACTCCGCCTCAACGCATTTCGTGGAGAACCGCTTAGCTCGGGTTCGAGTGGCATTTCACCCTAACCACAACTCATCCATTTCTGGACAACATCAAGGTTCCGTACCCTCCACTTAGTTTCACCCAAGCTTCATCCCGGGTCATGGATAGATCACCCGTGCTCCGGTCCATAAGCGTGACAATTGCCCCATGAAGACTCACTCTCGCTACTTCGCTCCTGGGTTCCTCAACCAAGCCACCGCCTATAAGTCACCACCATTCTTCAACAGCACATGGTCGTAGATCGACTTTCCTCCCACTCGCTTGGGAGCGTACGGTTTCATGTTCTATTTCACTTCCCGATGGGGGTTCTTTCACCTTTCCCCGTGTACGGCTTCTCGTTATCGGTCACTCTCCAGAGTATTTAGCCTTGCAAGGTGGTCCTTGCTGATTCACACGGATTCCACGTGCCCCATGCTACTCGGTTAGAGCGTGTCAATGATGCTTTCGGCTACTAGACTCTCACCATCTAGGGTGTGACTCAATCGCTTCGCCAGCGTTACTGCAGCTTATATTGGCTCTCCCACAACCCCGTTTTCACTTCGCTTTAGGTTGCCCTTCATTTTCGTCGCCACTACTACGGAATCGCTTTTGCTTTCTATTCCTTCCGGCTACTAAGATGTTTCAATTCACCAGGTTGTCTCTTGCCCGCCCATGGATTCAGCAAAGAAGCAAAGGGTTAACCTATTCAGCGGAAGCTCCGAATCTATGTTCATTTTCAACTCCTCAAGCATTTCGTCGCTACCACGCCCTCTTCCTCGTCTCCGGGTGCCTAGGCATCCACCGTAAGCCCTTCCTCGTTTGAACCTCTCGTCATTCAAGGCTATGCCATCCTAAGGTGCTACTAAATGGAAAAATATTATCAATGCCCATGAATGATAAATCATAAATAAAACCGCCGGATCCGAATAATTTCGTGGTATCATATACCATTGTATTGGCTAGGATCACGGGCCGGAGATGTTTTACCTCGAACAAACTCGACATCCGCCACAGGGTAAACCATTGTCTCTCGGCCTCCCGACCGATTCTGCCTAGCTAGAGGCCAACGATAGACAATAACTCCTCCGTGTAATCACGGTGCCTCACAACTTTCATCGCATCGTGCTCTCCAAAGAGCAACTCTTCCAAAAAGGTGCAGTTTCAATCCCATTTTAGGGATTCTTGTAGTTATGGGCTATCCAAATACAAGAGAACCGGTGAAATCCAGAGCTATCCCCTTTTTCCACCCGACTCTTTGGTCCTAAGAATGATTGCCCTTTCTCCGACCCTTCCCGTCCAACCGGAGAGGAGACACGAATGCGTTCCACTCCTTGAATCAAGGTGGGTATATGGCCTGGGCTCCGTTACCCTTAGATGCCTTTGGCATCCTTGGGCGCATCTCGTAGTTCCTACGGGTGGAGACGATGGGACCTGGCCCATGGCATGGATTTTCCTTTTACCACATTTTTCGAAGGGTTGAAGGAGATAGTACATCAAGTTTTTCGCAAGGGCCAACTCTGATCCTCTTCCCCAGTGGGATCCCATAGCAACCCCTGTGGAGAGCCGCCGACTCCAACTATCGCCCATACGATCTATATTAGATCTAACCAACTACCCACTCTACCTTTCTCTACGTTCTGACAAAACTCCTCTATCTTTCTTTGTCTCTCGTAGAGTTTTTCGAAGGGCATGCTTTGGTCCTATTCCCCATTACCGAGAAAACGTAAGCCAACGGCTCTGCAAAAGATACTATCATTACCACCTAGACGATCGACATCCAACCCGTAAGTAATGACCCAATTGCAAGAGCGGAGCTCTACCAACTCGAGCTATATCCCCGTACCCTAATTGAAAGTGGAGCATACATGAAAAAATAAGGTGCTTTTGCTTTTTCTTCCTACGATTTTCCCCCGGCGCACCGGGCTATCCGGACTCTGAAATCCAGACCTCGCCCGTGAAGTAAATCCTCGCACTCGCAATACTTTGTCCAATCAATCTAATTGGAAGAGAATCAATAGATTCTTTTTCAGAGCGAATCATCCTTCCCGAACGCAGCATACAACTTCTCCGTTGTAACGCGCTCTCCAAGTGTGTTTGCTCCCTCCTTTTTCTTTTTATTTCCTTACCGAGCCACCCGCGAGCAAATGGAAATAACTTTTGATGAGAAAAGGAGGCGTTGAAAGACCCTCCCGGCCCAACCCCGGACACTCCAAGATCCTTTTTCGAACCCTCCGGCTCGCTCCCATCGTGAGGAGATAAAGACATCCTATCCAAGGTAATCGAATCGGGCGGGTCGTTTGTAGTGGGGGTCAAAGACCAAGGAGTTATTTTTATTTACACCAAGAATTCTTCTATTCTTATGACTAGATCCAATCTACCGGACTTCGAAAAATGAATTTATAGAATTTGATTTCACATTATTCCTTTAGGGAATAATGAGGAGATCCCACGATTCCCCGTTTCCTTGCCGTACCTTCGAAAAAGCATGAAAAGGCTTCGAATGGTATGATCCCTCCATCACCCTACCTAGAATGAAAAGGTGATCCCGTAGTTCTTGGTCTCGTGAAGATGCGTTGTTGTGTGCTCTATTTTCCACATCTAGGTCGAACTTCAACTCGTGCTCGAGAGATAGCCATCCATACACCGATAAGGGATGTATGGATTCTCGTGAAGAGAGGATCCGTGTGATAACCACCGTTCCCCCGACCGCCTGTGTCCACAAATGAATAGAAATTTGGACCGCATTCGATCTCACTCCGAATCGGGGCCTCTCCATCTATCCCCCGAGATGTTCCGCTCCACACCTTGCCGAACAAACAAAGGAGGAGTACGCCATGCGAATGTGCCTGATGATCCACATCTCCCGGCCTGTGCGTCGATGAGCACATTGAACTATCCATGTGACCGAGAGCCTTCACAAACTCTGTGCACAACGATGCGATTATCGTGGCGCGCTTCTACCGCCGAGCTAATAGCCCATCGTGCGGTGCCTTGGGTATGGAGGCTCGCCCCTACACCAACACCAATATATTGGAAAGAAACCATATAGAAAATAAGCTAATAGCCCATCGTACGGTGCCTCCTGAGGCCTCAATATATCCAAAATAAAGAAGAGAAACCCTAACTCTTTTTTGCCACCCCATGTCCCCTCGCCCGGGTGGCAACATGGGGAAGCAAATGGGAGATGGGATTCCTATCAACTTGTTCCCGACCTCGGGATGATAAGCTCATGGTCTCACTTCATTGTCGAGACCCGAAAGAATACTTCCTTCCATCTACGAGCTTGCTTCAGATGTGCATCCTTTCGGATGCAAGCACAACGAAGAAGCCCAAAAAGCATTAGCTCTCCCCGAAAAGGAGGTGATCCACCCGCACCTTCCAAGACGCGCTACCTTGTTATGACTTTTTTTTTTACCCGCTCACTAGCCCAGCCTTCGCATCCCCTCCGCGTTAAGGTAACGACTGCATGGCCACCTCCCATAGTGTGACCGCGTGTGTACAAGGCCCGGAACGGGATTCACCGCCGTATGGCCGACCGGCGATTACTAGCGGCCTCGCTTCATGCAGCGAGTTGCGTCTCTAACCAACCGAGGCCGGGTTTTTGAGGTTAGCTTGCCCTCGTGTGGGGTCGCGACCCTTGTCCCTAGCCATTGTAAAGACGTGTGGCGCCAGGGCATAAGGGGCATGATGACTTGACGTCATCCTCACCTTCCTCCGCTTATCACCGGCAAATGGTTTCGTGCTCCAAACTCAATTTTGGCAACTAAACACGAGGCTGCGCTCGCTACAGACTTAACCCAACACCTTACGCACGAGCCGACGACAACCATGCACCACCCGTGTCCGTGTTCCCGAAGCGCAGTCCTCGCAGAGGATTCACTATGTCAAGCTCGGTAAGGTTCTTCGTCGCATCGAATTGAACCACATGCTCCGCCCGCCACCGCTTGCAAGTGCCCCCCGTCATTCCTTTGAGTTTCATTCTTGCGAAGGTACTCCCCCGTGGGATACTTAACGTGTTAGCTACGCAATGCGCGGGTCGATACGCACAACACTTATTATCCATCGCTACGGCTAGACCACCGGGGCATCTAACCCCATTTGCTCCCCTAGCTGCCTCTCAAAGGCGGCTTCGCCCAAAGAGAGTGCTTTCGCCGTTGGTGTTCTTTTCCGATCTCAACGCATTTCTCACCGCTTCCACCGGAAATTCCCTCGCCCCTACCGTACTCCACTCTCGGTAGTTTCTACCGCCCGGTCTGTGGCCGAGCCCCGGAATTTGATGGGCCGGACGAAAGCTACCTACGTACGCTTTACGCCCAATCATTACGTGATAACGCTCGTATCCTTTGTCTTACCGTTACTACTGCACAAAGTTATCCGATGCTTCTTCCTCGTATACCGTCATTTTTCTTTCTCCGAGAAAATAATTTCGTGACTCGTGGGCCTTCTCGCTCACGCGGTATTGCTTCTGCCAAAGCCGCCCCATCATGAAAATTCCCCACCGTCGCTCCCCGTAGGAGTTCTGGGCCGTGTTCCCGTCCCGTGTGGCTGATCATCCTCTACACCAGCCATCGATCGTCACCTTGCAAGCTACTTCGCTCACCAACTAACTAATCGCACGCGAGCCTTCTCCCTCCTTGGCAGATTCCTCCTTTTGCTCCTCACTTATGGGGTATTAGGCAAATGCTTTCCGCTATTGTTCCCCTCCCAAGGGCAAAGTTCTTTACGCGTTACTCACCCGCCCACCATCGGGAACATCATCTCGTCCGACTTTGCATGTGTTAAGTATGTCGCCGTGTTCATCCCGAGTGAGGATCAAACTCTCAATGAGATTCAGTTGCATTAATTATAGCTCCCTTATGGACAAGCTGGGCCGATTCGCATCATATTTAGGCATAACTTGTCTCCATTTTCTTTATATAAGCTCAGCCCGTAGTTTTTAGTATAGCCATCCTTACCTCTCGTGTCAATCCCACAAAGCCTAGTACGACGAGAGAGCCATAAAAAAAATGGATCATCCACATCCAATTTGTTGTCCATCTACCATAGTAGACTCACTCATTAATATATGATGAGGGGCCCCTTTAACTCGTTATAGAGGCAACGCCATGGTAAGGCGTAAGTCATCGGCTCCAAGTCCGATAAAGGCCTGCTTCCCACAAAGAAAGAAGGCTCCTGTGTGTCTATTTCTTATCGTATGATCCACATCTTTTTAAAGATGAAAACCTCTTTTTCGAGGGACGAAAACTATCCGTCATGATAGGTTTTGTGCAAAACATTTGTTATAATCTGGAATCGGCTAACCAATATAGGGGGAGGACCACTATATTTTTATCAATAATAGCCTTCTTCATCCCTACTATGGGATCAAGATATAGTCTACTCCATCTTTGTCAATTTTGAAATATAATGTAGGTATTAGGATAATCGGTAATTTCAAATTACCGCCTTCAAAAGAAGTGGAAAAACGGGAGGAGAAGTAAGTGAACCTCGACCCATCTATTATGAATATATAAGCTATTCTCGTATTGAAATTTGATGGACATTTGGAAAGTGAACCTTCCTATCCGAAATGAATCGATCTTATTGAGTTGATCGAACTCCTATTTGGTTGTTGATTGAATGTTTCGTCGGATCGATTTTTATAATCTCTTCTCCTTCCTTTGCATTTAAAGAGATATAGATCCCGAAGTAAGTCCATTTTGTTAAATTAATACAACCTATTTTCTCTCGTTTAGACGAAATTGATACACAAATCAAATACGTGATGACGATGTAATAAATATTCTTATATGAATATTTAGTACATTTTACTTTGGTGATTACACGGTGAGAAACGGATCGAAATGAAGATGTGAAAAGAGAAAACAAAGGGGAAAAAGAAGGTTTTCCCCTTTTGGACCACACTGTTAAATATATAACTTCTTGCTGGTATAAGGAGAATAAATTTGGAGTAATTTCATTTAGTTCTTATGAGTTATGAAAAATCAACTCGTCTCGTCCATAGACTCATTCGCATTCGACTCACGATGTAGTAGTAAGAATATACATAGAGATGTAAAGGAGAGAGAATAGAAATACTCCTTTTCATTTACAGTACTGCGTACAATTCAAGACGAGAATGAATAAAAAAATATTGAAATGGAATAGATATTATGAATAGAATCTGGTCAATGGAAGGCAAAGTTTTAATTTCCCCTCCCCTAAAATTGTTCCATCGATGTTATTAAATAGGTGATTCGAGGATCGCATAGGAACTCGAAAAACTCCTGGATCGAGCGATCATGGCCTACTCATATTGAATCGAGTCCGGTCCGCCTTCGAAATATTTGTCTCGTAACAACGAATATTCGAAACCCAATTTTTTTTTTTTGAAAGGATGATGGATGAAAATTTCAAGTCCCCAATTCATCGTATACCTTTTGGATCATATAGGGTGCTCGAAATGATAAAGAGAAATAGGAGGATCGCGGTGACTATAACCCTGGAAAGTCTTTGCAGAACAACTTTATTTCTGATACCGTATTAATCGAAGCTGCCGCAGACCGTTTTCGTTTTTGTGGGGCTGGGTCCGGCCTATTGCCTTGTGCCCGCTTTATTTTAGGTGATGGTTCATTGCACACATCTGACTTGTGGTATATCAATATCACGTTCATTCCAGCGGTTGTAATTTCTGCAATCGTCGTTTTTTGTTTTTGTTATTAGTTGGTAGTACACTTGTTTGACATAGGTCCCAAGCACAAGGAGATTTACTGTTGGTGCCACCAGGTGGTTCATGGACCTTCGTTGCTCTTCATGGTGCTTCTGTCTAATAGGTTTCCACAAGTTATTTAATTTGAACTTGTCGATTCGCACAATTGCATCTTGCTAATGCACTGTACCTTCGTCCACCATGCGTCTCCGTTTCGTATTTTGATCTATCCATTGGGCCGGCCTGGTTTGTTTTCTGGGATCAGTTTTGTGTAGTGCTATTTTCCGTTGTATCTCTCTTTTCCGCGTTTTCACACTGACCTTGAATCCATTTCATATGATGTAGCGACAGAGATGGTGCCGTTTTCTATGTGCTATTCATGAAAGTACTGTGGAAAATACTTTATTTGAAGACAGATGGTGCAAATACGTTCGTGCCTTTAATCCGACTCTGCCGAAGAGACTTATTCCATGGTCATCGCTAACCGCTTCGGTCCCATTAAGTCGTTCAATAAACGTTGGTTACATTTCTTCATGTTATTTGTGCCAGTTAATTCCGTTCATGGATGAGCACATAGTTGGTCTAGTCAAAAACTGCGGTGCCTATGATTTTTTGTTTCCCCGCATCCGTGCAACAAAGGATCCCGAATTCGAGACTTTTCACACAAAACATTTCTCCCGAAACGAAGGTATTCGTAAAGCTGATGGCGTCGAAGATCAACCTCATGAAAACCTTATATTCCCCGAGGAGTACTACCCTGTAGCTTTAATGGAACTATAGCAATAAATGAATATTTTGCGATAATAGGTATTGAAGAATCAAGAGTATGACATTTTGATGAATCTAAAAGAAATTGTACTTAGAAGTGACTCGATTAATCCGAGAAGCTTCTATTTATATTGCGTGACCCATAAAATGTAGTCGTTCAAGATATCATATTACCACCTTCGTGGAAATAATTGATACTATACAAATATATAGCTAGACTTACGAAATCAATTACTTCGATATCGATTACAATTATGCACCTGCGTGATATATTATACATAGTTCAAATAATGTTATCAGTGATTTAATTTTCCTTATGATGTCGTTTTTATGCCCCTTTCGCGATGCGAATTATAGTATTCATTCCTATGGGAGCGGAAATGAAATACAAAAAGTCCTTTTCCGGAAATATGTGGACGAATGGGGGGTAGTTAATCTGTGTGATAATTTTGTCCAGCCCCATTCTTTGCTCATTTTCTATCATTTCTCCCAAAATAGCGAAATAAAATGTATCATAATATCTAATTATTCCAACGAATTGATTACATCTTATTGCCTCGTTTGTCTAGTACGTGGTAAAAACGTTCTCACTCATAATATTTCATATTCTTCCTATTATAAAGGAGACATATATAAAAGAAATCTTTCTCAAGACTTTTATTTAAGCCGTTTAATATATTGTGGATAATTTTCTAAATGGAAAAAAGATACTTTGTCATGATGAAACAAATATCCTTCACTTACATAAATATTCCTTATTCCCTATTCTTGGATCAAATTACGCTAATACTTTTGTATTTTACGGATAACGTATGTATATTAAACATCTTTTTTCTCTCTCTCTCTTTTTACTTTTTTCCTCTACCCATCTTTTCTTTTTGGGAATTACATTTACCACCGTCTAGCTCGAATCCGCCTCTCGACCATCGATCAAATGTGAGTAACTCGTATTTTTCGAGGGTGCCTCTATCCCATTTTGTTCATGCTTTGGACAAACAATCGGTCCTCTCCATATTATCATATCTTCTCGAACTAATGATCCGTATATAGCCTGACCCAATCGTCCGCTCGTCATTTATCCTCGCTTCCTTTGGGGTTCGTCCCGTAAAAGTGTCCTAGTTGGATCGTTGATAGATTTCCATGGGTTTCGCCGTAAACCCACCTGCTGCTTCCGATCACGTAAATTAATAATTCAAACCGCACTCGAGGTAGGACATTTCCTATTACAGAGCTTTTGGACCGTAAAGAATAGTATCTCCAATCATGACCCCTCTCGGGATGCAACGAATATACATCTTTATCGCCATTCTTGTAATGCACCTTGCAAATGTATGCACTTCTATTAGGGTCGTATTCTATGGTTACAATTTCTCCCGATAGTGTGTTCCTTATCCCTATTTAAAATCAATTTGATGATACGTACGCTTGTGACCCCCTCCCCGTGTCTTCATGGTAATAATTCCTCTTCCATTATGACCTTTCCCACAATGACGTTGTCCAGAGGTCACTTTTCCTCATGTCCAATCGCACTCTTTCCATCGAAACCCGATACAAACATCTATCGTGTGTATCCGGAGTTAAAATTCTATATGAACGGATGGCCATTTAGTTTCACTCTGAAATCTTATTGTTTTGAAAATATGGAATAGAATCACCGGTTTAAGTGTATTGGAATTCATACGTTTACAACGTATTGGATGTACTACTATTTATCCTCTCTTTCCTCCTTTTCGTGAGGCGATACCGTTCATAGCTATTACTTTTAACATCGAAGAAATTTTCAATCCAATTTTTAATCTTTGTTTTGTTTGATTGCAAATCGACGTTAAAAGTATATTGGTTCCTTTCCAATAAACACGAATACTTTTTCCGTAAGTAATTGATATTTCACTTCATCCATAAATTTTTATCCCTCCTTTCTTTTCTTTTTTTTATTCCTTTTCTCGTAAAGCCCGTAGCTATTATTATATCGGATCATATACAAATTTAATGATACAGATATATTATATCTTAGGTATGGAAGTTATGCACGAACGTAATGCTCACAACTTTCCTTCTGGATCTACCGCCGTTGAATCTATTTCAATAGGCGGATAATACTCCGATGGATTGTTATCGTGTATTGCGATATGATACCAAGCCTTTCAATAAAATGAAAGGCTTGGTATGCTTCAATTGTTTGTTGTTATCTTTCTATACTTCTTCCCCATTCCATCAATAATGGATATGTGCGTATTCTCGCATCCACAGAATTGAAACCCGCGAGTTCGCCAATTATGAGTTGGGCGCTTTAACCATTCAGCCATGGATGCCGGATAAAGATCATCAACATACTCATTCTATAATATGAGTATAGACTCGCATCTAAATATTAGTTCGGGATCTGGACCCATTTACATTCTTTTCTCTCATACTTGATTCATGCCTTCAATATTATCAATAGACATTCAAATAACATTTCATTTTGATAATAAGCCATGGAAAAAACAAACAATAATATGTGAATCAATTAGAATTGATTGTGGTATTGATTGTTCAAGCCCTTTGGTCTTCCACTCATGGTGGGTGGGAGAATGATGAAGAAGTTGACGGAAAAATAGGAAGAATTTGATCTATTTCTGAAGTGAGTATATTGATGTTCCTATTTCCGAATATAATACTACCGGATATTTTCATTAATATCTAGTATCATTCCTACCTATTTCGCATCCTTGGATTTCCGCAGGTTTGGCTCCTCAAGAACCGACTACTAGTTACGAATCAAGTATCAAACCAATGCGGAGATACTTGGATCCGATCTAAGATCATTATATGTTCGCTCCAGCTTCTTGTTGTTCTTGATGTTGGAACAGCTTCCTTTTCTCTATGGGCTATTATTCTAGTATACAGACATTCGCATTTATAGGAGCTTCAATTCTCGTGCTTATTTTCATCTTTGGTTCGTTGGGTATTGTGATGAAAGGAACATTGGAATGTTCCTTAGTTTCCGAGTGGGGAGGGGAGTACAAAATGGCATAAATCCAATGATGAATCCTATGGAGTTACCTTTACTTGATCAAACAATTTTGAATCCAGGTATTTCAACTACCCCATCGTCCCGGACGAGCCGACCTCATTATAACAACAGGATCGTGACCATGAAAAAGACTTCTTCTTGAGGAGATTGATTATACGAACAAATGCCGGAACCAAAATCTCGTAGTCGTCTCCGGGCAAAGATGTACTATCACATAGAAATGTTTGGTGCGTATCTATAGTACCGTTCACGAAGTAGATAAGTTAATTCCTCGGATGTCTATTTGCCGCATTGCCTAACCGAAACTGTAGGTTATTATAGATGTTATAACGAAACTTCGTGAAAGAAAAGTTAGTTTGATGGATATATGAGGCCCGAACTCCAACAAGGAAAGAATAAAATATTTCCCTATAAATCATAGGGATCATCATATTGATCCAAATATTCATACTTCAGAAACTATGATCAAAAGTTATTACATCAATCTTCTAAACCTCAATTCGAATCTAATTTTAAGATACCCTTTGCAACATTAGGATCTACTTCAACTCGAATTATAGATCTACTTTCGTTGGGATAATATATCCCATTTTGATTCGATGGAATAGGATGAATAGATTTCGACTAGTATTGGAGCCAAATTCTTAGTCCCACCATCAAATCTTGTCCTTCGAGTTCTCGATCCTACTTTTTTATATGTACAAGAGTATCCGGATTCAATTGGAACGATTGGTGGAGGGAAAATATGAGCAAAGAAGAGGGGGAGAACAGATTTATTCATCTATCTATTTTGATCTAGGTGTCTCCGTATGTACATATACATACGGATATGTTCAGATAGAATAGTGGATGATATGGAGACATTGATATTGACATCTTGCCAGAACCAACTTGGAACCGTGGCACGAGGATTTGCGCTCCTCTCGCTCTACCAACCGAGCTATCCCGCTCTTTCCTCGTGGATCATCCCGTGACAGTTCTTAACTTATGTCAATCTGTGTAAATAAGGAAAAGTATTTTTCCCGCTTTTTACAATGATCTTTATTATTTTCGATCCGGAAGTCACTAATATGAGAAAAAAATGCAAATGCAATTGAATAATTCTACCATCTAATCTATGTAGATCATATATCACAAATGAATGACTATATGATCAACCGATTAACGGATCAACTCAACTTGTCATAAGATGGATGAAAAGATTCATGTTCTAATTTCTTTCTCTAAGAGAAGAAATTAGAATGGATTTGAACCAATGGAATTGGAGAAAATAGATCACCGTTCGGAGAACGAACTTGGGTCGGATAGAGGGACTTGAACCCTCACTGGCTCGTATAAAAGCCAACGGATTTTCCTCCTACCGCAATTTGCATTGTTGTTGACATTGACATGTAGAATTGGACTCTATCTTTATCCTCGCGTCCAACCATTTATTCCAAAAACTCGATTCAATTTTCCATCTAGAGTAGATAAGTTCATAATTGGATTACTTAATGTCAAATCAATACTTCAACTCGAATCCGGCATCTATCTTATGAATAAAATGCTTGGAACGATTCAAGTTCGATCAAGCAAATTAGCTTTATCCAGTGTTATATAAAATATCTCTCCACTTTTGAGGTGAAATAGAGCGTTCTATAACCCGCGTATTGGACCAAATGAGATTCATTCGTTGTAATAGCTTCCATTGAGTCTCTCGCACCTATCCCCTTCCTATCTTAGGAGAAGAAACATTGTCTTCATGAACCGCATTTGGCTCGTGATTACCCATTCAAAATATCCCGTGGTTCCTTGGATTTGGAAGCTATCACTTGGTAGGTTTCCATACTCAAGGCTCAATTCGATCAAGTCCGTAGTGTGTCTACCAATTCCGCCATATCCCCTCTCGAAGAACAAGATCATACCTTGTTCTAATCCTATTATGTAATATCCATCAGCATTATTCATTGGATATTTGTCTAATATTGGGTGGTAGAAATATCCTCCCCTACTCCCCTTCTCTCGCCATCTCTATCTCTATCCCAATCGAATATGACTTGGAATCATTATATTATTTCTCCATTTGAAATGCAATGTTATTATCTTCCCCAGTCGATTTGGAAGAGTGAGTAAAAAGATCGATATCAATTGACCCTTTCTTTCCTTTGAAAGAATATACATTCAAACAATGTTCCTTTGTAATCGTAACTGGATTACAGCCATTGAATTCGATTCGCGCTATAATCGCTAGATTCCAAAGGAATCTATGGATCTCACACCAATGAAATGAGGAGTTATATTCCATCGAGCCTCGCTTAGCTCAGAAAGGAGCATCGCACTTGCAATGCGATGGTCATCGATTCGATCCCGATAGTCGGTTTCTTCCTCCGTTCCTCTCATTTCCATAATCCACAAAGTTTTGTTAGGATCAAGATGGAGTGGAGAATACTCTTACGATTATTCGTCGGGTCCGTCATGCCATGATAACTTATTCCCAACTAGGAATGGGATGAATGAAATGATTGGAGCTATTAGGATCTATAACAAATTGGAGAAAGATCTTTGTTTTCTATATAAAAGAATTATAAAAGAATTCCAGTAGTACTCATACGAGTTATACTATTTTTTTTTTCTAAAAATTATTTGTTAATTGAAAAAGGAGTTTCTATGTCCCGTTATCTAGGACCTCGTTTAAAAATAATACGTCGGCTCGAAAACTTTACCAGGGCTCACTAGTAAAAGACCCAAAAATGAAAGGATCTTTATGAATGAATCGGTCTTCTTCCAGGAAAATATCTCAATATCGCATCTCGGGTTAGAAGAAACAGAAATTGCGTTTTCATTACGGACTAACGAAGTGACAATCGTTTTCGAAATATGTTCGTGTTTCTAGAAGAGCCAAAGGCTCAACGGCCAAGTCCTATTGCAATGTTTAAATGCATTAATAATATTCTTTTTCGATTGGGTATGGCTCCCACCATTCCCGGAGCTAGACAATTAGTGAATCATGGACATATCCGATCAATGACCATATGGTAGATATACCAAGTTACCCTTGCAAACCTCAAGACGTGATTAATATAAGAGATCAACCAAGATTGAGAGCTATCATTAAGAAGAATATGACCCGTTCTTGAGAGTAAATTGCCAAATCATTTGACTTTTCATCCCTTACAATATAAAGGATTCATCAATCAAATAATAGATAGTAAATGGATCATTTGAAGATTAATGAATTGTTGGTCGTAGAGTATTATTCCCGTCAAGCTTGAATCGAGAATGAAATGAAAGGGAGGGGTTGGTTGTCAAGTATCCGGAAATTCTCGTTCTTCTCCCTTATTTTTCCTCCCCGAAGGAGACATTTTATAATCCTTCCGTACGTTACTCACATTCACGATATTTCTATTTCGCTTCTTAAAATAGTCTTCTACTCTTTCCCATACCACGAACCAATGTTCGTTCTATTTTCTCTATTACAAATAGAGGTAGATTGATCCCGTAATTAGGAAATCGTCCTATTGGGATTCAATAGATTGAAAACAATGGATGAGAAGAAAATAGTAGGGCGAAGATACTGAAAGAGAGGATTCGAACCCTCGATGTTTTAAGCCTACATAGCAAGCCTAATGCTACGCCTTGAACCGCTCGGCCATCTTTCCTATTAGATTTCTTGGTTCTAATTAACAAAATTAGTGAATAGCAACTTCCTTACAAATTCTTTTTGTTCCTAAAAATGGCCGTCTAATAATCTTTTCGGAAATAAATAGATAATAAATAAGGTAATGATTTCATCCCCCCCGAAAGACGAAAGGACATTTTCTCCAACTTCCTCCTATTTTAGGAAATCCTCAATCATCCCCTCGTTAATCCGACATATTCAGATCGCCTAATCAATAATTTAAGACGTATTAACCGATCCATTCCATAATATGATCATATATGGATCCGTAGTGACTATCTTATCAATTGTATAATAACTAATTCTTTCGGGCAATGATCCTGTCATGATGAATATATTTTCCCTATATTCCTTTATCTATATATGGATAAAGCACACAATTTCTAGGTGGGCATTGCATTCTCATTATGCAATGCTCGATCGTTTAATCCCTTTCTTTGTTCGGATCATAATCGAACCGACTTCCCGAGTTTACCCAATCTAGTCTTTCAATACGACCTTTTCCGTTATTATTCATATTACTAATGAACATTTCTTATTCTAAAATATTCCCTATCTATTCCCATTTTAAAGAAGAAATTGGATTGGAATAGATAGAATGAGAACATATTTACGATTGTAAGAAAATCCATTTTATGGTATTGTGCACCGTAAAAAAAAACTTCGTTCATGGAATCATTTGCGTGAGGGAATGAAGGAAATTATCAAATCTGTAATTGACTATGCCTAGATCTCAGAGAAATGACAATTTTATTGATAATACCTTCACAATTATAGAAAATATCTTATTGCGAATAATCCCGATGGCTCCGAGGGAGAAAGAAGAATTTACCTATTACAGAGATGGTGTGATTTGATATGTTTTCCGTTCTTCTTTTTTTGGAAAGAAAAGGTATTCGGGAATAAAATCGAGTAAAATAAAAGTTACGTTCTCGTTGAAGGTGAGTTCTAGAGATAGAACAATTCCTTCTGCCGTGTATCCCCGACAATGCACCTTTAGATGCTCTAATCTCCCGAGGATTTTAGTACCGAGCGAAAGGTTACACCTATGCAATAGGCCTTGCTTCGTATAGTTGAACCCATTTGATAGGCGCACATGAGGGGAGAAAGCACTACGTATGGAAATCGACAACACAAAAGCTTTGTTATAGCCCATATGCATTACCCTTTTCTGAAGGGTAGTGAGAATGGTTGGGACAACAAACATCCATCTCGTTTGTACTGTGGATACCCTTATAATGGAACCATTAGAGATTGTTGAAGTGATTAATCCCTAGAATACAGGCGTTAAGAACAAAGAAATTGTTAGAGGTTCCATTCCTAGTACTAAGATCCTTGGTATTTGGAAAAGAATTTGCAAGAAGGATGGTTAGATATTTATTGGAAATACACTAGCCCCCGTTAATTCATAATATTGGGTCAAAATCTTTTTTTTTTTTTCAATTCCACGATTACTCCCCATATTACTCATCGTAAAGAAAGGAGGAGCCGATGGGGTGGGAATCTCATGTACGTTTGAAGCGGAGATCATTTCAATGGAATGAACGACCGTAATGAATGTCACTTCAATCGAAGGGGAATATGCGTGCTTTACAAAATTATTATGAAGCTATGCGACCGGAAACTCGATCCTTATGATCGAAGTTATATACTATATAATATAGGTCTTGTGCATACAAGTAATGGAGAACATACTAAGGCTTTGGAATATTATTTCCAAGCATTAGAATGGAACCCATCCTTACCACAAGCTTCTTAATAATACAAACCCCTTGATCCGTCATTACGTGCGGCTATCCGTACCATAGAATAACTTAGTTAATAACTAGTACGAGCAAGGACAAAATAAAAGGCTTCCTACATATGCACCGTCCCAAGTAACGGTTTTTATCGCCCGTAGTTAAAAAAAAAAAAAAAACATCTCTCATAGGAGCCCGAATATGAATAGATAGAGCCTAAATATTCCATGGATAAAAAATTCAATTGATGATGGAAGCACCATAAAGATCAATTATTGAAAGAAGGTTCCTGGGCCGGGATACGATCAACCGTCATCGACAAGAATCGTGAATCAACTTATGTAACAGTAGTTGATCTACCAAGCTATCGAGCAAACTTCTGCAGTAGCACGTATCCTAAAGATGTGAAGTACTCATAAAGAGTACTCTCCAAAATTCTATAATAACCGAGATATTACCTTGCAAAAAGACTTTGATTCGGGACAATCAATCATGCATATCTCTTTCTATACTTCATCTTTTTGAGGGTAGGAGAAAAGATAGAACCCCGATCAGTCAATTGACTGGAAGTGAAATCGAACCCATGTCATTGACTTTTTTTTGGTCCTCGGTTAATATGAACTCCCAATGAATCATCTCCAATTCAATAATATTTTGGAAATTTTGGTAGAGGACTAAAGAATAGTGGATTGAGCCGTATGAGGTAGGAAACCTCAAGTACCTGCTCGAGGGAAGAAAATCTTTTCCAAGTTGACCTATCCCGACCGAGGAGAATGGTGCCATTCGACAGGGAGATCCCGAACCGCGAGGCTTGGTTCGACTGCCGCTCGAGTATTGGGAACAAGCTATAGCACTTGCTCCGGCAATTACATCGAAGCACAAAATTGGTTAAAGATTACAGGATGCTTTTGGAGAATGAGAATTTCTATTATTGGAACGTTTTCATTATTTAATATCCGACTCGAATCAATGGGACTTTCCATTAGCATTCAAAATGAGATTCTATCGACATCTTATAGAAATTTATTTATAATATATATAAAAAAAAGAATACCTTTTTTTATTATGGATTGTTGATGGATATTCTTAATAGGGGTAAAATCCATCCAGAGACGTCTTTCATTAATGATCCATGAATAACGATTTATAATGGATGGCTTTGATATGGGACATATGGGGGAGTATCAATAGATGGATAAATATATATATCCATATATACAGACATATATATATATATATATATATATATATATATATATATATATATATCCACTAGAAACTATGGTAATAATCACCTCTATGGTTTTTTCCATTACACTAAAAAGCCTTTTTCTTTATGGTAATAGCCCACGGTCCATTGAGCACCTCGAAGATATGTCATAATAAAACTTAACACCTGCCTCAGATTGACTCTCGTATCATAGTTGCTCCATTCATAAACTAGAAAATAAGGGGAGAAACAAGTTGAGATATATCTCGTGGAAGTTCACTAATTGCTATTGGCAGGGTTCTTCTTATTTATTTCCCATCCGAAAAGGGGAGAATTAAATGATCATTCGTTCACCGAAACCAGAAGTAAATATCGTAGTGGAGAGAGATCCTGTAAAAACCTCTTTTGAAAAAATGGGCCAAACTCCGGGTCATTTCTCAAAGATGCTAGCTAAAGGCCCCGATACTACCACTTGGATCCGGAATTTACATGCCGATGCTCACAATTTTGATAGTCATACTAAGGATTTGAAGAGATTTCTCGAAAGTCTTTAACGCTCATTTTGGTCAAAATTAGTCATCATCTTTATTTGGCTAAGTGGGATGTATTACCTGCCGCCGTTTCTCCACCATGAAGCATGTATTTGGCTGATCCCACTCACATCAAAACCTGTTGTTCATAGCTCGCTAATAGTAGGCCAAGAAATATTGAATGGGGATGTAGGTGGAGGTTTTCTAGGATACAATAACCTTCGGTTTCTTCCGTGATTCGCGAGTATCCGGAATAACCCAAAGAATTACAACTTTACTACACCGCAATTGGTGCATTGATATTTGCGGCGTTAATGCTTTTTGATGGTTGGTTTCATTATCACAAAGCCGCTCTAGAATTGGCTTGGTTCCGTGATGTAGAATCCATGTTGAACCATCATTTAGCAGTTACTAGGACTTGGCTCCTATCTTGTGTGACACCAACACACGCTCTACCCATTAACCAACTTCTAGTCACCGGAGTGGATCCTAAAGAGATACCATCATGAATTTATTTTTGAATCACGATCTTTTGCTCAACTTATCCCGCTTTTGCTAAGGGATTGACCTTATTTTTCACCCTTAATTGGTCGGAATATTCGTACTTTTGACTTTTCGTGGAGGATTAAATCCAAAGAACGGGGGTCTATGGCTGACCGATATCGTACATCATCATTTGGCTATTGGGTGCAGTTTTTTCCTTATAGGGCTGTCATATAAAAGACCACCGCGATTGGCCATAACCTCAAGGACATTTTGGAAGCTCATAAAGGTCCATTTACTGGGAGGGACATAAAGGTCTTTACGAGATCTTAACTACCTCATGGCATGCTCAATTAGCTATTAACCTAGCTATGTTGGGATCTTTAACTATTATTGTAGCTCACCACATGTATTCGATGCCCCCCTATCCATACCTAGCTATTGACTATGGTACCCAACTTTCTCGTTCACACATCATATGTGGATTGGTGGGTTTATTATAGTTAGATGCTGCTGCACATGCAACATTTTTATGGTAAGAGACTATGACCCAACTACTCAATACAACAATTTATTAGATCGCGTTCTTAGACATCGTGATGCAATGGTATCACACCCTCAACCGGGTATGTATATTCTCTTAGGCTTCCATAGTTTTGGTTTGTATATTCATAATGATACTATGAGCACTCTAGGACGTCCTCAAGATATGTTCTCGTATAGTGCTATACAATTACAACCTATCTTCGCCCAATGGATACAAAACACTCATGCTTCTCAAAGACCTAGTTCAATGCCTCCCGGTGCAACAAATAAGTACCGCCTAACCTCGGGGAGGTGGTGATTTGGTGACAGTAGGTTCCAAAGTGGCCTTGTTACCGAATTCCATTAGGAACCTTGGATTTTTTTGGTACATCACATTCATGCATTTACTATCCATGTGACCGTTTTAATCCTACTTAAAGGTGTTCTATTTGCCCGTAGCTCCCGTTTAATACCCGATAAAGCAAACATTGGTTTTCGTTTTCTTTGTGATGGACCCGGGAGAGGAGGAACATGTCAAGTATCCTCTCGGGATCATGTTTTCCTTGGTTTATTCTCGGGATGTACAATGCAATTTCGTAGTAATAATATTCCATTTTAGCTGGAAAATGCAGTCCGATGTTTGGGGTAGTATAAGTGATCGTGTGAGTGGCACCTCATATTACTTGTGAGGAAACTTTGCACAAAGTTCCATTACGATTAACGGGTGGCTCCATGACTTTCTATGGGCACAAGCCTCGCAAGTGATCCACTCTTATGGTTCTTCATTATCTCGTATATGGTCTTTTATTTTTAGGTGCTCATTTTGTTTGGGCTCTCTGGCTTAATGTTCTTATTCACTTCGCCGTGGGTATTGGCAAGAACTCATTGAATCTATCGTTTGGGCCCATAACAAATTGAAGGTTTCTCTCGCTATCCACCGTAACTCAAGCATTGTACAGTGACGTGCCGTAGAGTAGCTCATTACCTTCCGGGTGGAATCGTCACAACATGGGCGTTCTTTCCCGGCAAGAATTATTGCAAAAGAGGGATAATGGCTAGGAGGATTTGAAAAGCATTATGGCATCAATATTTCCAAAGTTCGCCAAGGCTTGCCCAGGACCCAACTACTCGTCGTATTTGGTTCGGTATTGCGACCGCACATGACTTTGAGAGTCATGATGATATTACCGAAGAACGCCTTTATCATAAAATTTTGGTTTCCCACTTTGGCCGCCTGGCAATAATCTTTTCCGTGGACCTCCGTAATTTGTTCCATGTGTTTAAAAGGCAATTTTGAAGCATGGGTACGCGATCCCTTACATGTAAGACCCATTTCTCATGCAATTTGGGATCCTCATTTGGTCAACCAACTATAGAAGCTTTTACCCGAGGAGGTGCTCCCGGTCCTGGCCAATATTGCTTATTCCGTGTTTAATGCTGGTGGTATACAATTGGCTTACGCACTAACGAAGATATTTATGCTGGAGCTCTTTTCTTGCTATTTCTTTCTGTCATCTTTTTAATAGCGGGTAGGTTACATTTACAACCTAAATGGAGACCAAGTGTTTCATGGTTAAAAAATGCCGAATCCCATCTCAATCATCATTTTGACCCCACACTAGCTCCAAGACGTTGGTCTCTAACTAAAAAATTAAATGCTTGAGATTGAGAGGCTTCTAGGCTGGTGGGACCATAAAATTCACTAGGATAAACTGTATTGTTGAACCAAACGAAACAACAAGCAATAAAACCAAAGACAGATAGAGCCGCTAAACTATAGGACAAATAAGCTTCTCCAGACCATACGAATGCACGGCGAGCCCATGCAAAAGGTTTGGTTAAGATATGCTTAGATACCACCGAAGATACAAATGGAACCTAACCATACATGTCCTCCAATTACATCTTCTGTATCAGGCACGCTAACGATCCATCCTTCTCCTCCGAAAGGAGATTTAAGTAAATAACCAAATATAGCACTTAAGAGTTGGGTTCGTAATTTTCTAGCATCTCCACCGCCGGAGCCCAAGTATCATACACCTCCAAAATACAAATCTTTGAGCACCGGAAGAAAGCACCAACACCTAGCAAGATTAGGTGAATACCCAAAATTGTGGTCATTTTGTTTTTATCTTTCCATACATAGCCAAAGAATGGAAAAGATTCTTCTAAAGTTTCGGGTCCTATGAGTGCATGATAAATACCACCAAAACCTAAACCGCGTAAGAAATTAAGTGAAGTACCCCGTATACAAAATATGGAAAAGTGTCCACGATTTCCCCCACCAGACCGACTCCCATCCTAGAGTAGCTAGATGGGGAAGCGTAACTAATCCTTGTTCATACATAGGTTTTTCTCCGATACGAAATGAGCCACTTCGAATAGGTTCATTGCTCCTACGGTAATAAAATTAATTCGACATAAGCCACGTGAGCCCCAAGAAATTTACCGTACAAATTGATAAGCTCTGCATTACCGCCACCAAGTGAAACCAAAGTGGTTTCTTGATCATGACCAACTAAAGCTATAGTTCCATTAAAGAGCATTTCCACTAGGGTAAGACCTCCTCAAAAATATAAGGTTTTCATGAGGTCGATCTTGAGCCGCCATCCAAGCACGAATACCTTCATTCAGAGAATACTTTTGAAAACATTCAGATCTTCTCGCTACACCTGGACTTCCCCGGGAAACAAAATCATAGGCACGTAAGTTTAGAGCTAGACCAACTACTCCAATGGCACTATCCATGAACCGCAATAATCGGCACAAATAACATGAAGAAATGTAACCAACGTTTATTGAAAAAAGCAACTCCAAAAAACTGGGACCGTGCTGCTAGCGTTGCTGGGACTATGAATAAGTCTCTTCGCTGAGTCGATTAAAGGCACGGAACGTATTTGCACCATCACCATCTTCAAATAAAGTATTTTCCATGGTAGCACTATGAATAGCACATAGAAGAGCAAGACTCAATACTTCGGCAACTCCCATCATATGAAATGGATTCAAGATCCAATTAGTGAAAACCTTGAAAGAAGAGGATAAAATGGAAAATAGCTCGCTACACCAAAACTACGTGCGAAAAACCAACCGATCGTCCAATGGATAGATCAAAAAATACGTAAACAAAGACAACAATTGGAGCATAGAATGCAATTGCATTATAAGGTCGTAATTGTACGTATCGAGCAAGTTCAAATCGACGTAACATGAAACCTAGGCTAGACCGAAAGCACCATGAAGAGAAACGAAGGTCCATAGACCACCTAATTCGACACCAACGAGTAAAATCTCCTTGTGCTTCGGACCCCATAATAGCAAAGAAAGAATGTGCTAAACTATTAAAGGTGGAGTAGAAACTACTATAGCTTAGAAATTACAACCTTCCGTATAGGAATCGGCCAATCCGTGAGTATACCATGAAGTCACAAAGTTTGTACCCGTGAACCATCCACTTAAGGAAAAATAGCACAAGGAAAGAGCAATAGACCGGACTAACCCACAAAAACGAAACGGTCTCACAAGGTAGCCAATATCCACGTATCAACAAAGTTTGTTCTTCTTTAGAAGACTTTCCAAGGGTTATAGCCATAGCGATCCTCCTATTTCACTATTTCAACCATTTCCGAGCACCCTATATGATCAAAAGGTATACGATGAATTGGGGACAATTTTTCATCCATCATCCTTTCAAAAAAAATTGGTTCTAAGATCTGTTGGAACAAATATTTGAAACTCGACCTAATCCGATTCAATATAGGTAAATGCATGATCGCTCGATCCCGAGTTTTCGCAGTTCCTATCCGATCCTCGAATCACCTATTTAATAACATCGATGGAACAATTTCGAGGGGGAGGGAAGTGCGCTTTTTCGCCTTCCATTGACCAGATTCTATTCACACATTCATTCCATTCAATATTTTTTATTCATTATCGTCTTGAACCTTCGCAATGCAACAAAATGAAAAGGAGTATTTCTATTCTCTCTCATACATCTCTATGTATATTCTTACTACTACATCGTGGTCCGATACGAATGAGTCTATGGACAGGAACGAGTCGATTTTTTCATAACTCATAGAACTAAATGAAATTACTCCAAAGTTATTCTCCTTATATAGAAAGAAGTTATATATTTAACCATTGTGGTCCAAAAGGGGAAAACCTTCTTTTTCCACTTTGTTTTCTTTTCACATCTTCATTTCGACATCCGTTTCTCAATGCAGTGTAATCACTAAAGTAAAATGTACTAAATATTCATATAAGAATATTTAAAGTACATCATAAAAGAATCACGTATTTGATTTGTGTATCAATTTCTTCTAAACAGAGAAAATAGGTTGTCCTAATTCGGCTCCTGAATGGACTTACTTCAAGATCTATATCTCTTTCTCGGTTTGTGGGAAGGGAGAAGAGATTATAAAAATCGTATCCGACGAAAACATTCAATCAACAACCAAATAGGGAGTTCGATCAACTCAATAAGATCGATTCATTCTGAGAAAGGTTCACTATCCAAATCTCCATCAAATTTCAATACCAAAATAGCTTATATATTCATAACCCGATGGGTCAGTTCACTTACTTCTCCTCCGTTTTTTTCCACTTCTTTTGAAGATCGGTAATTTGAAATTACCGGGTATCCATAATAATTTCGATATGTTCAAAATTGACAAAGATGGAGTAGACTATATACCGATCCTATAGTAGCAGGATGAAGAAGGCTATTATTGATAAAAATATAGTGGTCCTCCCCCTATATTAGTTGTGAGACTCCGTCATAACAAATGTTTTGCGTGAAACCTATCATGATGATAGTTTTCGTCCCTCGAAAAAGGGTTTTCATCTTAAAAAGATGTGGATCATATGATGAGAAATGGACACCTCGAGCCTTCTTTCTTTGTGGGAAACATGAGCCCTTTATCGACTTCGAATCGATAACTTACGCCCTTACCATGGCGTTACTCTACCACCGAGTTAAAGGGGCCCCTCATCATATATTAATGAGTGAGTCTACTATGGTAGATGGACAAAATCGGGATGTGGATGATCCATTTTTTTATGGCTCTCTGGCCGGGGACAGGGGCCCGTGGGATTGACACGAGAGGGTAAGGATGGCTATACCGGGAAACTACGGCTAAGCTTATATAAAGCAAATGGAGTACAAGTTATGCCTAAAGATGATGCTTTCGAATCCCACTTTATCCACAAGGGAGCTATAAGGGGTTAGTATGAATCCTTTGTCGAAGTGTACGAAAGGACCACTTTAGCTACGCATAACTAATAGCCCTAACAACAAAAGTGGTCGCCAATATCTTCGCATTCGCGGGTTAGTTAGACAAGGAAAGAGCTGCAAAATACCAGATCTATGCATGGAAAGACATTAAGCAGTAAAAACAAGGGTTTGCTCCATATACCAATAGACAAGACAAGAACAATTTTTGAAAGAATTTTTGTATTAATGGGGCACCTGTGAGGAAAACTAGAAGGAGTATCCAATTCCCCTCAATGGGATGGGTTCTTGGAAGTCCTCAGCACTTCAGATCTAAGATTTCTCTCTCTAGTTGATGTAGAAAACCAAATACAAAGAGTAGAGCTCAATGGGAGGAAATGATGGAGATATGTGACCAAGTGTATAGATCCAGAGTGATCTAATAGGCAACAAAAGGTGAAGAATGGTAGGAAAAACCCTCCTATTTATAACAAAATATTGGGTCATTCTAGATCTTCGTGCATGATTAAAATAATGTTAACCAAATCTAGATCCACCTTTTATGGAATATTTTATTATATTTGTTGGAGGGAAAAGGTATTTGACTTGGGTCAAATCCCTTGATTAGTCAAAAATAAATAAATAAATGATTTATTTATCTTTTTAAGGAAGTTGTTGGAAGATAATCAAATAAATAATGATTTATTTAATTATTTGTGGGTGATTTGGTCATATTTAACAAGGAATATTATCTAAATAAGATTTAAATAATTATTCCTAGAAAATAATAAGATAAATAAGGGTTTATCTCATTAATTTCTTTGATTTTGGGTTAAACATGACTGGGAATAATAATTAAATTATGGTTTAATTAATTATTCCATGAGGAAAATCAAACAAATATAGGTTTGTTTAATATTTCCTTTTAGGGTTTCCTGTTTTAACATAGTGAAAGCAGTTTTACTTAGGGTAAAACTGGTCTTACATGGTGTACTTGGGTCCATCTAATGATAATAGGTTAGATGACCAAAAAATGGTGTAACAGATTGCCCCCCAGCGTGCGAGGGTCAGGAGCAAATCGTATGACCTAAGTACGTTGTAAGAACACGATCACTAGACAACAAAAGGGATGTCAGAGAGAGAAATGTGAGGTAGATAGTGTGTTGAAGGACTAGACCTTGAGGAGACGAGACTCACAGGTGCAACAAGTCTCTTTTTATGAGAGGGTACCTGTGCTGAAGGCGGCGGGGGAGGCATACCTATGCCCACCGAGACAAAGTACAAAATAATAGCGTGTCCAGTAAACAAGGGACCGAACCATAAAGTACAGCTGGCATAATCATGAGCCAGATAAAAATACAATGAGGAATCTCACATACATGCTGTGCCTGGGATAACAGCCAGGACTGGTACAATAAGATCTGAGTACATGAGATAAATACAACCCAAATGCCCCCTGTAAATGGGGAAGGGCTCACAAAATCTGACTGATACATGCAAATCGAAGAGGCGCTGCAAGTGGTTAAGGCCAACATCATCAAAATCTGGAGTTGCATCGAAGGCTGCAAAGAAGAGGTCATCCGGGCATGTGGGGGGCTACCTGCAGGGCCACCCCCTCATGAGGGTTGAGACATCTCACACACACCCGGGAATCATCAAGAGCTGCTGCTAGATCACTGGACCGTCAAGTATACGAATCTCGATCATGCTGAAGGGAGCTGGAGAAACAATCAAGTCAAAGGGAAATGAGAGATCCCCTTGCCTGATCCGAGGCACCGAACAAGAGTGGAAGCTGGAACCAAGGTACACCGCCCTCTAGACCTGGCTTCTGGAATGAATGTGTTGGTGTCGACAGAAGGAGATCCGCTATAGGTGAGGCAATGAGAGATCCTCAACTAAGGCACGAGGGAAAACAGTAGAGCGACGGACAGACTGACACTAATGACGATAGTGGAAATGGGAAGGACTGAGAAGTGAATGGATGACTTCCCTTGTTAGAGCATAAAGAGCATAAATGACATGGCAGCGACTGACACAAGATCATAAGGGATAGGGGACAATGGGACTGAAGGTCATAATGTGCGACACAAGAGAGAGACCAAGCAATGAAGGATGGAGGGCTATAGTGGGGAACAAAGGGACTCGGTATAGACTCCATGGATGCAATGATGACTCAACTTGGATGCTCTGAACAAGGGTGACTCGAAGGTACTGCCACAAAGTAAAGGCCCCAATGAGGGACCATGGAAACATGAGTACAAGGTGAGAACTCATGACGAAAATCGACACGAACATGGACGAGTAAGGGGACAAGATGGTGTCCCGAGTACAAGTGTCGTAAGAAATTTGATTTTAAGTGGAGGGGAGTTGGCCCCTCTTGGACGAAATGGGTCCTGGTGAAGTATGAAAAATGGAAAAACAGATGCTAGCTATCTAAAAGAAAATAAAACATGCATTTCAGAAGGGAAATGCTAAGGGTAATATTTCTTAAGATAGAGTGCATTGCGAGGATTAGGAAGGGGATGGCCTTCGAAATCCTCTAAAAGGTATGCCCCTTTACCGAGATCCTTACTGATGATGTAAGGGCCTAGCCATAATGAGTCAAACTTCCCATGACCAAGGACATCATGGGCCTGGTCATATACTAGAACAAGGTCGCCTTCGTGAAAAGTGCGAGGCTGGACTTTTCGGTCATACTGAGCTTTGGTGCGTTTTTTGGCCACTTCCAGGGTTTGCAAGGCAACACGGCGGTCTTCGGAAGCACGCTCAAGCATGATAAATCGTTGTTCTAGAGGTTGGGTGTCAGGGAGAAGTTCAACGGCCAGTTGTAGGGAAGGAATTTCACACTCGATCGGTAAGACTGCCTCCTCTCCAAAAACTAGGTGGAACGGAGTAAACCTAGTGGCGGTTTTAACAGAAGTTCGATAGGCCCATAAAGCAGGGAAGAGCATGAGATTCCAGTTGGTTTTGTGCTTATTCACCGTTCGTTGAAGCATAGTCTTGAAGGTTTTGTTGACTGCTTCAACTTGGCCATTACCTTGGGGGTAATAGGAGGAGGAATATTGGTGCTCAAAACCCAACAATGAGGATAGCTCACGCCAGATCTCATCTTCAAAATGTCTGCCATGATCAGAGACCAGTTTCTTGGGAACCCCGAATCGAGCTATAACATGGTTAAAGAAAAAGAGGGCCGCGGTAGCTGCCGTGTTGTTGAACGTTGGCATGGCCTCGGCCCATTTGGTGAAATAGTCGACCGCCACGATGATATACTTGTGGTTACTAGTGGATGGCGGGCGACACTCCATAAAGTCGATGGCCCATTTACAGAAGGGACCAGTTGAGACTACCGGATGGAGGGGAGCTGGGGGAGCTCGCGCCTTAGGGGAAAAAAGTTGGCAATTGGGACAGTGTTTGACTGCCTCAATGCAATCACTGAAGAGGGAAGGCCAAAAAAACCCAGCACGCATGATTTTTTGGGCAGTAGCAAGACCGGAGAGGTGGCCACCGCAAGCGCCGCTATGGTAGGCATTAAGGACCTGTTCAGCTTCAGCGTGTGTGAGGCAACGACGAAGGACAGTATCAACCCCGCGACGATAGAGGTCGTCACCGATAAGGAGGTATCGGGGGGCCTGGTGTCGGATACGTCGGCGAGCGTCACGGTCAAGGTGGAGGGCGAAATTTTGGGTTCGAAAATAAGTAAGAATATCACCATACCACCGGTCATCGGAAGTAATGGCAAATAGGTGTTCATCAGGAAAATCGTCATTAACGGGAGGGTCTTGCGATCCGGTAGGTAATTCATAAATGAGCTCAGCGAGGGCTAAGCCTTTCTTACTCTTTGGGGTGACAAATTCAAGGTCGAATTCCTGAAGAATAACGACCCAACGGGCATATTTCCCAGTGAGGATACGACGACTCAATAGGAAAGCCATAGGGTTGGAATTAGTCACAACCTTGGTGGAGCGCATGAGGATATAATGACGAAGTTTTTGGACTGAGAACACGATAGCCAGCGCTAATTTTTCTTCATATGAGTACGAGACAGGGGGTCCCACAAGGTTCTTACTGACATAGTAAATCACATGCTCGATGCCATGGTCATCCTCTTGGATAAGGACTCCAGTGACCGAATAGGTGGAAGCGGAGATATACAGGATGAAGTCCCGATCAAAGTCGGGAGGGCGAATTAAGGGAGCGGATGTGAGAGCCTGCTTGAGGGCATCGAAAGACTCATGAGCATAGGTATCCCAAACAAATGGGATATGAGAGTGGAGGAGTCTAAGGAACCCATGTGTGGTGGTGGCATAGTCAGGGACGAACCGACGAAGAAAATTAGCTTTGCCTTGGAGGCTTTGAAGCTGGCGGAGGGTACGCGGAATGGGGAGTTCAAGAATGGCTTGAACTTTCAAAGGGTCAAGAGTGATACCGTCCTTAGACACGATGAAGCCTAAGAGACGACCGGCGGGAACGCAAAAAACACATTTCAACGGGTTAAGGCGGATATTATACTTGCGACATCGGAGAAAAATGGTGCGCATATCGTGGAGGTGCTGCGCCCGATGCTTAGAACGTGCAGTGAGGTCGTCTAAATAAGCAAGGATAATATGAGCTAAGTCATGGAAGCAGTAAGACATGGCCCATTGAAAGGTGGCGCCGGCGTTTTTAAGGCCGAAAGGCATGACCCGGTAAGCAAAAGTTCCCCACGGACTAATGAACGCGGTTTTTAGTTGATCAGCAGGACGGATAGCAATTTGGTTGTACCCGAAGAAACCATCCATAAAGGATAGGACCTCATGCCCCGCACACTCGTCAATGATTTGGTCGATGAACGGTGTGGGGAAGTTGTCTTTGGGACAAGCTTTGTTCAAGTCGCGAAAGTCCGTGCAGACACGGATGGTGCCTTGTTTCTTGAGAACGGGAACCGGGTTAGACACCCAAGTGGTGTATTCAATGGGGTAAATGAAACCAGCCTGCTTGAGCTTATCGATTTCGGCTTTGATAGCGTCACGTCTGGAAGGATGAATGGGTCTCAACTTTTGACGGACTGGTTTGGCATCAGGCCATGTGTTGATATGATGTTCGACAATGGCAGGATCCAGTCCGGGCATTTCAGAATAGGACCAGGCAAAGATATCGCGGAATTCTTTGAAGAGCTTGGTGTAAGCTTCAATCTCTTCCGGGGTGCATTGGGCGCCCAAGGTGATATATTCTTCGATTCCTGGTTTGACTGAAATGTCAATTTTTATGGTAGGAGAGACATTGGCCATATTTCCTTCTTCGAAAGCATCAGGTGCAGGGATAGGGTTTTTGAACCAATCGACTGCATGGGGAATGAAGTCTTTGGTTTCCACAGCATATTGGTCATGGGACTGCTGTGGGAGGAAATATGCATGATGGTGCATATCATCCCAGGGAAAGTCGGGATTGGTCAGGGCTTCCATAATGTCTTCATCGGACTGGAAGATGGGAAAACTGGAGGAAGGAGGGTCACCCGAGGATGTAGTGATGTGGGATGGATCGTTGTGAGGAGAGGGGCTCAGATGAGCAAGGCTAACAGATTCAAGGTCGACTGAGGGGGAACCAAGAGTGTCTGCAGGTTGAAGGTTAGGGGAATATCCCGCAAGGATGATGATAGGTACAAAATGGTGGAAGAAGGGTCCGTTGGTTCAATAGCGGGAGGAGGAATGTGAATGGGAGGAGAAAGGTCCTCTGTTCTGATGGAGGAAGCCTTGAATCTGCGGTACATGTCCAAGGAGGAATGATACTCGTCAAGGAGGGGACAAAGGTGGGTGTAATGGCCGTGGAAATCACACAAGGCACAAGGGTAGTTTGTGCGCAAGGTTTTGAGTTTTGGGAGAGAGTCCGGGATAGTGACGTAGACTTCAGGGATGTCCGAATCGGGGAACGTCTCATTGACCAGGATCTTGAGGTGGGGCAATTCAGGACACATGTGGGTGGCGTGACCGACGATATCGCACAAAGCGCATTGGATGGCAGGCTTTGGCGGTCGAGGAGGGGTAGGGGTGGTCGGGGCGGCCTGGTCCTGATGAGTTTCCCCCTTACAAGCTTTGCCTTTCTTCCGGGGAGCCGTCACGACAGGAGGAGGGTCCTGTGGAGGTGCTGGAGGCACAGTGGCAACGGAAGAAGCGAGGGGAACCGGTTGAGCCGGTGTCAAAGCCATGTATGGTTGGGGGTGACCAGGAGGGGTACGGGCTGGAGGGTCAAGGTACCAGACAGGGATACCCAAGGTCAGGTTAGGGAGAGAGAGGGTGGCCATGACAGGGACAGAATATACTCCGGGAGGGGGAGCCAGGAAAGGGATCTGCCCAGCAGGGTAATGGCCAGGAGGGATGGCCCCAAGATGATTAAGGCCAGGGGGAATTGATTCGGGGGGATAAAGGGGTTCAGGTAGACCAGCTGTAGGGGGAGGGCCAGAAGGAGGAGGTCCGGCTGGCGGAGATGAATGGCTAGGAGCAGGTGGCGGAGGGCGAGGGGGAGGTTGCTGACTAGCCGAAGCAGGCTGCGTAAGGACAGCCTGAGACGATTGCATCATGCACACATTCGATAAGCTGGGGTCAGTGATAGGAGGAGGGGGGAGACAAGGAAAAGTTCCAAGCAGGGAAGAGTCCTTGTAGACGCCGGGGGAGACACTGGTCAAGGAATCGACGGTTTTCTTGTTGGCTACAGAAGAGATGGTGGTTTCAGGTGAGGCCTGAGAGGGGGGCTCATGATATGTCAACTGGTCAATGGTGACTATCTTTCCATTATGGGGGAAAGACATCTTGCGAAAGACCGCGGATGGGACAGCAGACATAGCATAGGTGTAGCTTCACCCCAATAGAATGTTGTAGTCTAGTGGGGCGTCTATGACTTCGACGTCAACGCAAACAGTCTTACCGGCGAGGATGATAGGGAAATTACGAAACAAGCCAATGGGCTCGGAGGCATGACCGTCCCATGCTCTAAGGGTGATCGTGGAAGGGGCCAGCTCAGGGGATCCGAGTTGCTTCCAAACCGAAGTGGACATCACGCAGGTGGATGCCCCCTCGTCAATTATACACCGGGAAACGATGGCGTTCCGTATTTTTACTGAGATTTGGAAGGCGACGGAAGGAGGAAGGGGAGGATGGTCCGATTGAGTGGCGTCGAAAACAATCATTTGGTCATCAGCAGGATCTACAGCGCCCACGGCAGATAGTAGAGCCTTCTTTTGGGAATGGCACGACTGGAGGAGTTCCAGTGTGGAAATGGCAGCAGAGGATTGTGCCAAATCATCTACTATGCTATACGACTGAGAGGCTTGACTGGAAGTAGCATTTCGGTGGAATGGTCCCTTAGGAATCTTGGTATGAACCTCAACTGTGGGTTGAGGGATATGTAAGGGGCCACTGGATGTCGAAAGAGGCTCTGCAGAACCTGAAGAGGGAGGCTCGGGAGCAGACTGAGCAGGAGGCTTGGGGTACTGGCGAGACCGAGTTTGAAGGTGAAGGTCGACGATTGAGGATGGATCGGAGTTCATCATAAGGATCTGGTAATCAGAGGAACCAGAAAGGGAAGGGGGGGTGGCTACCTGGCTGTCGGGCGGTTGGGTAGCCACGAAACCTTGCTGAGGGAAAGGATCAGTAAACACAGCTGGCTGGGTAGTGGCCACATTAGGAGGAGCATGAGGGGAGGCGTGTTGTCCGCGCAATGTGGCTTGAGACTCCCACATATGCCGCATCTGGGGTAAGAGGGGACAATCGTGGGTGTAATGGCCATAAACACCGCAACACGAACAAGGCTTATTTGTACGAAGCGGCCTGTCCGGCTTGGGCTGAGTGCCCTGTTGCTGGTTGGCAGTGTTAGGGTCCACACCGGGATTGGGTCCACGGTTACCAGGGGCAGATTGATTTGGATTGCCTCTCCGCCTTCTTTGAGAAGAAGGGGGGTTAGTCGCGCCCTGCTGTGCAAATACTTGCCCTGGAGGGGGCTGTAGGTGCTGTTGCGGGGGTTGAGAAGGCAAGGGAGGTGGAAGCGCATATGCTGGAGGAGATGGCATATCAGGCTGCAGATAAAAGTACTGGTTAGGTTGGGCAGCTTTGAGGTAAGCAGGAGGTTGGGAAAAAGGGGGAGGCATGCCGTATCCTGGATACATGCTACCGGGAGGGGGAAGGGTGCTAGAGGTGCTGGCCCCTCCGGGAGGGAGACCATAGCCCATAGGAGGTTGAGCAGGCGGATGGGAAAGGGCTCCAACGATACCGTCGGTGGAATGAGATGCCCCCGGGGCGTTAGCACCACCGGTCCTGGGGAGGTCAGGGAGAACGGTATAAACATAACCAGATTGAGCGTAGATCAGGTCATATTTCAAAGATATTTGGAGGGCGGCTTCTTCGGTTTGAGGAAAATGGGAGGCGACATCTTTGCCGATTGGACCCGGAAGGGTGCGGAGGAACCAGTCCATATAAACCCGATCTTCGAAGGGAGGGGCTCGACATAAGCTCCGTCGTCTTCGCCATTCTTGAACATGGGCGAAAAGGCGGGTTGAAGAGGATTTCTTAAAGGAAGTCAAGAGCTCTGTGCCAGTGTCGTATCGGAGAGGGAGCTGGAAATAGGACAAAAAGGCTTGGGCAAGGGTCGCAAAGGTGGTATGGAAAGAGGTGGCTTGCTCAACATACCATTTGGAAGCTTCGCCGGTAAGCGTGCGTTGGAACAAACGAAGACGGATGGAGTCATCGGTAATGGAATTGGAGGAACACCACATGTGGAAAGATCGGACATGATTGGTTGGATCTTCTCCAGCAAGGCCTTCGAACTTAGGGATGTCGGAGGGGAGCTTGGTTGGCATAGCAGGCCAACCAACATCGTGGCGAATAGGTTCATTGATCAACTGATTGAAAGCGGGGAGGCTGAGGCCTGCAATGTACGGCAGTAAGGGTGTGGCCGAGGTAGTTCCTGTGGCGGTTCTGCTAGTAGTAGGTCCGGCATTGGGGCCTGGAGGACTACTAGCGTTAGGCCTTGGACCAGACATGGTGAAGGTGACAGGGGGAGAACCAGGAGGAGAAGGAGGACCCGATGAATCAGGGGATGAGTCGGAGTGCAGACTCGGAGGAGGACTGGCTCGACGACGGCGGGTCGGAGCAGGTCGATCGAC